>VBSM01002608.1:153055902-153122816 GCA_008086735.1 Cheirogaleus medius | reverse complement strand
CCGCGCGGAGGGGCTGGGGGCTCTGGAAGTTCCATGGGCGCCTGTGTCGCGGGCTGCGGGGAGGCCTCCCTGGGGCGGCGGGGCCCGCGGGCGGGGAGGCGGCGTGCTCGTTTCCGCTGCTGGCGGACGGTCTAACTTTCGGATGAGGTGCCGCGAGGTGGCGGGACCGGCAGGACCCGGCGGCGGAGCGGGGTTCTGGCGCGCGCTCTGCCGCTTCCGCCGCGGGCGCCCCCGGGGTCCCTCCCGCGCGCCTTGCTGTGCTGCGTGCTGTGCACTGCCCCGCGTCCTTGTCCTGTCTCCGGCCTCTTCAGGTTTTCACCTGTCTCCCCTTGCGTATTAAATTGAGAAACCTTTCCCCAGTGGGTATTCAAAGCTAAAGCAAATGACTGTCCTTCCAGTCCTTCGCTACCCTGAGACTCCCTAATTCTAAATCATCTGCATTGGGAAGGGAGTGGGAACACTGCTGAGGTGACCGGCCCTGAACAGACCCGTTTTAGCCTGCGTCCTTAGGGATTAGGTCCGTGGGCTTATAATGTTAGCGTTCTCTCGAATTACGTGTCAGGTTGTTGGGTTCTTCCAGAGACTGTATAGGCCACATGGATTTCAACGCTGTTCTGAGATAGTGTTTTGATATGTATCAGAGGATGGTGTTCTTATAGGATAACAACTTGCTATATGTTGCAAGCTAGACTGCGGTTCATACTGTAGCAATATCACACGGTGCCTTTGGAATATTTCAATAAACACCCTTCTAGGAGACATCTGCCAATACTTTAATTGTACTTCACCTTAACATTTGTCATTTATGAATCACCTGCGCGATTTAAATTGTCCAAATAGCAGATCAGGTGGTGCAGGACATGTAGCAACTGTCGAGGGAAAGCAGAGACTTGAAAATGACAGAATTCTACCTTTCTACATTTTTGTGTCCCAGAACCATCTTATTTTGCTAATAAATATGATGCATTTTTAAATGATTTCATTTGACATGGACTACCTGGACTGTCAGATTGAATCTTAAAATGCATGGAACGTGTTTATTTTTATTTTATAGGATATTTAGCACATGGTTTGCTATTTTAGGACTTATTTCAGACATTTTGAGTTTACTGGATACACTCTTACCAGCAAGGCCTTTTTAAAAAAGTGATATTTATATGTTGTCTTTTGATTGTTTATAATAACTCCAGTTCTGAAACATATGTTTGAAACTAGTGACCTTTAGGTTATAAAATCAACTTCACTCTTTCTCCCTGTGTAAGTCTTCAAACATTTGGTTATTGTTCTCTTGTTAATTATTTTTAATTAACTATGCTGCTTATGGGCTTACTTTAGTGTGTTAGCTTTTGTTTCTTGTTTCACACATCTGTATGTTGTTATCTAAAGAATGAGCTACACTGTCTTCATTTAGCGCTGTTCAGTAGAACTTTCTGAGACCAGGTAAGTGTTCATTTTGCATTCTAGTGGTAGCACTAGCCATTTATAATTTTGCAGAGCTTGAATGAGGCTAGAGCAATGGAAGAACTGAATGTTTTAATTTAGTCACATGTGGCTAGTAAAGTATCAGGGGCATCTGTTTTGTACACAGTTAATTAGGGCCAACTTTTTATCTCAGGCTTACTTTATATAATCGATTATCCCCACAGTAGAATTTGGAATGAAAGTATGTACTCAACCCAGATAAGTATACCTCAACATTTGACCAAGATTTTAGGTGGCATAGGTCTTCATATCCAGAAATTGCTTTTAGGGAAGGATTCTGAGACCATATGGAAGTTTATAGAGGTGTATAGTTTTCTTTGGTGGGACAAAAGGTAGAATGTTGGGTTTTTCATGAAGGAAATAATGAGACAAGGGAAAAATACAATGAAGACACAAAATACAAAGAATGTTCACTACATTGTCAGGTAATATCATAGCTTCTCTGGACTTGAAGTATCTAATATGTAAAATAATGAAGTTGATTACTCTTGTTGCATGAGTTGTCTTTCCACCTAGAGTCTGGGATTTGAATATTTGCTGAATATGTGTAAGACATTATTCCAGCTCCTGTGGTAAATGGTAGTTGCATAAGATACAGTTCTTTAAGAATCATGAAGGAAATGAAAGGTACTCTGGGGATCATTTAAAAAAAGTTTTTTGTTTTTTTTTTTTTAATGGGAAACCCTACCCTTTGAAAGGGAGGTCATTTGGTGGCTCCTTTTAACTGACTTAGATAACCACTTAATCACTTTTCTGAAGAATTAACAGTATAAAAACGATCTGAATCCCAAAGTGTGATTATAGTCAGTTTAGCCTTCCTAAAACAGCTTTAATCATGCCACTCCCTTTTAAAAACTAGTAGTTTCCCAGTGCTCATGGAATTAAGTGGCTTGGTCTTTGGTCAGGTGTTTAAGAACTCCACAGCAGCCCTAACAAACCATTACAGCCTTACCTCTCACTCTTTTCCTAGCCTTACCCCAAGTTTCAGCCTTTAACATGCTGCCCTTTTAAATTTCTACCACAGTTTCTTTGTAAACATCTTTCAAGACTCACCTCAGGTGATACCTTCTTCACTGCACCATTTATGATTCTTTGAAGCTTCCATAGCAAATGTTCCTGGTACTTATGTGATGGAACATATCCCATTCTGTCTCATCATCTATAGTTATTAGTGATATTTTATTCACCCTAGTAGATTGTTAGCTACCTAACAAGCAGGGACCATCTGTTTCTCTTTTTGTATTCTCTGAAACATCTAGAAGAGTGCCTTTTATGTAGTGTTTCCTTAATAGATAGCTGTGAAATTTTATTTCTCTTCCTTGATTTAAAAGAAATCCTCATACCCCATGTAGAATATTTGCCCAAATTTACTGCCAAGGAAGTAGAGGCCAGCAAGTAGAAGTCCTGAGTTAGGGTGCTATAGTGTTGAAGGAGGGTTGTCTTTGTGGTGTTCTTAACTGTTTGGAATCGATAGTGTTTGAGGAAGATCACCACTGCTGTATAATACTGACTCCTTCACCTCGTCATTTACCTATTTATGTAGCAAGATTAGTGTCAAAATGATTCAAAGTATTGGGTGGCAAGTAATTTTAGCATCCAAGAAAGTCTGAATACCTTTAAAATAGTAACAACTGGATTAGGTTATTTAATATATAATATCCATGTCAATACAAATGTATACTTTTTGAGAAAAAAGAAAACATCTTACTCTTTACCAATTGCTATGAGTATTTAGAAAACATGAGTCAAGTTGGGAAGAAATCAGCTCAGAGAAATGACTGTTTCTTGGAGTGGAGGGGTGATGGTAAAGATAAATACGATATGGGATTGGTTAACCAAGTATAAGTAGAGCACACAATGAGTAATATCTAGTATGGCATTATCTACTCCTAGATTAAGCTATCAGTTAATAACTGTCTTTTGCTTTATTTTTTCTACTGCAATAGTCTAAAATCATTTTTATCTGGTTTTATAATATAATTTTTTGCTTACATTTAAAAACAGCGATTCATGATATTTCAGATTTTAAAGATCTGATGCAAAAGAAACTGGAAAGTTTTTAGCTCCATAGTTTAGTTTTACTTAGCAAGCATTTTCTCTGCTTTCTACATAATTTCTGAGCTGTAGGCTAGGGTGTAGCACAAGTCTAATTTAGAGCAAATTTATTCTAAGCACTTACATTTTCTGGGAAAAAGAGGTAATAAAAGCCACATGGTTTAAAAGGCATGGCCTTCCATCTTCTGCTAGGCTAGAATAAACAGACCCTTGTACATTGTTAAGTGAAACAATCTCAGTAGGCTCTTAGACTTGTAAGAGTGACATGATTAATTTTCAGTAAAGTTTTCTTGGATATCAGAAAATAATAGAAACATTTTAAACTAGATTATTTTCAGATGATGAACACATGGCATGAGTTATTGGATGACAAATGATATAACCTGTGTCAGCATTGTGAGACATTAAAGGGATAATTTGCCTTGTTACCATGAGTAAGAGGATGTCACCCATTTAGAGTAGCTCAGCATTAAAAAAATGTTTTCACCTATTATTGGGAAATATTTTAACTTATGGTTTATTCCTCCTGAGCTTTGTCTAGAAAGATTACTATGTGTGCTGCTGACCGTATGAGGCAGTGTGAAGCAATGTGTTTTTTTTTAACAACAGTTTGCTAAAAGGAATTTTTTTTTCCTTTCGTAAAAGAGATTCTTGAAGGTTAAAGTTGAAAATGTAATTTAGGCATTAAAAGAACTTTTAGGATTTTCGTGATTGAAGACAGTCATTCTAAGTTGCATACAAATAAAATAGAAACACTTTTTTCTTTCTTATTATAGGTGGCTTTCTAGAAGATGACCATAGAGGACCTACCAGATTTTCCAGTAGAAGGAAACCCTTTGCTTGGAAGATACCCATTTTTATTTTCAGGTTCTGATACTCCTGTCATCTTTTCCATTTCTGCAGCACCGATGCCTTCAGACTGTGGTATGTTAAGTAGCTGTACTTATTGTCTATCAACTGGTAACTTGACTTCTTATGTATTATGCCCTTTTTGCAGTCATAATTTTTCCTAAAATCATTTTTTATGGTTTTTATAAAATTGCTAAAATTTTCCTTTTTGAAAAATACAATTGCTTGTTGCTTTTTCTGCCTCTTAAGCAAAATGCTTTATTTCTGCAGTCAGCATTTTTATTATATTATGTTAAAATGTTCATTTTAAGCACCATGGTGGATTTAGAGGATTTTATTTTTAGAATGCAGTGGTGCTTAGATATCTAGCATTCTTCTGCTATTGATGTATTTATTTTGGTTAAATATACTGACTTGCTAAAAAAGTCATGTGCTTAGATAGGGTAAGAGATCCTTCCCTGGAATGTGGAATAAGGCTGGTTAATATTTAAATTGGTCCATTTAAATCTTCTCTGTAAAATGTTAATTTAGAGGCATTCTGCTTTGCATCTATTTAGACTTTTCCCCCTAGGTAGTTGATAACTGAATAAAAGAAAACCAGGAGATAGATTTGATAGAATAGTTACATTTCCAATTTAGAGTTTTTCAAGTAAAATATTGGGTCACTATTTGGAGTTGTCTTTGGAGGTAGAGATAATACAGTTTTTAAATATTAGTAGATATAAAGTTATTAGATTGGATGAAACTAAAAAGACAAATTCCCATTCCATTACAGTAATTTCTCATCTCCAAGCATCCTTTTTTCCGTTTTGGTATTCAGATTCTGTAGCAGTTTACCTATAGCAGTCATCAGAAGTATTACATAAAACCTGTACCTTGATCCTAGGAATTATTTGCAGCTTTTATAAAAATTGACTGGGTTTATTTTCAGATATAACAAAATCAGTTATGCAAGGGAAAGCTTCAACCAAAGCACAGTGTACCTTGCTTATGACATTTGTCTAATTCTGTCTTAAATTATAATTGTCTTATTTCCTTTCCTAGACTGTAGCTCTTTGGGATGAAGTAGCAATTGTGTTTTATTTTTATGTCATAAAGGCTAATATAGTCATTTGTTGGTATTAATAGTAGTTGCTCAATGTTTGTTGAATAAATACATTGAATGAAAGGCAATATTGGATATTGATTTCCTTGTGCAGTGGTAGAGACAGGCAGGAGCAGTTATCTGGAGATTCAGAAAAAGCAGGTCACAAGAAGAGAGAAGGGAGAAGTGTTCCAGGAAGAAAAACTGAGCATTAAAGGCAGCCTTGGAATCCTAGCACTCTGGGAGGCTGAGGCGGGCGGATTGCTCAAGGTCAGGAGTTCGAAACCAGCCTGAGCGGGACCCCGTCTCTACTAAAAATAGAAAGAAATTAATTGACCAACTAAAAATACATACAGAAAAAATTAGCCGGGCATGGTGGCGCATGCCTGTAGTCCCAGCTACTCGGGAAGCTGAGGCAGAAGGATCGCTTGAGCCCAGGAGATTGAGGTTGCTGTAAGCTAGGCTGACGCCACGGCACTCACTCTAGCCTGGGCAACAAAGTGAGACTCTGTCTCAAAAAAAAAAAAGCAGGCAGCCTTGAGGGGAAACCTTGATGTGTCCCAAGAATTACAGGAAGGGTGTGGTGGCTGAGATGCAAAGTGAATGAGGGAAGAGTGGGAGGAGGTGAAGCTGGAGAGTAAGGCGGGGCCAGATCAGGCAGGTCAGGTAGGTGGGCCTTGGTAAGGAGTTTGTATGTGAAATAGACTAATGAGATTAAAACCAAGAAACAAAAGCAAACCACTCCACAAAGACCAGAGGCATGCAACTCAGTGTTGACTCTCAAAGTGGTTACCCTGTAACACTATATACTGTCCTTGCAGAAAGATTTTTGGAATTCTTTGCTGTGAAATGCCTTCACTGTCAGTTCACACAGAACACAATTACATATATTATAAACACCATAATACCTTATTATTATTTTTGCTTAAAAGGTGAGTTATCTGTTAAAGAAATTTAAATAAATAACATAAAAATCTTATGTACCCATGTAGTGGCCATTTCTAGTGTTCTTCATCCCGTTGTGTAGAGCCAGATTTCCACACGATGCCATTTTCCTCCTACCTAAAGGACTTCCTGTAGCATTTCTTACAGTGCAGGGCTGCCAGCGCTGATTTCTTCCAGCTATTTTATGTCTGAAAACATCTTTATTTCACCTTCTTTTTTGAAATATGTATTTGCTGGGTATAGAATTCTGGGTTAATAGTTTTCTTTCAGTACTTTAAAGATGTCACTCTCCTCTCTTCCCACTTGCATTGTTTCTGACGAGAAATCTGCTATCATTTTTGTTTCTCTGTATGTAATGCCTTTTTTTTTCCTGGCTACTTTTAAGATTTTTCTCTTTATTATTGTTTTTGAGCAATTTTACTGTGATGTACTTAGGTATAGTTTTATGATCTTGTGCTGAACATAAAAACTGTTCTGATCTGTAGGTTTCAGTTTTCATCAAGTTTGGGAAATCATTATTTTAGATAATTTTTCTGCTCCTTCCCCTTTTCAGAGACTCCAGTTACATGCTTGAAGTTGTCTCACAGCTCATTGATGCTTTTTTCATATTTTAAAAATTCTTTTTCTGTTTCGAGTAGTTTCTGTTGCTGTGTCTTCAAATTCATCTTTTCCTCTGCAGTGTCTACTTCATTAGCTACTTACCTCATCCAGTGCAGCTTTCATTTCATTCAGATGGAATTTTCATCTCTAAAGTTTGATTTGGATATTTTTTATGTCCATGTCTCTAATCAACCCTTGAACATTTGGAATATAGTTGTAATAACTGTTTTAATGACCTTTTCTATTAATTGTAATGTCTGTGTCAACTCTAGGTGTGTTTTGATTTATTATTCTCATGGTTATGAGTCATGTTTTCCCTTTTTTTGTACGCCTGGTAATCTTTAATTGGATGACAGACATTGTGAATTTTACCTTTTTGGGTGCTGGATATTTTTTATATTCCTGTAAACATGCTTGAGCTTAATTCTGGGATGCAGAAACATGGAAATTTGACCCTTTGAGGTCCTTATCAGTTCATTCAGTCCCCTGTAATTAATTCTTGTTCTGCTTGATTTTGGGTTAACAGCCTCACAAATCCACCAATTTTTCATTAGAGTTCTGAAAATTCTTACCCAGTCCAATGGTATGATCTTAAAGTTATCAGAAACCTGTACTTGTCAGAGTCTTTTCCACAAATCTTCTTGCAATTTTATATCATAGCTACTTGCAAAAGCTTTGAGGAAAACATCAGAGTAAAATAATAACTTTCTATAGATGACAAAAGCCTTAAAATGGCCATAAAGATTTGATGACAGTTCATTATAAAAGTTGGCAAGGAAATTTGGTTATTTTTGTGACAACATTTTAAGATAATAACTGGAATTATACTGATAACATTATACCAGAACATATTAGATTTTTAGGAATTTCATACAATTTCTGAAACATTGATAACAGTCATACAAAAATAGCATACAGAAAGTTCAGCATCACCTTTATTTGACAATGCTTCCCATGCAATTTAACATCAAATAATCATAATTAGTTTCACCTTTATTTGACAATGTTTCCCATGCAGATAAACCTAATTAGTTTAACATCTCTGATGTTAATCTGAGGTTAGTCTGAGGTCAAGAAGACTTCATCCGGAATTTGATTTTGGGGAAGTTTGTCAAAAATCTCAAAAGGTTCAAAACAGTTGATTAAATAGGATCACAAGTATTTAGTTATCCATTTAACCAAAGTGACAATCAAAGATTTCAAAGGGAAATTACAGAAAGCCATATATTAATAGTTGTTTTAAAAAAGACCAAAAAACCTAGCTCTTTAATGGAGAAGTTTAAGTAATCGAAGACCTGGCCAAGACAACATGAAATACAGAAAGTTATCTTGACAAAACACACAATCTGTATTTCCTAGGCAGACCACTCAAAAGTTAAAGAGAAACCTTTCACAATCTCCCATCAAGAACAAACCAATACTCCAAGAACATTTTGTCATTTTACCACAGAGGAACACAAATGCTAGTTTTGCATCATTTTGACATTACTGGTAATAAATTCATTCCATTTTAGCCAGCTTGACCACCCAAGATTCTCTCTCTCTGTCCCTCTCTGTAACTTCATATAGCCATTTAGTTTTTGTCCTCCATTTTCCTTTTTCCTCAACGAAAAACACATCTTCATTCCTCATACTTTTTCTTGACTGTCATGCCAACATTCTGTAGATTGGCAAATCTGTGAATACACTGTAATATCTAGAAGCTTATGTTTCCTTATAGTATAGTTTTTCAGGGTAGCACAGGACATGTTTACTAACAGACCCAAATATCTTTAGTTCCTTTGTCCAAAAATAGATAAACTTATGTTTAGCAATTAACATTTCAGGATTTATCTTATGTGGACTTACATCAATTGAATTCACTTGTTTTTAACAATTGTGCTTGGATTACTCATGAAAATTTCATGAGACATTAAATAGCTAACCATCATCTTATTTTTCTTGCTCAAAAATTTTATAATATAGAGATAGCATTAAATTATTTGTAATTCTCTTGTTTTTAACATGAGCTCATTTGAATAGTAAACCTAAGTAGAATAAAAGTTGTATGTCTGCATTATATTTAATGCTGACAACTTTTTAAAAACTAAACCAACAATATTTTTATTTATAAAAGATTACCCAAGTCACATGAACTTGAAAAGCATTTAGTTCCTATTTTTCTAAGAGTTCTAGGAATACTTAATTTATCTAAGAACTTGTTTTTACTTATGTCTATTGGACGTACTTGAATATACATAAACATACAGACATAGAGATCTGATAGCTTTTATTTCAAACTTTTAGCCGTGTTCTAAGTACAATAAATAACAAAGCTTACTAGTTTATAAAAGAGGCTGGATCCAAATTGTGTCTCTGGCAGATGGAATAAGTCAAGGTTACCTGCTCAGATGGCTAAAGCTTTTTACTAAAGATGTTCCATTTGCAAGCTGTAAGGATTTTTTTTAGAGAAGATATTTTTGATTCTGCTTTAAAAAAAAATTCCCTACCTTTTTTGATTGTTCAAGACAGTAGAATCTGATTTTTTTCCTCTTAAAATGTTTTTTTCCTTCATGAGTCATTCTCTTTTATTCTCTAGTCATGAAATGATACTTTTCTCTGAATCTTAGGAAAGAAAGAAGTTTTAAGAAATACTTAGATCACGTGTTCAATTTTGTTTAGTATTCCATGTTTTTACTAATACAGATTCCAAAATAACCCAGTCACTTTGTCCCAAGCTTTCTTTCATTTCTGCATTGCAAGATAACTACTACTGTGTATTGGTTGGAATAGCATTTCCCCTCATGTTTCTTCAGTGGGTAAAGAGTGATGTTTGCTTATGATAAAAAATTAGGAAAATACAGTGAGGTAAAAAGAATGTTTGAAATTACAAGCTTTCCTAGTACATTTAATATTTTGTCATATTCCTTCTTTTTATATATGTTTTAATCACAGATGTGAATCTGCTGTTCATAACATTTATGTTTTGAGAGGCAAAAATGTTGATGAAATTTGACAAATTTTCTGTGCCTTAGAAATAGTACTTGCAAAATTCAGGGTTTCAGATCTGTGCACTCCCACTGGTTTCATTTGAAATAAAATGTGGCATGATACCTGGAATTCTCGTGTCACAACACTTTAGACATGCCTGAGTTTCTCAAGATCCTACTTTGGTTTTGGGAATTGCTTAAGGTGAACCTACTGTTACTAGCATCTAAAGATATTTGTATATTTGAACCTTGGTCTTATTGTTTATTATTTGCAATATATTTATTTGAAACTTCTAACAAATTTAATTTACACCTTTTTTGTTGAAAACAGAATTTTCTTTCTTTGATCCTAATGATGCATCATGCCAGGAAATTCTCTTTGATCCCAAAACTTCGGTCTCAGAATTATTTGCCATTTTAAGACAGTGGGTTCCTCAGGTACAGCAAAACATTGATATTATTGGAAATGAGGTAAGGAATTTTAAATTCTAAGTTTTGCATTGTTAGGATTGTTAATAGTATAGAGTTTTTTTCCATCTGAATACAAAGACAGTGATAAAGGAGAAGTCTTTTAAAGGTTCCGATGTTTATTTTTGTTTGTATTCCCAGGTTCCTCAGGAGGCAGTGAGTTGGCAGGATACATTCTCCCTCTTGTTCCTCACGCTCTGCACTTTCTACTCACTGGAGTTCTGACCTCAGGGACTCTTGGTGGGAGCAGGGAGAGGCATTTTCATGTTTTCTTCTTTTTACAAATGAATTTTGCAAACTTTTATGCATTTCATGAAGTGATTTGATTACCATCGTGTTCTACCTACACTTGTGAGTGGTTTGGTAAAGATCTAGCCAGCGGTCCTCAAACTACGGCCCGCGGGCCACATGCGGCCCGCCGAGGACATTTATCTGGCCCACCGGGTGTTTTTGCCCGTTTTGGTTTTTTTACTTCAAAATAAGATATGTGCAGTGTGCATAGGAATTTGTTCATAGTTTTTTTTTTAAACTATAGTCCGGCCCTCCAATGGTCTGAGGGACAGTGAACTGGCCTCCTGTTTAAAAAGTTTGAGGACCCCTGATGTAGGCTTTATCTAGAACTATGTTTGATAAAAACATAATTTTTTTAATATTTGATTTTTTGAGGGAGGATTCCTTGACCAGCATGTTGTCGTATTATAGGAAGAGAGTGCTTATACGTTTTTCAAATATCGTTACACCTATTAGAAAGAAAATTCTGCTCGTGTTTGAGTGGAATGTATTTGGAGTGCCAGATTACTTTGGAATAATCTTTAAGAATTTTTTTCAGTCTGATGTTGAGTTCAATTTTCATTATTGTTGTTGAGTACAGATTTAAAATTTACTCTCCAGAGAAGTCAGTTCTGTACTTTTTGCTGAGAAGTAATTCAGATAAGAAAGACTAACTTGGTTCCTCAGCATTGGGTTGAAAGTAACCGGTACTTCAGTAGTTAGGTTGTTACCATATTTTCCTTGGCTTCTTCAGATTCTTAAGAGAGGTTGCAATGTGAATGATAGAGATGGATTGACAGATATGACTCTTTTACATTACACCTGCAAGTCTGGAGCTCACGGCATTGGTAAGTATGTGGTAAATCTGTTAATTGCTTATATCATCTGCATTTGTTCTTGTATAATCAATGTTTATGCCAAGTGGGAGTCCCTGGCTGATGATAATATTGCCTGAAGATGTGAGGATTCAGTTAGGGTTTTCCAAAATCCTTGTTCTCTTTTCTCAGGGATGTGTTTATACCTGCCTGGTCCCTCTCAACTTTTTTGAAACAGGCTTCATGTCTGATTGCTTACTAGGTGAGAGTAACTGGTAACACCCCAAAATCTTTCTGAGGGTTTACAGCAAGGTTTGACAATCCAAGGTCAGTCTTCCAGGCATACTAATCCCCACAGACCCCATTCTTTAGGCCTGTTTAAGGTCTATTCCTACATGTGTAAAATATGTGTGTATTTTCCAAAATTGGTATTCTCCCGAGCTTTACAATTTTATAAACCTGCCTCTCTTATTTAACTACAGGTTGTGATCATCTCTCCCTGTTTCAATAGGCTGATACAGTGCTTCTTAAATTATTGGTGCTGAAGGACTCTTTTTTTCTCTTTTTGCAATCCATCGTGGACTAATACTTTTGTAAAATAAAAACAAATTTGTAATAGAAAAATGAAATAAAGATATAAAATATAAACCCAAATGTTTTTCAAAAGGCATGAAATTACATTTCAATTAACATAATCAGAAGAAACATTAAATAGGGGGAAAAGTTATAGAAAGTACAAACAGATTACAGTTTGGGACTGGCAGTGGTCCACAGAGTTCACTTTGAGTAACACTTGATAAAGTACGTTGTATGTCTCTGTGGCTTCACAGTGTTCCATTATATGGATGTCTCCACTTAAGCAGTTTCTTATTCTTGTACTTTAAGGTTATTTCAGAATTAGTAATAAACAGTGCAGTGATGAACATCTTTACAGCTAAGTGTTTATCTGCGTCCCTGAGTATGATTGTTTTCTTATAATAAATTCCTGAAAGAGCAAATTTTGAGGCGTAAGTATATATTCAGTGTGTTGTTTGCTTCGGCTTTTAAAATGAGGTAGTAGAAAGTCATCCATTGGAACCTAATATTTGCACTGCAGAAAAATAATTTAGAAAATCTTCTGTAGGTGATGTTGAGACAGCTGTAAAATTTGCAACTCAACTTATTGATCTGGGAGCAGACGTTAGTTTGCGGAGTCGCTGGACAAATATGAATGCTTTGCATTATGCTGCTTATTTTGATGTCCCGGAACTTATAAGAGTGATATTGAAGACATCAAAACCAAAAGGCAAGTATTATCAGATCACCATTAGATGTTATTAATTGAACACTTTAGTAGTGGCATAAAAATTATGATTCAAGGAGGTTTGTACTTCTAATCCATCTTGTTTCATATGCCTTTTTACCCCCATTTATTTCTGAGATAGTTTAAAATTTCTTTATTGAAGATCAATTACTATTCTTTCAAGAAAGTCATCATACAAAGAGATACAAAATACAAAAGCATTCCCTGGATTTTATATGTGTACAAATTTTCCAGTATAACATGGATTTTATGTGTAATTAATTCTGCATGCTTTATGATTCTTCATCTTGCTTGGGTATCCAGAAATAGAGCAATAAAGCCTGCAGAAGTAGATATTGAAATAATAAAGACTATTTATTTTAGATGGTGTTCAGTTCTGAAATTCTGTGATTTAACTTAAAGGATAATATTTTGAGTTTTTTTTTATTCCTGTTTTGATGGTGATATCCTAAAATTGAAGATCAGAATGTCTAAGTCACAGTCCTGGTATTTTGACTTTCTGTTCCTGCGTTTGGGGGTCGTTTGCAAGTGAATAGTATTACTTTAAATTAAAGTGAATGTACGGTGTTTTCCCCATTGTAGAAGACATGTTTTAGAAATTCAATAGATAATTTTCTTAGAATGTTCATTTCTAACCTCTGATTTGCATAATTGTCCATTTTCTCTTTAAAATTATAACTTTTCACTTTCTGAATGATATTGGGAAGAAAATTTCTGTCATTAGTACTATGTCTTTAATAAGTTAAGGAAGTTTGTCCTGAGCATGTCTGGGTTGTTTGAAGTAGTTGGTAGGGCCTGTGGGGTGGTGTCATTTAGATTAGGGTATGATTTGTAGATCCAGAGGAATATTAAACCTTTGTTATAGAATACATTCAAAATGGGATTGCCAAATCTGGAGGATTTCTGTGTTTTGAGTATAACATAATGATGATTTATTAAAAGTTGTTAAAATGTCCTTAGAATTACAAGACTCCTTTTCTTATAATGAAATCCAAATTCATTTATTGAATGGAATATTATGAATCAATATGCATGTAAGCATTTGTATGTTTAATTAGACTTTAACTGATTTGAAAATTTTGCCTTGTTTTACCTGCCAGGATTAGCAGTCTTTTCCTATAAAGGGCCAGATGGTAAACATTTTAGACTTTTTTTGGACCATATTGCCTCTGTTCAAACTAATATGTAAATGAATGAGTATGCCTGTGTTCCAATAAAACTTTATAAAAACAGATGGTGGGTTGGATTTGCTCCGTGGGTCATAGTTTGCTTATCCATGACCTCAACCCTACTACTGTACCTCACTGTAGTTGTCATGGCAAATATGCAGGAGATTTAGGGAGAGATTATGGTAAGCTAATTACTTTTATAAATATGTATCATTGCCATTATTTGTTTAAAAATATGGTTAATTTGTTATAGTTGGAAAAGCCATGATAATATCACTCCATTTTGTAATGAATTTTGTTGTACTAAGAAAATAATTATTTTAACCAGATTGTAATATAAAGATTTTGTTCCATTGTGAAATGGTGCTTCTAATGGGTTGATGGGTTGATTTAAGTCTTATAAATGCTTAAAAAAGTCCCTTCCCCCCAAAAAAACCTCCTGTCTCCTTTAAAGTTATATAGCTAAATTTAAAATTTTAATTAATATACTTGTGATGTTTATTTGCAGATGTAGATGCCACTTGCAGTGACTTTAATTTCGGAACAGCTCTGCACATTGCAGCGTACAACTTGTGCGCAGGGGCTGTGAAATGTCTGCTGGAGCAGGGAGCTAATCCCGCATTTAGGGTAAGAGGTTAAATTAAAAGTGAGAAAAGAATATTAAAAGAATTTAAATTAAAGAATTTAAAAGTCTTATATTATCTTCCAGTAGAGTATTGAATCTGGTTGTTTTCTTGATTATAGCCCCAATTTTGAAATTACAAAACTCTAGTTCCTGTTTCTTTTCTTTTTAAGAGAAGGGATCTCGCTTTGTCACCCAGGCTGGAGTGCAGGGATGTGATCATAGCTCACTGCAGCCTTGAACTCCTGGGCTCAAGGCGACCTCCTGCCTCAGCCTCCTGAGTAGGCTAGGACTACAGGCGCATTGCCACACCCAGCTACATAGTTTCTATTTGTGAAGTCTGAGTTCCCATGGGTGGGCAGGAGAGATCACAGAGCCAAGGTGGCAACACTGAATAGCTGGGTCTGGGATTGGGAGGCCAGTCAGTCCTGTGACTTCTGTTTCCAAACTTGCACACTCAGTGCCCGTGCAGCCAAGCCAGGGTGCTCACCTCCACTCATGGCCTGAGCACGTGCCTTGCAGGCAGTGCCTGTTCCCCACCAGGTAACCTGCACGGCTGTTCCCTCAGCTCCTTTAGGGCTCTGAATGCATCTGATCCATGAGTCCTCCCTCACCACTCTGTATAAATAGCTCCCCCTACATCCACCTCTGTTCCCTTGTTGTTTATTTCCCTTTCCTGCTTTTTTATTTCGTCTGTTTGTTTCTCTAGGCAAGTTGTTACCATTTATTATACCATATAATTTACTTGTTTTATTTTTTATGGTTTGTATGTCCCTCCAGAATGTGTTCTCTTTGAGGGCAGGGCCTTTTTATTTTCTTCACTGCGGTATCTTCAGCACCTAGGATGGTGCCTGGCATATCATAGGTGTTCAGGAAATATTTTCGAATAAATAAATGACGAATGAATTTAACTTAAAATTCCTCCAACAAAAATTTTATATGACTGTCTAGTGCCCTAAGTACATAAGAGTTGAGAATTTTTCTCGTCTTTATTTGTAGAATGACAAAGGACAGATCCCTGCTGATGTTGTCCCAGACCCAGTAGACATGCCATTAGAAATGGCTGATGCTGCAGCAACTGCCAAAGAAATCAAGCAGATGCTACTAGATGTGGTGCCTCTGTCATGTAATATCTCCAAGGCCATGCTTTCAAATTATGATCATGTTACTAGCAAGGCAATGCTGATGTCGCTTGGCCTGAAGTTGGGGGATCGTGTTGTTATCGCAGGACAGAAGGTATAGTAAGTAGCTTCAATCTCTAAAGCCGTGTCCAGGGTCATTGTGTCTGTGGCCTGTGTTCAAGGGAGCATACAGTATGGTCAGGGTTTTGAATTTTTTAAAAAAGTTTCTAACATATAGATAGAAAGATAATGGAAAATGTAAAACTTAGATGCAAATTTACTACAAGGTATGTTTTTTTTTGAGACAGAGTCTCACTCTGTTGCCTGGGCTAGAGTGCCGTGTCAGCCTAGCTCACAGCAACCTCAAACTCCTGGGCTCAAGCGATCCTCCTGCCTCAGCCTCCCAAGTAGCTGGGACTACAGGCATGTGCCACCATGCCCGGCTAATTTTTTCTATATATATTTTTAGTTGTCCAGCTAATTTCTTTCTATTTTTAGTAGAGGTGGAGTCTCACTTATGCTCAGGCTGGTCTCGAACTCCTGAGCTCAAACCATCACCCGCTTCAGCCTCCCAGAGTTCTAGGATTTCAGGCGTGAGCCACCACGCCCGGCCAGCTACAAGGTTTTAATATGATCTAAGAATACAAACTGTTTGAATTTGATAATGAAGACATCTTTATTTGAATAAAGAGCAGCGTATAGTGGAACTGTTGAGTGGATTTAGAGGCGTGAGCTGAGGGGTGGTCTGGCCTGGAGGATTTTCCTCGCAGCCCCCAACAGTGCTTCTTCCTCTGCCACCACTCCTCGGAAGTGGAGCACAGGAGACCCCGGCTGTTCACGGGTGTTTGTCTTTGAGATCCCTCGAAGAGGGAAACCTGAAATATTATATAACCCGACAACAGATTAATGTGGAAAACAGGACTCCTGCTCCCACCATCCCATTGAAAATTCTCCAGACGCCTCTGTTTCTCCAGGCTTCAGTTTCCATGTAGCAGTCACTTGTCAGTTTCTTTTTTTTTAAATATCTCACGTAGGAAGTGTTTTCGTTTCTGTTCTTAATGTTGAGGTTAATAGGGAGCTTGGTATGGAGAATGGAACAGGGCATTCCAGCTGGCATATTGAATTTCCCAATATGGTCACATCTCAGTATTTGGGTGGTCCTGTGGGGAAGGTGATGCAAGTTTCTGAGAAAAAAAATGAAATTTAAAGGTTTGATTTATTGAGAAAATTGCTGCAGAATGGAAACAAAACTACAAACAAGGTATTAGAAAATGGCATTCACCAACTTACAAAATGATGCATTTATAGGACATTTTTTAGTTTTTCATTGTCTTGTCTGTGGAACTAAAATATCAAGAAATTACGATGCATACCTTTTTTAAATTTAGGGTTAATATTCACCTTCTGTAGTCTCTTTGTATTGTGTCTGAGAGTGAATTAAGAGTTCCATTGTTTTGTTTTACTTTTTATTTTGGATAATTTTAAACTATACAAAAGTAGAAGCATGTGTAATGAATATGCTTATGCTGTTAATAATTAACTAGGTTTAATTTTATCAATTTATGGACAGTCTTGTTCTGTTTATATTTTCTCTCAGTCTGTTGCTTGTCTTTTCATTCTTGTAAGAGTATCATTCAAAGACCTGATGTTTTAAATTTTGATGAAGTCAACTTTTTTCTTTTATGGATTATGTATTTAATATCATATCTAAGAAATATTCTATGCTCATCCAGAAGTTTATAGTTTAGTGTAGTTTTATATTGTATAGAGTGAGTTTCTTTCTTTTTTCTTTTTCTTTTTTTCTTTTTGCATATGGTTATATATTTGTTCCAGCACCGTTTTTTGAAAAGACTATTGTTTCCCCATTGAATTGCCCTTGCACCTTTCCAACAATCGACTGGCTGTATATATGTGGGTATATTTCTGGATTCTACTCTGCTCCATTGACCTAAAGACTACCCTTTTTCCAATACTGTTATGATTACTGTTGCCTTATAGTGAGTCTGGCAATCAGGTAGTGTTAAGCCTTCAATTTTTTTTCCAAAATTGTTTTGACTATTCTACTTCCTTTCCCTTTCTGTGCACATTTTAGAATCACCTTGTATATTTTTATTAAAAATCCTTCTGGGATTTGAATAGAGTTGTGTTGAATCTGTAGGTCAGGTTGAGGAGAATTGACATCTTAAAAATACCGAGTCTTTGAATTCATAAGCACAATATATCTATTTTTATGATTCTTTGGTTTATTTCATCAGGGATTTGTAGTTTTAAGCATACAGATATTACATTTACTTTGTTAGATTTCTACCTAAGTTTTTCATGATTTTTGGTGCTATTGTAAATGGTGGTGTTTTTAAAATTTCATTTTCCAATTGTTCATTGCTAGTATATAGAAATACAGTGGATTATTTTTTGTATTGTCTGTGTATTCTGTAAGCTTGCTAAATTTATTAGTTCTATTGGCCTTTTTTTTTGCGTATTCTTTGGGATATCCTATGTAAACAATCATGTTTTCTGAGAGTAGAGTCAGTTTTCTTTCTTCTTTTCCAATCCGTATACATTTTATTTATTTTTCTACCCTATTTCATTGCCTAAGACCTCCAGTAAAACAATGATAGGAGTGATAAGGGCTGATGATGTCTTAGCTTTGTTCCCAGCCTTAGGGGGAGGGCACTCGGTTTTTTCATCATTAGGTCTGACATTTGTTAGCTGTAGATTTTGTGTAGATGCCCTTTAGCAAGTTGAGGAAGTTCTCATCTATTCCTAATTTGCTGAGAGTTTAAAAAAATTATTCTTGTGAAAGGATGTTAAAATTTTCTAAAAGCTTTTTCTCTATCTGCTGAGATGACACGTCTTTTTTTCCCCCTTTAGTCTGTTGATGTGATGAATTACTTTGATTGATTCTCAAATGTTGAACTAGTCTTGCATTCCCGTGATAAACCTCACTTGGTGATGATGTATCATCCTTCCTGTATATTGCTGGATTTGATTTGTTATTATTTTGTTGAAGATTCTTGTGTCTGTGTTTTTGATGGATATTGGTCTATATATAGTTTGCTTATAATGTCTTTGACTGATCTTTGATATCAAGGAATGTTGCCTTCATAAAATGAGTTGGGAATTGATCTCTCCACTTTTATGTTCTAGAAGAGTTTGTATAGAATTATTACTTTTCCTTTAAATTATTTGGTAGAATTCATTGGTGAAGCCATCTGGGCCTAGAAGGGTTTTGTTTTGTTTTGTTTCCTTTCTTTCTTTCTTCCGCCCTCCCTCCCTCCCTCACTCCCTCCCTTCCCTCTTTCTCCCCTTCCCCCCTCCTTCCCTCCTTCTCTTTCTTTTAGGTTTTTAACTATAAATTCAATTCAGATATGAGCTTTAGCAGTTTGTGTCTTTCAAGGAATTGGAGCAATTCATCCCATTTGTCAAATTTATGGGCAGAGAGTTCATAGTATTTTATGACTATCTTTTTAAATGACTCAGGGTCTGTAATAATGTCCATTTTTCATTTGTGATGTTTGTAATTTGTCTTCTCTATCTCTTTTTCCCCTCTTGGTCTCCAGCTAGAAGTTTATTAATCTTTATCCTTCCAAAGAACCTGCTTTTAGTTTCATTGATTTTTCTTTATTGTTTTTCTGTTCACAATTTCTTAATTATTTCCTTCCTTTTGCTTCACTTTCTAGTTTCTTAAAGCAGAAATTTAGATAATTGTCTTGAGACCTTTTAAAATATAATCATTTAATGCTATAGATGCTCCTCTAAGCACTGCTTTTGCTGCATTCCACAAGTTTTGGTAAATTATCATTTTCACTCAGTTCAAATTATTTTCTAATATCCATTAAGACTTCTCCTCTTTTAGCCATGGCCTATTTAGGAATATATTGTTTAATTTCCAAATATTTGGAGATCTCCATATATTTTTCTGTTAGTGATTTTTAGTTTAATTCCATTATGGTCTGAGAACATATTCTGTATGATTTCTGTTCTTTTACATTTGTATTCTGTTTTGGGCAGAATGTTTTATAAGTGTCAGGTCAAGTTGTTTTATAGCTGATTTTAAACTGATATTCTACCTACTAGGTCTATTGATTACTAAGAGAGGTGTATTGAAGTCTCCAATTGTAATGTGGATTTGTCTATTTCTCCTTTCAGTTCTATTGGTTTTTACTTCATGTATTTTGAAGCTCAGTTGTTGGGTGCATACACATTTAAGATTCCTAGGTTGTCTTGTGAATTGACTCCTTTATTATTATTTGATGTCTTTTTTATCTTTGGTAATGTCCCTGTTCTGAAGTCTACTTTGAGAGAGTGAGTTTTTAAAAATGTCCATGGTAAAGTAAATTTGCAAGAGTAGGACTCTTGGAATTACTAGTAATACTCAAAAGTTATTCTGATTTATATTTTCTTTAGGTTGGGACATTAAGATTTTGTGGAACAACTGAATTTGCAAGTGGGCAGTGGGCTGGCATTGAACTGGATGAACCAGAAGGAAAAAACAATGGAAGTGTTGGAAAAGTCCAGTATTTTAAATGTGCCCCCAAATATGGTAAGATTGATATTATTTAACCTAGTAAGACTTAATTAAAAATAATTGTTTTACTCTTTTACAGTCTTTATATAAAACTTTTCTCCTAGTTACTTAGGTAACAAATGAAGGCAATGTAGATTTGGGGAGGACTTTTTAAAGACAGGATATAGTTGTGTCATGTTTATTCACATTGATGGGAATGATACAAGAGAGGGAGAAATCAAGGTTTCAGGAGAGAAAGTAGAAATTGTAGGAAGAATGTTCTTAAAAAGTTAAAAAGAGAATGGGATTCAGTATAATGGTTAGCTTTGCATTAGATCAGGCACAGAGGAGAGGGGAGAGAGGTAGTTGGAAGGGGAGGTAATTCACTTTGGATTATTTCTGTTTTCTCAGAAAATATGAAGTGAGGTCATTAGGAGAGGGAAGGGTGGTTGGAGGTTGGAGGAGAAAGAAGGTGTGAAGTACTCATCTAGGAGAGTGAGAACGTGAGTGGTTCAGGGAAACATAGTGGACAGCAAAGCAGTGCTGAGGGCCCATCTGAGATTTATGGTCATGAACTTAGAGTGAGGCCAGTGTGTGGAGTTAGGTGTCTTTCTTCAGTCATATTAAGCTGCTTGGGTATGGGTACTGCATAAGTAAAGAGTTTGGTTTCACTGGGGTTAGTTTTTTCTAGAATATGCAATAGAAGGAAAGAGGCAAAGGAGTTGAGGGTGTATGCAAGGGAGTGATTAGAGCATTGGATCATGGAGTCTAAGCTGGTTAGGGAGGAAGATGAGGATGTGATGGGGAAGATGGGCTACGAGAAAGTGGTGGGACCGGTCATTCCCCAGGAGGTGGAGAAGCCAAGTGTGGGCACTGGAGCAGGGCGCCTGGCATGGCGGGAGACGGTAGATGCTCTCGGTGAGGATTCTGGGGTGGAGAGTGGTGATCAGCCTGCTGAGCGGGGGCAGAGGGAAAGCTCACTGGAAGTAAAGCACTTGTGGAGCTGGCAGCCAAGGTGTTAGGCGGCTGTCTGGGTGGGCGCTGAAGTCACCAAGAGTGAGGACAGGAGGAGTGGAGGAGAGGAGGGCTGGCAGCCAGCCTGCTGCAGAGGTTTTCCCTGAATGAGTGAGTAGTAGTGACTCTGAGTTGAGTTGGTGGCTTCCAAAAGGAGAGGTAGAACAGTCTGGTGGCATATGCCTCAAATAGCTTCTCTCTCTCTCTCTTTCTTTCTCTCTCTTTCTCTCGGAGGAGAAGTAAATGTTGTGAAAATGGGTGTGATGGCAAAAACAAACAAAATAACCACGTTATCCTCTCATGGCTAGTGTTGGGTGATGCTGTGGGACACACGCAGCTACTGCATGAGTGAACCAGGGAAGCGGCGTGTTCAGGAGAGGGCCAGGGTTCAGCTGCAGGGAAAAGGTGAAGGAGCACTCAGACAAAGCAGGGGCTGTGACTGATGTGAGACCTCGAGTTTCCGAGGTCGTGATACAAAGGTGTGGAGGGTGTGGGGAGCATTGGATTATTGGGTCAGGTTAGTGGATTTAGGGAAACAGTTGACGGGAGTCTTAGGCATCTGGTAGTGACCAAGATTGTCTTGATGGTCTTTTTGGCCCTTCCTGCCAAGTCAGCTCAGTACTCTGAGCCGGGTCCTGGCTAAGCTGCCTAAGGTGAGGGCAGGGGAGTTGGGGAATCCCCTGCCAGCCAGAAGCCAAAGAATTTATCTTTTTTCAGCAGTAGTTTTCTTTCTCTCTTTCTAAATTTATAATTTTTTCCCTTTGACTTGTTGTGCTTCTTTTATTATAAATTAAGTTCTTATAAATGCTATGGTCCATTTCAGGATTGTTTTATTCCATTGATGTGTTAATTCTAGCACATATTAAATTTTTTTAAATTGTAGAAAATTTATAGTAAGTTTTAATACCTGTTGGTAATACTGTTTTTGTGTCTTTTGATAATTAACAAAGTGAATACATGTACATAGCCTAATAAGTTAAATAGTATCACAAGCCTTGTTAACAACAAAACCCTCCTTCGTCTTGCTTTTCCCTGCCTCTGAGTCCTGCTCCTTAGTCAGGAGAGAACTTTTTCAACTTCTTTAGCTGTATCTTCTGATATATCTGTATTTGTAAATAATATATTTATATGAATCTTTCTTGATTTTTCCAATTTGAGACATCTATTGACTTCCTATTATGAAGAGAGAGATTTAAAAATTTTGAAGCATTTTAGTTTAATGAAGTCCAGGACCATTCTTCTAAGCAAAGTTACTGCAAGAATGGAAAAACAAACACCACATGTACTCACTATTAAATTGAAACTAATTGATCAACACCCATGTGTACATATGATACTAAAACTCAACAGAAACGAAGTAGGTGGGAGTGGGGAGGAGGGGACGGGTAAATTTACACCTAATAGGTACAATGCACACTACCTTGGTGACGGCACACTTATAACTTCGATGCAAAGAATTCTTCATAATATGTTTATTTTTTGTTAAGCCTTGTATGTTAAGATCTGAAATTTAAAAAATCTGAGAAAAATCCCATCAGTACTTTGATTAGCATGAGCAACTGCACAGTAAGGGTGGCCTGTGCACTGTGCATCCGGTCATTGCTTTAAGTTTGGTTTTGGTTCTCCCAAATAATACAGTTAATTAAAAAGATAAGAAGAGTGAGAACTATATAGATGAGATTTTGTATGCTATAGAAATCTTTTTAAGCAATAGAATTAAATATTTAGTTCTTTTAAAAAAATATTAGCATATAGAAATTTTCTAGTAAGATCTTGAAAGAAAAACCACATATTTTCCCTCAAATTAAGACAAACATTTATTGAACATTATTATGACATTAATGATACAAATCAAATTAGAAAAGTAATACTTAGTCTGTTCTCATAAAGATTTTAATTTTCAGTTTTTTCCAATCCTGCCTATATCCACACATATAATTTTTTACAATGTGATCATAATATCAAAGAACTTATTTTTATTTATCAATTTACTTTTCTTATTTTTTGTTACTATGTGATCTTTATTGTTTTAATTATAAATGGTGATATAATAGTTTAAAGATATAGTTACTTCATCATATTGCCAGTTATGTTTTCTCCTGTTTATGAATAATATTACAATGGTGGCATATTCAGGCATACAATCTTTTTCTCCTATTTGGATTATTTTCTAATGATTAGTTTTCAGAAGTGTAAGTGGGTCATAGCAGTAAACTAGAAATTGGGGCATTCTAGTAAACTAGAAATTGTTTTAGCTCGTGAAGTGTGTCTGTTCCCTATAGTGTACAAACGTAACCTCGTAACCTTTACACCGTTAAGTATAATTATTTCCTTATAATTCCATCAAGTGGATTAGGTCAGGATTTTTGCCTTTTAGAAAAACTGTACAAATTTTACATTCCCAGAGTATAGAATAATTTCTTTCTTCAAATACTTGGCAACACTAGTTATCATCATCATCATCATCACCATCACCACTGAGCTTGACAGAGAGTGAGTGTGTGTGTATATGTTTGGGAAGGAAGAGAATTTAGAGAAAGAATAGAAAGTCAAGGAGAGTTTCATAGGTAGAAGACAGAAGAGAGAACATTGTGAATAAGACAAAAAAAAAAAAGAGGTAGGAAAATCAGAATAAATTAGTATAGAATCCAAGGTTAGGAGAAAATTTCAAGATTAGCAGAAAAGTAGTATAGTTGGCACTTTTTAGCTAAAAAAGCAGTAATTTTTTGTAGTCTTGAGCATTTTTACCCTGCTTTAACACAAGTTATTTTTAATATAGTCCATTTTTGTCATTATGTGTATTTGTTAGGTTGTAAACACTCAGTGAAGGAGGGTAATATACATATTATGACTTTATTTTCTCTTTTTAAATATCTTAGCCAGATTATCTTGATATTTATAGTCTGTATGCACCATCTCTAGTGTCTATGCATACTTGTTTATGCTGGCTATTTTACTGCCTGGATGAACTCTTTTTAAATAGAATTTTATACTCCCAGCTGCTGCAGATAGGCAGCCCCAGACCCTGCCTGCCACCCCTCCCCAACACACTGTATTGTTTCTGGTTGTCAGGAACTGAGGGCCCAGCCTTTTGGTGAGGTTATGTTTTATAGTCAGAGAGATATGTTATATCCCTACTATGTGTAAGGTGCTGTAATTAGGTGCAGTGAAGGAATGCAGAAATGAGTAACGTTTGAATTTTGTCTTTAAAAGGTGCACAGTCTGTAGGAGAGATAAGAGTTGGATATATAAAGCTATAATGTGGGATAAATATAAGTTTCCAAAGGAGGTAAAAGGTGACATGGAAGAATAAGATTTTATATTATATAGCTCACTGTTACTTGCCAATAGCTTATAAATAATACAAAACTATTATCTTTACTTATTTTACTTTTTCCCTGAATTTCACTTCACACCTGGTTACATATCTTGTATGTGGTTCTTAAATTATTGGTGTGTTGTTAGTCTTGACAACTAGATTGTAAGCTCTTTGAGGGCAAGTATTTTTTTTTCCTGTCTCTCACTACAGTACACGTAGGCACCAAAAAGAACTTAAAGATTTATATTATTAACTACTTGTACTTGCCCCTTTGAGATGTTTTTAATTGTTTAACACTAACTAAAATTGTACATTCTCCTTCAGGTATTTTTGCACCTCTTTCAAAGATAAGTAAAGCAAAAGATCGAAGGAAGAATACAGTGCACACTCCTTCTTCAAAAGCTGCTGTACCACTCATTAGGTCCCAGAAAATTGACATAGCTCATGTAACATCAAAAGTAAATACTGGTAGGTCAAACCAGAAAATTAGCTCTCTTCTTCAGCATTTTAATTTTATTTGTGAAATTTCTAATATTTTATTGTTTCACTCTTTTTTGTTAGCCAACTGTGAAATCTGAATTTAATAAAACCTGCCTCTTACGTATTTTTAAACCTCAGCCATAATTAATGATTTCATCTCCTAACAAAGAGAATTTCAGATTTGTTCCTTCCTTTTCTTCCTATTGTCTCCATACCTTTATCACTCCATAATCTAACCTCAAAGTTAGATTTTTTTACCTCTTTCAAATCTTTTTGAAACACAATTAGCTTTATGTTCCTCACCTATTGAAGGACTTCTTTTTTATCAGAAAAAGTCCTGACTCTTGAAACTAGCAGTCAAGTCCTCTTTATTTGATGTAGCCTCATACTGCTTCCATTGTTGAACTGTAGTTTGTTACATCTCTTCCCTGTTTTTCCTATACATTGTTCTCACTCCTCCCTTCATAATTTTATCTGGGTAGAGTAACTTCTGCCTTTTGAGGTCTTCACCATTCTTTACCTCCTTGTGTGCAGATCCTGTTTCTCCACGAAAACTTCCCTGATGACTTCAGCTCTCTTTAATCTCTTTATTCTCTAACTTTGTATGCACTTTTTATCCATACCGCAATTGCTAATTGTTATTTTGGGTTTTGTTATGTGATTGCTTTATTTTCGCAAATCTTTTATTCTCTCGGCAAATTTTTTAAGCTTTACGTGGACTGTGGGAGTATTTTGTAATTTTGTATTCACTGTAGCACATAGCACAAAATAGGTGCTTCATAAGGACTTGTTAATTCATCAGTAGCTAAAGCAGAAGGCTTTCTACCAGGATGAAAGGATTTTATCTCAGAATTTGGCTGGCATTTCTATTCTGTTCCGTTGGGCTATTTGAATATCCTGTGTCAATACTGTACTACCTTAATTATTACAGTTTTAAGAAATAAGTCTCGATACCCAGTAGAAGAAAACCTCCTACCTTATTCTTCACAATTGTCTTCCCTATTTGGGCCTTTATAAATCACACTTCCATATAAATTTTAGAATAAGCAGTTAAATTTCTTTTAAAAAATCTGTTGAGGTATTAATTGGTATTTCATTTAAACCTTAAATCAATTTGGAAAGAACTGACATCTTTGTAATAGTTTGTCTTTTATGAGCTTGAAATATCTTTCTATTTAATTAGGTACTTTAAAAATATCCTAATAAGATTGTATGATATCTTCTATAGATATTTTATGCCTGTTTCATTAGATATACTCCTGGGTACTTCATACTTTTTGATGCTGTTATAGATGGTATCCCTTGAAGCTGAAACTCGGAAGTACACAGTGGGTATGTCAGGAAGCTCCAAGAGTAGCCCCCTCTATTTCTGGTCTGGGGAGCAGAATAGGGGTCTCCTGTTAGACAGGACATGGAAGAAATCCCCTGTTTTCTTTCTTGCTCGCTTTCCCCCCCTTGGTTCTCTCCCTCTCCAGTCCCCAGCAGTCCTACATGGTACTGCAGCAGCAGTGCATGGGCAGGCACCTAGAACTCCAAGGAAGGGGAGCCCTTGTCTCTGACCAGAGAAACTGTGGTCCCAAGAACATGGATGGAATCCCCCTTGGTTTTTCTTCTGTTTTCTCACTGTTTGACCACAGAGGCAGAATCATTCTCAGGAGATTGTATGACAGAGCAGGAAGCGAAAGCTTGGGCATTCTACTCCAAATGTGAGGAAGGGGTGCTCTGGAGCAGGAAGTGTCAGGGAGATCATGGAGAGGAGGGGCTCAAGAAAGTGACCTCAGAATGCTGGATGTGAGCTCCTAGGCCTGCTCCAAGTTAGGCCTGTATGGATCTAACCAAAGGCTTTGGTCTCCTTGGTAGACTGCTGCGTAGGTCCCAGACTGACTACTGGGTAGCACAACGCATGGGACAGATCCAAGTAGCGCAGCAAAGGTGGTGAAACTGAACTGACATTGGGACCAAGGTGCATAGAAGGTGGGCAGGAACTGAACCTACCTGGGGTGACTACCTGCTAAAGCAAAACAGAACAATCAACATACTCCATCTGATTTCAACAAGACCTAGTGTACCATGACATAATGTTTAAGATATATAGGATACAATCCAAAATTACTCAAAATATTAAAACCCAAAAAAATCTCCACATCTTGCAAGGAAAAGAAAATGCTTCAAGATGACACAGATGTTGCAATGAACATATAAAGACTTTAAAGACTATATTATAACCATGTTGTAGAAATTAAGGGTGAACACTCTTGAAACACATGGAAAGAAAGTTTCAACAGAGAAGTAGAATATATGAAAGAGAATCAAATGATACACACAAATAAACCTGTGGTAATCTAAGATTGGTGAATTGCATCAATGTCAGTGTCCTGGTTGGGATATTATACTGTTGTTTTGCAGCATGTTACCCTTGGGGGAAGCTGGACAAAGTGTACGAGGGATCTCCTTATATGTTTTTTACAACTTTATATGAATCTCCAATTATCTCAATAAAAAAATCAAATAAAAAGAACCAAATGGATATTTTAGAACAGAAAAATAACTGCAAAATAAGAAATCTACTCTGCAGGTTGCCTTCATAAAATCTCCCTAACCCACCCCCTCCAGTTTGTGCTGGTCTAGTTCAGACTCTCATACCTGGACTATTGTAATAAATTTTGGTTGGTCCCTGCTTCCAGCCTCCCCTCCTTTGGTTTCGTTCTAGACCTTGCTGTCAGGAAAGTGTTACTGAACTAGAATTCTGTTGCCAGTCCTCCTTTTCAAAGCCCAGCAGAGGCTTATTTTCTACTATAGTGTTCCAGTTCCTAACCAGGCACTGCTGCCCTCTGAGGTTTTGCTGCGATTTGTCTGTCTAGTCTGTCTTCTCCCACGTCCCAGAAGTACTCTATTCCAGCCAAGCTACCCACCATTCTCTGTGTCTTTAGGATTTTCTTTTTGTCCAACAGGAATTACTACCCTCAGTTCTTCCTGATCATACCACCAGTATTCTCTGGAAGAAATCTGACCTAACCCTCAGTCCTTAGTGGATTGTTATATAGGTTAAAATATATTTTAGTGTTATTTGGGGAAATTGGGGTTTTTAGGTGGGCTTGGAATGCATTCTTTTCTTTCTTCTTTAAATGATGAAATATTGGTCTCTGCTGTCTATGAATTTATTATCCAACATATTTTCATAAGTGGGTAAGATTTAGATAATGAGGGATGTGTGTGCTTTTAAAAAGTACAGTTTTAACGTTAAACAGAATTCTTGCTGAATTATTTCATGTCCTAGGATTAATGACATCAAAAAAAGATAGTGCTTCTGAATCAACACTTTCGTTACCTCCTGGTGAAGAACCGAAAACTGTAACAGAGAAAGATGGTAATGTAATTTATAACTTCTGTTTCTCAAATTTTAATTTCTGATGGAACTTTCAAATAATATAGTAGAAAAACAGCTTATCTGGGGGTTGAGTTTTAAAGTTGGTAAAAATTACCCTTGACAATCCATTAAGCAGCACATAATAAAGTGTATTTTTTTGTATAAAAGCCTGTACTGTGATTATTATGTCTTAGTAAAATTAGAAAGCTACTGGAATAGATTAAAAGAGGGCATAAAAGGAAACTCCATAGTACAAATGGCTTGACAAAAATGTTTAAGTTGCCTTTAGCTGCCAAATCACTAGGCGAATACAGCATGAGTATTCCTGCTTGCCTTCTGGTTTAACTCAAAACAATTTAATATTAAACTTTTGTTACCTTAAAACATACTAATAGCATTTTTTGTTTTTTGTGTAAATAAGATGGGACTCCACTATCTCATCTAAGGTGAGAGGCGAGTGATAGTGGTGGTTAGATTAGGTAGGCAGTTTACATTAATTGATACAGTGACACCTCCTATGTAAGATTGTGATCTTAAAGTGTGAATCCTTCAAATACTATTGCTTGTGATATAAAATCTTTTATGTGTAAACTATTGTATATTTGGATGAAATCAGGCATTTAATTTGACACTAGATAATTCATACTTGAGGAAGCTAAATGGAGAGTTCCAGAAAGATTTGCCTGGAAAAGCTTATTGGTCCACTTCTTGTTTTCCACCCTTTAATATGTTCTTTTTTGTTACCTGTTTTAGTTACCCTGAATGGATCTATCAGCAGCTCCTCTTCTACATTGTCTTTGGAACACAAACAGAGCTACCCCAAGAAACTGAGTGCAAGCAGCAATAACAAGAAGACAATGAGCAAAAGCTCTTCTCTGTCATCCAGAGCCAGTGCTGGTATCTATGGCTTTTTCAACCAGGCTTTCTTGGTGTTTTTTATCTTGGTTTGTTTGTAAGTAGATTTGCTCTTTTTAAATGTATAGAAGGAACCCTTTACTTCAATCAGAGTGAACTACTTTGCACTCTTCCCTGCCTCCCCCTGAGCCTTAAGCCTTAAGGTTTCTTAATTTTGCTGTTGGATATAAGACTTTCCATTTATTTTCATTTAATTTATTCTTAGTGGTTTTGTCCCATCTGAATTTTGTTTCTTGCATCTTACATATTAGCTTTTTCACACGCCTTTGTGTCATCTTCATATTTAAAAAGCACATCCTCTGTTTTTATTCAAGTGGTTGTTTAAAACCATGTAGGAGAAGGTCAGAGGATCCCCTTCCAGGATGACAATGACATCCTGTTCTAAGATGGCTTTTTAACTAGCCGTGGACCCTGCATAATCTCATTCAGTTCACATTTCTTCAGTTACATGTAAGGATATATAAAATACTTTATCAGATTTCTCTTTGAAATTGACATAGATTGTGTCTATTGCAGTTCACTTATTTATTTATTTAGTAAACTTGTCCAGAAAAAAAAAATGAAGCCATCTTGGCATAAATTGTTTTTAACAAACCTCAAAATAATTACTAGATTCTTTTTCTAATACTTCTAATACTTGTACTGAACCAATATTTTATTATAGAAAATGTTCATGACAGGACTTTTTTTTCCTTTTGAAGTACTTATTTTATTGGTTAAGGGAAAAAACCCCAAACCCTCAACAGTAACATTGAAATAATTAACCTTAAAGGTAGAACCCTAAAAGTAGGGGACATGGAAGTTTTGCTGAACTAATTATTCTCTGAATAGCTCCCCCACCCCACACCCCAACCAATTTAGCTTTAAGGTGTGGGGAGCAGAGGTGCAGTGAGGTCCTGCTTATCCTCCTTTCTACATTTCAAGGTCATTTGGCATTTGGACTTTTGACATTTACTTCATTTTAAAATTAGGTGTGGATATGGAATTACTTTTTTTAACCTTTTATACTAAGTAGTTCTAGTGTGCCTATATATTTACCTTTTTTTAAAAAATAAATTGGAGAGTTATGTAGGCTTAAATAATAATGAAGAGAATTTTTGGAGTGGAAAGAGGACCTTTCCTGGGGGGAGGGTCAGAGAATGGGAGAGTCTTGTTAGGAACTCTAGAGACATTACCTAGATGAGTAGATTTTCCACTTTTTCTATAGATTTGCATTTGAAGGAGATGGACTGCAGAGAATGGGCAATAATGGAAAGTTAGGTTAAAGAATTAGAGAAAGAAGAATGATCTGGGGAATGGGAAAGGCAGGGGAGGAAGCCTGTGGTCTGCGCTTCAGCCTCATGTACCCCATTGTTGAACTTACCATCTTTGGTCCATTGTCTACAGGCAACATGGGGACAGGCCTGAGATTTCTGGTCAGAGGGTCTGGGTTTTCGTCTAAGTGTGCCATTTACCGGCTGTGCACACTGTGCCTTGGTTAATTCCCGAGTTTGTATCTTATTTATTGTTACAATTTTTATGAAAAGCACTTTGTGAACTGTAATGTGCTGTAGAATATTAGTCATTATGAGGGCCTAGGACTTTTTGGTGTAGTGCTTTTTCCAGACCTTCCTTCTCCATGGGTTTATGTCACATCTTTAGTTACCGTATTTTTAGTTTCTTCCTTTTTCACAATATGACTTATCCTCCATCCCATGCACTCATCTAGGGTTCTCTGGACCTTCCTGGATGACAGCTATTCAAATCTCAGCTTATGTGCTGATGGAACAAGTCTCAAGGGCACACCTCTTCTCTTTCAGCTGTTATATTTGAACAGCTTTCTAGATGGTATTTCTTTAGGACTTCCTGATGTTTAATAGCGGGCATTTCAGGGTTTAGTTTTGAATCAAGTTGAGAAGGGGGGAGGGGTTTTGTTCTTAATAAGGAAATCAATTTGGGGTAATTGGAATCTTACAGCAATTTTACCTCCAAATCACATTCCTTTTTGTATTATTTGCACTGAATCCAGGTAAACTATAATTCTAGCACTTTACTAGAATAGGAATTGGCATACTATGGCATATGGGCCAGATCTGACCTACCACCTGTTTTTGTGAAGTTTTAATAGATCACTGACATCCATGCACATATTTTTCAATATATTGTCTATATTCACTTTCATGCTACAACAGCAGAGTTGAGTAGCTGTGATGGAGATGGTATGGCTTGCAAAGGCTAGAATATTTACTATCTAGCTCCTTAGAAAACGTTTGCTGACCCATGTTCTAGAAGAGAGAGTACCAGGGAATCCTAGCAGAGTTGATGCTTTACTAAGAATCAGGTTTTATGAATTTCCCATGGTAATAATTTTCTCAGGAAATCCTTTCCTTTCAGTAGCTTGACCTCACATGTGAGAAATATAGTACAACTGTAGGCAACATAAGGAAAGCCATAGAATACACAGTGAGTTTTTGGCTAATGTGCTTTTTGAGTTTTTTCCCCCTTTGTTTTCTTTCCTCTTTTCTTGCCCTGCACCTTTCTGCCCACCAACCACTTAAACAGGTTTGAATTCTTCAGCAACATCTGTAGCAAATAATACCCGCTGTGAAGGGGAACTCCACCTTGGAGATCGCGTGTTGGTGGTAGGCCAGAGAATTGGTACCATTAAGTTCTTTGGGACAACAAATTTTGCTCCAGGTAACTCATCTGTGTATTGTTTGCTCAATTTGAATTTTTTAGAATTTAAAAGTTTTAAAATTTTATATGTAAATAAAATTGAATTATAGAGAATTCTTTAACAGTACTTTTGGATGATAGCTATGGCACAGAAAATGTAAGCAATGATTAAAACCAGACTGTTTTTTACTAGGTTGACTATTATCCATCCATAAATTTTTCTTGCCAGTTTTGTTTTAAATTGTCTAATGTTAAAATTAATTATATTTTTTTATTATTTATACCCTGGATATGCTAAGAAAAATGAATTATAACTCTCCATTTTGACTCTCACTGATTGTCAAGTGTGCTAAATGACAGGAAAAACATATTAAGATTAGATTTTTGCTAAGCATAATCTTTAAAATGAGCAGATAATGACTTAATGATACAGCTTTTAGCAGAGTGGCTTGGAGAGAAAAGCAGGCAAAAGGGCTTAAAGGAAACTGAAAAAGCTTTTGCCTACCTTGGGACCTTAAAAAGACAAGTTTGTATATTTATATTTACATTCCAATCTATACTTAATATTGTGTTTCCAAAAGTAAAGATTACTTTCTTTTGCATTTTCAGTGATTATAATTTTAAATAGAAGCCAGTTGAACGAAACCCTGTTTTTGTGTTTTAAATAGCAGTATGCTATTTTAACACATGGTGGCATTGCAGCATTTTAGGAAAAGGTTACCTGGAACATTGATTTTTTTTTTTTTTTAAAGTTTGTAGCATTCTGTCAAGAATGCTGAGGGATCTGAGGTTTTACCCTATTTGCACGCTAACAAATTAGCCTGCCACAGTTTTATAGATGTTGGTAGAAGACATAAGAATCCTGAGTCAAAGACAAGGGACTTTAGTACTCACAATAATAGCAGTAGCCAGAGTATCAGCATTTTCTTGAATTGTTCCCTGAGCCCCAGTTCCCACAGGGTGAAAGAGAGAGGGCTGGGTGACACCTGCATGCCCAGTAGTTTATGTTCCAGGAGAGGAACACCGAGTGTAGGGAATCTGAACCCTTATACTGAACTTACTGTTCAGCAGGCCTTCCTTTTGCTTTGGAGAGAGACTATGTCTATCCCCCAAAGCTGTCCCCTCTACAGACATCTGTGAAAAGATAGTCTGGAACAGAGGCAGTCACTGCCTCTGCCCATAAGACATGGAGAAACACAACAGAGCTGTAGAGATCTGTCTCCCCACACATCCTTGTTTCATTAATACCACCTTTAATTGTAAGTCAACTAATGGGTTTGAGATGGGTTATATGTTTTATAATTCATGACTCTCATAGGTCTATAGGTAGTAATTGAGATTAGTTAGCATGTACTTAATATAGTTCTCAAATAAAAACTTAAGAATCCCACAGGTAGGTTATTTTTCATAATTACCCTATAATCAGAGAGTTCTCTTTCTCTGATTGTGTTAAATTAAGTTAGAATGGTTTTATTTTTTGAATGCAATTCATCATTTTAGGTTGACTTTTCATTTCTAAATTCCTAATGTAAAACATTTAGAACTTATTTAGAAATTTGGGAAGTAATAAGCAAACATAAAAAAAAGTTGGTAACTTTGTTGAAGTCATTCTGTCTTGGTAAGGAGATAGTGGCCCATATTTCTTTTGGCATCAGAATTTAGATCAGTCATTTCTATAGAACAGTGGTAATATCTAGGTATATTCTAGATCATGAGATCTGAGACCTGAGAGAGGTCATTTTTAGCCTCTTCAACATACTTATCTGTGCCACCTTGAGAAAGAAAATTAACATTTTAATGGGAAGACATCCATACCACATGACTACCGATGTCACTTTATTAACACTCGTCATAATGCATTTCTGCTGTATGTTACACATTTTCAAGAGTTATTTGGTAAGTATGTAGCAATTATATGATAAAATGGGAAAATGCAAAAATTATAGAGGAAAGCATCAAAGACAGGAAGTAAAACTTGAAAAATTATAGCTGTGGCACTCAGAGAAATAACAATGGCAACCAGACTAACCTGGTTTGGGACATTCAGAGACTTGGCAACCTATCTTCAGAGCATTAGTATGGCTTAGCCATAGGTTTGTGGACATTACTTATATTACATAGTAGAACCGTGTAAGAGAGCAAATACAATTACTACCGTACTCTCCTTTTATATCACAAATGAATGGACTGTTAGACATTTTAAATGTCTCGAGGCCCCCTCAGGTTGAATATCCTTATTTTAGGAGTATGTGTACACTTATTTTGAGTGGAACCACAATAAAAGCAACCTTGCTACTTTAATTTTAGGTTCTCTAGAAAAGGAAATCCCATCATTTTCCTCAGAGTAGGTCCTTCTAAATCCTAAAAATCTTTTGAAACATTATTAAACTTCTCATTTACGTAAAAAATGATTTTTCTTTTTATGTTGGGTGGGAAAAAAAAAGAAAAAGCAGAGTCATTATGTCTAGGGGTATTTTCTATATAATTTTTATCCTTTAAATATTTGAGAACTATTTGTGGTATTCTAATATTGAGAGAATAAAATAAAAAGATTGCATGTTCATTTTATGATTTATACATCTCAATATTATGTTTCACTTCTTTCACCAAAACACACTATGTTATGGATTCAAGGATTGACAGTTTCTTATTCATTATAGCTTTTAGATATATTTTAGTCATACATTGCTTGCATAATAGCTGATCCTTGCCCAATCTGTGTTTTTGCATTTTATTTTCCTCCCTTAATGTACTACTCTGCAATTATGCTTGTAAAAGGTTTTTCCTGTTCATTGTCAAATTTTATTTTCTAATTTCATCATTTGAAAGCTTAATGGTTATGGTGATCTTTCATCATTTTGGTCATTTGTGAAAACGTTAAACCTTCTTGACTTTGGGGTTGTATAATAGCATGATGATTTTGGATAAAGTACAAATGCTTTTAAAATGCAATATTCATGTTCTAGGATATTGGTATGGTATAGAGCTTGAAAAACCCCATGGCAAGAATGACGGTTCAGTTGGAGGTGTGCAGTATTTTAGTTGTTCTCCAAGATACGGAATATTTGCTCCCCCATCCAGGGTGCAAAGGTGAGAAAATGGAATTTATGTTTACTCACAGGAACTTTTTGTAATTTGCAGTGGTTTATAGAGACCCTAATTTATATTAATGACATTCATTCCCTGACTGTAGCTCACGTCGACTTTCAAGGGGTTAACCAACCACCTTCTTCAGAGAGAAGGCTCATGGAAAGCTAAATTTGCTTTGCTGAGGATTTGCAATTTTGAAAACCTCCTTTATTCCTCATTTGCAAACCCTATGAGTATGTGTAGGCTATTAGAAGTGGCGTTTGCAGCTAAGAACAGTGAGAGCAGCAAGCTTAATCTGTCATGCAAACAAAAGTAAAAATGCTCTCTGATTGCTTCAGTCACATCCTAACTACATTAAATTTCCTGCCAGCAGGCACCCCATTCATTCTCCTACAAACCTAATGGAACCAAAATGGCTTTTTCCTCTGATTTCTTTAGTTTTCTAAAATAGATAGGCAGTAGATCTTTGGGGGAAGTGAAGCTTCAAGGATTTTTATATAATATACCTCCTCAGTGTTTCTTCTTAAGATAGTTCACTTCTGTATGGCCTTATCTGGTTTTAAAAAATAAGTTGAGCAGAAGCAAGTCCTCATGAAATTCCAGGTGCCATAAGGTGAAATGACTTCTCTTACGTGCTGAAAGAAGTTGGCTCAGTATGCTTTTCAGTGGATGGGAAGTGGGATACTAATTTTTATAAGAAATAACATAAATGGTACAATCACACTCATGAGACTAGAACTACGATTGCAGTAGTTCTGGGCGCCTTGTCTGTTATAACTTTCCCTTAGAGCTGGACTGTTGTGACTACCTACTGGCCAATTTAAGTTTTTATATCCATTTGTTCCTTCGTTTATTTTTCTTATTGAAGAATTACATGTAATTTTTACATTAATTTCCTTCTTCTTTGATGTACTTGATATAATTTTTTTCTTATTTATGATAATATAGCATTAACATACAATGCTTTGTAGTTTATAAAGTATCTTCACCTAAATATTATTCATTTGATTCTAATAAGTATTTGGTCAAGTAAGCTGGAAAATAACAACCACCACAAACACTTATTGAGCATTTAGCAAGTGGTGGCTCTGTACAGTGTACTTTAGATATATATCCCATTAATTCCCCCAAACCCAGTGAGCTGTGAACTATTAGGATCATTTCCATTTTGCAGTGAAGAAACAAGTTTCAAGAGATAAGTAACTTAGCTAAAGTCATATAGCTAATTAATGGTGGAGCTGGACTCAGCCCAGATGTGTTGTTTTGTTGTTAGTGTTTTTTCCTAAGTCCTTGCTCTCAGACAGATTGTTCTTTTTTTGTAGTCATTTTATAAATGAAGATAAGGAGGTAATAGCTGTGTATCGTGTTTCTATGTGCTGAGCACCGTTTTCGGTGCTCTCCATGTGTTAACCCCCTTTCCCCTCTATGGCAACATAGGAGGAAAGTGAGACACAGGCAGGTGAAGTGGGCTGTGCTCCCAGGTAGTCTAGTCTCAGAATGTGTACTCTTCACCATAACGCTGTAGTGGTTAAAAGAGCCTCAGTGACTTTTCCCAGGACCTATATCCTGTAAATGATGGATTTGGGAGTAAAATCCATGCTGAGTCACCAGTCAGTCTCCTGTGTTCTCACGTTACGCTGGGCGCATCTTCATCAACACATGGCCACAGTCTCTTACAGGTTTCGTCTCCCAGTCATGAGGGTTGGGATTCTTTTTTTCACGTTTGATTATACAGAATACATAGTTCAGCATATTTTAGGCACGGTAAATATTGATCGAATCTGATTTCTAGTTCAGTGCTTTTCATGCTGTACCAGCCTTTTCTCCTTTATGTTGTGAAGCCATTTACTGTCTCACGGTTTCATTTTTTCTCTCGCTTGGTTTATGGAGCACTTGTTTATTACATAGTTATTTACTCACCTTCCATTTTGGTCGTCTTTAAGGTGGTGCATTTAAAAACAGCCCCCTCTTAAAAGAAAGAGGCTCTCTCTAAATGAACTGCTCTCTCGATCCAGCTGTCTTCCTGTCATCTTCTGATTGTTTCATTCATCAGCATCAGATACTATTAAGTGTCTTTTAGCACTTGTGCTGTGCTAGGCATTCTGTGAAGAAGTAAAACTGACATGGTCCCTGATTTTGAGGAGTCTCTAACCTAAACCAGCTTTGGAGCTCTTTAAAGATACCACTGGTCTTGAAGATCGAAGTATTTTAAACTAGGGACTGTTTGAGGACAGTCTTAATCAGGTAGTGACCAATCATAATCTCGCCTTTCATCTTACTCCTCCTCAGGGTTGTAGCTGGCATTTTTTCCCCTTTCAGTTTTTAAAATGTGCCTGCTATCCCAGAATCCTTGCACATGTTATTTTCTCTGCTTAGATAGCTTTTCAGACCCACCTGCTATCACCCACCTGTCACTTAGTTAATACCTTTTCTTTCTGTTAATATATAAATCAATTAAGATTTCTTTAGAGAAACTGTAAGAACACTCACTGACTAGATTTAATCTAATCACACACACACACACACACACACACACCCCACATACACACACATGCTGCCCACGTGATCTTCATTAGCGTTTCCTTAGTTGTTACCAGGTACTTTTACTAACAAACTGATCATTTTTAGTATTAAGTGCCTCTCAGCTATCTGTTACCACTTCATTCAAGTGTCTGTCCTGTTCTTCACGTCATATTCTTTCTGTCCATCAGTCCCTCATTGATTGCTCTATGTTGTGTATCATTTAAAAACAATGCATATGACCATTCTTCTAAGTGAAGTATCACAAGAATGGAAAAACAGACACCACATGTACTCACCATTAAATTGGAACTAACCAATCAACACTTATGTGCACATATGGAAATAACATTCATCAGAAATCAAGCAGGTGGGGGGGAGGAGGAGATTGGTAAATTCACACCTAATGGGTGCAGTGCACACTATCTGGGGGATGGGCACACTTACAACTTTAACATAAACGGTACAAAAGCAATTTATGTAACCAAAATGTTTATACCACCATAATACTCGGAAATAAAAAAAAGGATGCATGTGAGTTGCAGGAGGAAATTGCAAATATTGCAAAAGTTGCAGGATTTCTTGATGGTAATAAGATATGCTGGAGGAAGTGATTGACACATGAAGGACTTGCAGATTTAGGTCAGTAAACAGATGACAGAGAATGAGGCTGTCAGGATTGGCTTTATTAAAATAAAGAATGATTTGAATATCAACCAATGAAGGGAAGCCCATTGGGAAAGTGACCTTTATGACTGTGCTTAGAGTAAAAAAAAAAAAGTGGAGGATGTTGACCTGTATTAGCCATACAGTCTTGTCAGAAAAATCATGCACATACACAAACTCGCCCAATAATATCTCTTTCTTTCAGTTTGAAAATTAGTGATTTTTAAAATAATTTTAATCTAACATTTGTTAAATTTAATATAAGCTTATTTTTGTATTTTTTAGTTTCACCTTTGAAGATAAAATTCCAAAGAAACAGTCATGTCCATAGTTTAAGGGAATTCACTTTAAGTTGACTTTTTGCACACTAATTACCCTTAGATGGCGAGGACGTCTTCTGTGTGATTATTGCCTGTCTCCCATGCACATTAAGATTCAAGCTCGTTCCTGTCTCATGAGGGGTGCTCAGTAAATATTTGTTGAATGAATGAAATAACAAGTAGCAATCGGTGTGAAAACCTTAGTTAAGAGCCAGTTTTAAATCTGGAGACCCGCTACTTCTGATGAGGTGTGCTTTGTTTTATTCACAGACTAACAGATTCCCTGGATACTCTTTCAGAAATTTCTTCAAATAAACAGAATCATTCTTATCCTGGTAAGATTACACAGTTTTGCATTCCTAATAATTATTTCTTTGCTTTCGTTTATTGACAGTTTTTTTATTGTGAAGTATACATGTAAGCAAAAGAGTATATAAATTGTATAGTTTGTGTAAACGTGGAGTAAACATGTGTTACCCACCCCCCAGCTGAAGAAAATAATTACCTGCACTGTAGGACCCCTGAGCACCCCACACCCCCATCTGCCTTCCTCTTCATGTACCCCATCCTCAGGTATATGAGTCTTGAATTTTACATTCATTATTCCCTTGATTTTCTTTATATTTTTAAAACCCATATATAGATATATCAATAAATAACATGTTATTTAGTTTTATATATTTATTTTTATATATTTAGTTTATTTATATATTTAGTTTTATATATTTAGTTTTGATTATTTCCTACTTTGTTATTTAGCATTCCATTGAAATATTCTATAATTGATGGTTATTTGGGCTATATCCTGTTTTTTAATGTTACAAACTATGCTATTATGCACACAGGCAGCAGTTTCTCTAGGATTGCCAGGCGTGGGATACCCATATTCTCAACCTTCCTAGGTAACGCCAAACTGTATCTCACACTCCCATCCTCAGTGGATCCGAGTCTTTGTTCTTCATCACCTCGCCAACACTACTCTTGTTTGATTTAGAGTCTTTGCCAGTCTGAGGGGTTTAAATGGTATCTCATTATGGTTTTAATTTCATTGTTCCAATTTACCAACCTCTCTTCATACCGTACCCCGCTTTCTTGGCCTCTGGTAACCACCATTCCACTCTCTACCTCCATGAGATCCACTTTTTAGCTCCCATGTATAAGTGAGAACATGCAATCTTTATCTTTCTGTGCCTGGCTTATTTCACTGAACATAATGACCTCCAGTTATATCCCTGTTGCTGCAGATGACAGGATTTCATTCTTTTTATGGCTGAATAATGTTCCATTACGGGTATATACACCATATTTTCTTGACCTGTTTATCTGTTGATGGACACTTAGATTGATTCCATATCTTGGCTATTGTGAATGGTGCTGCAGTAAACATGGGGGTGCGCATGTCTATTCCATATACTGATTTCCTTTCATTTGGTTATATACCCAACAGTGGCATTACTGGATCATATGGTAGTTCTTTTTTTAGTTTTTTGAGGAACCTCCATACTTTTTCCCGTAATGGCTGCACTATTTTACATTTACAGTGTACAACAGTGTCCAATAAATGGTGTAACAGTGTACTATATCTTCTTTGATGAGGTGACCATTCATATCTTTTGCTTATTGTTTAAATTGTTTGTTATTTTCTTAATACTGAGTTCTTTGTGTACTTTGAATACCAGGTATGTATCAGATATATATTTTGCAAATATTTTCTCTCAGTATGTGGCTTGTCGTTTCCTACTCTTAACATGTCTTTCATGGAGCAGAAGTTTTTAATTTTAATGAAGTCCAGTTATAAATTTTTTTCTTTCATGATTTGTGCTTTGGTGTTTTATCTAAAAAGTCATCATCAACCCCAAAATCAGTCTGATTTTTCTTCTGTGTTACCTTCTAGGAGTTTTATAGTTTTGTGTTTTCTATTTAGATCTATGATTCATTTTGAATTAATTTTTGCGAAAGGTGTAAGGTCTGTACCTAGATTTTTATTTTACATGTCCAGTTGTTCCAGTAGTATTTGTTGAAAGGACTATCCATGGAATTGTCTTTGCTCTTTTGTCAAAGATCAGTTGACTATACTTGTGTGGGTCCATTTCTGGCCTCTCTGTTCTGTTCCATTGATCTATTTGTCTAATCTTTTGCCAATACCACACTGTTAAGATTACTGTAGCTTTATAGTAATTCTTCCAGTTGAGTAGTATCAGTTCTTTGATTTTGATCTTCTGCTTTGATGTTGTATTGGTTATTATGGGCCTTTTGCCTGTCCATATAAACTTGACAATCAGTTAATATCAACAAAGTAACTTGCTGGGATTGCATTGAATGTATAGATCAAGTTGAGAAGAACTGACATCTTAATATGGAATCTTTTTAATCTATGAACATGAAATATCTCTCCATTTGTTTATATCTTCTTTGATTTCTTTCATCAGAGTTTATAGTTTTCCTCATATAGACTTTGTACATGTTTTGTTAATTTATACCTGTGTATTTAATTTTTTGACATTGATGTAAATGGTATTGCTTTTAATTCTTTTTTACATTATACCAGCTTTCTTTTGGTTAAGTATTTGCCTAATGTATCTTTTTCTACCCCTCTTTGACTTAAAACCTTTCTGTGTCCTTATGCTTTCAGAATATTTCCTAAATAGAATATAGTTGGTTTTACTTTTTAAAAAATATTGTCTGACAGTCTTCATTTTTTAACTTGAGAGTTTTATCCATTTGCATTTATTGTAATGACTGATATATCACTGATATTATTTATGCTATCTTATATGTTTTCTGTTTGGATTTTTTTTGTACTTAAATGGTTTTTCTTTCTTGACTTTATTCTGGTTATATTCCTACATTGCCGCCCTTTTAAAAATTTCATTCCCCACCCCCGCTTGTGTAAAAGTTATTTTCTAGGATCATGCTTCTTATTAATTAGTGTAGATAATTTAACATACATACTTAGCAGAGTCTAAAGTTAATCATTTTTACCCTTTCCCAAGTAGTAGAAAATCCTTAGAAACTGAGTTGTCCAGTTTCTATTTTATTTCTTCTATAAATTTGGCACTATTGTAATAGTTTTATATAATATTTATTTAATTTACTCCCATATTTACCAATATCTTTACTCATTAATCCTCAGAACTTCTACTTGGGATCATTTTGTTTTTACCTCACGTACATTCTATAAAATTTCTTTTAGAAAGGCTCTATTGGTAGCAAACTCTCTCAGTTTTTGTCTTTGCTAATGATAGTTTTACTGGTTTACAGGTATAGAGTTTTAGGTTGAAAGATATTTTCTCCCTGCACATTTGGTGACATCTTTCTACAGTTTTCTGGCTTCTGTCAGTGATGAGAAGTCAGCTATGAGTCTAACTACTCCATATTGTTGTAGGTGATTTATCTTTTCCTTTCAGATGCTTTTAAAGATCTCTGTTTCTTTCTGTAGTACAGTTTCACTATGATGTGTCTAGGTGGAGATTTATTTTTGCTTATCCTGTTTGGCATCGTGGGTCTTCCTGGATGGGGGAATTGGTGTCTTTGATCAATTCTGCAAAATTCTTATCCGTTATACTTCACAAATTTTTTCCTCTATTCTCTTTATTATCTCCTGAAACTCTATTTACTCGTATGTTGGACTTCCTCTTTCACCTGCCTCTTCCATGTTTCTCACACTCATCACTCGGGACTGTGCTCTGGGTGTCTTCAGACTGGTCTTCCTGTTTCCTGATTCTGTCTTCAGTTATGTCTACTCTGCCACTTAATCCAGCCATGACGATTTTAATTATACAAATTGCCCTTTTTTTGTTTTGAAAATCTGCTTGATTGTTACCTACCATAGCTTATTCTTTCCCCATATTTTCAAGTTTTTCTTTTATGTCTTTAAACATTTTTAATTAATTAATTAATTTTTATTTCAGCATACTATGGGGGTACAAATGTTAAGGTTACATACATTGCTATTGCCTTCCCTCCCCCCTCGAGTCAGAGCTTCAAGCGTGTCCATCCCCCAGATAATGCACATTGCACTTATAACGTATATATATAAACCCATACCCTCCCCCCACCTGCCCAACACCCGATAAATGTTTTTGCTTTTTTTTTCAAACATTTTGGTTAGATTTTATAACTTTGCCTTTACCTAGCAAAGGTTAGAGGTATGCCCTTCCCCTCCACACTGTTCACCGCATCCCTCTGTCTTTAAACATTTTAAATTTTGTTACCTTTTATTCCATGTTAAATAATTTAGTATCTAAAGTTTTTGTGAGTCTGATTCTGCCATCTGCTTCTGTTGAGCCTAACTTACGGTGCCTTCTTTCCTTGTGAATTTTGTAATTTATTATTGTGAGATGCTTATTTTACTTTATAGAATTTTATATATGAGGATTCTGTGATGCCCAGGTTGATGCCTCCAGAGAAGACTGTATTTACTTCTGCCAGTTGCCTGGAGGCACTACTGGCCTGGGACTACTTTAATTTATATTTGCAAGGTTTTGTAATATTACACAGATAACATGAATTTGACTCATGGTCACAATTTCTGAGGGGAGAGAATTTTGCCTTCTTCTGCGTGTTAAGGTTGATGCAAGTCACTTTCCCTGGTCTTCATCCGACCGGCGTTTCATTTTGTTTCTCCTTTCACCCCACACTGACAGTGGGCTGTTTGGGATCCTCACACTAACCAAGCGACTCTGTGAGGATCTCCAGGTGGCAGGTGCTGCTCTGTTTCCTTCCCGGTCTCCTGTGCAGCCAGTGAGCTGGGAGCCCACGTCCTCTGGGTTCAGTGGAAACTCTGGTGGTGTGAGGTGGGCGGTTGCTTTGGTGTTCATGACCTCTAATGGTTTCTCTTTTTGTTTTTTAGCCTCTTTGAAGTTGTGCCTTCTGTGTCAGCTCAATTGTATTCTTAAAAAATTATAGTTGTTTTAAATCAGAGTTGTTTCAATCAAGAGATTCATTCAGCACATCTGGTCTGCCGTAACTGCCAGAACCGGAAATCTTACTCCTTTTCAAAAACATCTTTAAAAAATTTTACCTTTTGTGAAGTCTTTTTGTTTTTGTTCTATTATTTGAAGATGCCAATAATCATAAGCTCTGAAGTTTATTGTTCAGTGTTTTATAAATGGGACATCTTTAATGATAGTGTTTTAAAACCATTTTATCCTTTTCTTTTATCGAGTGATTATTAAGATTATAATATTTGATAGTAAAAATAATCAGCTTTATCAAGGTGTAATTCAGTTTTATTTTATTTTCAAGAAATCTTATAATGAAAACCTCTAAAAGTAATGCCATGGTCTTAACTTATTCATACATGCACATACTTTGATCAGGAAAGTAAAGATCAAAATGTGTCGAGAAACCTAAACCACGGTTATATTCTGTATCTACTTACCTTCTTTGCTTTATTTTCCTGGAGAAACATTTGATATGATAGAACATCTACAGGAGACATTATAAAAGATAAATTTTAATAAGGACTGAAAGTTTGTGAGTTATTTTTCCTGTTCTAACCTTAACTTTCATATTTAGGTTTTAGGAGAAGTTTCAGCACAACTTCTGCTTCTTCCCAGAAAGAGATTAACAGAAGAAATGCTTTTGCCAAGTGAGTATTAAGAAGATTTAGAAAAACACCTTTCAAGATGAACATGATGGGATTCTGTGAAGGAAGAAAAATGGAATTTGTATCTTTTACATTGCTTGGTAGAGTTTTAACACTTAGGAGAAAGGTGTGATGAGTGTGTTGAGAAGAGTTCTTCCTCCCTCCTTCGCAAGCTCAATTAAAAATGTCATCAGTGACTAAAAATAGTATACTGCACATATTTTTCTCTTCAAAGAGGTTAGTACTGTCAATAAAAGTTGGAGTTTATGTTTTGTGTTTTCATTGAGTGGGGTGGATTGATTTTAGACTCTGTTTTCTTAAATAATCAGAGATTTGATTTAATAGTATCAGCAATACATGAAAGAAATGTAAAGCCCGCTTGCATGAAGGAATCTTACAATTATTTTAAAAAATGCTCCCACTTCCCATTGTAGACTACTATATATTGCTCAAAAAGCTTTTTTGTATCTTTGTAGAGGGAATACGCTTTTTCCTTTTTAATTTATGTTTATCTCCCCCAGACCCACTTCACTACCCGCAGTAGTTCCCTGAAACTTTTTTTACCTTTAGAGGAATATGAAGCTCTTCTAGACTGATTATATTCAGTGGTTCTTTTTTTAAATACTGCGGATCAATCTATGCATAATACCCTGGGGGGAAAAGCTTAGCTGAGTAGGGAAGTGCACATTCTTGCTTCAGTGGTAGGTCCCTAGAAGCCACTAAAAACTAGAGCCCAAGGGCCAGAGTTTGATGTCCCGCTGGGCACTGGCAGTCATTTGTGTGGCAGCCTGGCACGAAGCTATTGGAACAGGCTTCACAAAGATCTGAAATTTCACTTGAAAATCCTGGCTTGTCCTAACGGACTGTTAGGTGTTGTTTAGAGGGTTGAGTGTTTTTTTTCCCCCTTTCTCAAACCATTACCAATTTTGAGAAATTTAAAATTGGCCTTCTCCCTTGAGCAGCTGGAAGAGTTTCAGGGCAGTCACTGTATGCTCCAGTTTATTGAAGGTATTCAGGAGTTCTTAGGCAGAATGGAAGAAGGCAGAAGGAATGCTATGAAGAAACAGCCAGAATACAAAGGATTCTGAAGGGGGAGAGGTATCAAAATCAGTGTCAAGATATGTTGGTGAGTGGAAGAATGTGATATGGAGAACCAAGGGAAGGAGAAAGACAGTCTGAACCCTGGGAATTACGCAGCAGGTATGGTTATGCACAAGATGGTCTGTTGACGTGAGGAGGACATATCAGCACTTAGTCTGTTTTCTATGAAAATAAAAACGTTAAGATTTACTAATATTTATACTTTACTAATATAAGATTGACACTGGTACCTTTTTTAATTTATAAAAGCAATACATAGGCCAGGCGTGGTGGTTCACACCTGTAATCCTAGCACTGTGGGAGGCCAAGGCGGGAGATTACTTGAGGTCAGGAGTTCGAGACCAGCCTGAGCAGGAGCAAGAGCAAGACCCCATCTCTACCAAAAATAGAAAAACCTAGCTGGGCAACTAAAAATAGAAACAAAAAATTAGCTGGGCATGATGGCAGGCACCTGTAGTCCTAGCTAGTTGGGAGGCTGAGGCAGGAGCATTGCTTGAGCCCAGGAGTTTGAGGTTGCTGTGAAATTTGAGGTTGCTGTGAGCTAGGCTGACATCATGGCACTCACTCTAGCCCAGGCAACAAAGGGAGACTCTGTCACAAAAAAAAAAAAAAGCAATAAATATACTTTTATTAAGGATATATAATTGATTTTTGAAATTCTTTATATGTGAACAAAATTATTTGGTGATTACTGTTCTCAGCAACAAAAGAAAGACTTTGAGGTGCTGGCAGGTCCTACGACATCTGTCCCTGCTCTTAGGGGCAAAGACAGCTCAGTGACTGGGTGACCCTCTGCTGGGGACAAAGTTGACACTGTGCTGTGCTGTTGCTAATCTAGAAGCATGGTGCATTCTGAAGAATATGTACTGAGAAAGTGAGTTTATTGAGATTTACCAACTACTGTACCTACCATTTTCTGGCTTATTTATATGGAAATAAATGATAATTCCGGAAGAAACATGGAAAACATAGTCAGAGATGATGAAAATTCCTGGGTAAGAAACTTGAAGGACTTGGGGGCTAAGGACATGTTTGGCCATGTGAGTGAAAGAGAACCGGGAATGGGGTAGGAACAGCCTGCCATGCCATTTTTGGGACAGGACGGGAGTCTTCTAGATCAATATTGACTTGGTAGCAATTAATGCATTTCATTCAGGGGGAAAGAAAGAAAGGGAGTTGGAAGCAGCCCGCTGTCTTCCAAATTCTACGTGTGTCCAACTCCAAGAATGGAAGTAAGAAACGAGCCTGAGAATTTGACACAGTCATCACAGAGACCTGTTGGGCACAAGGCATCCTTCCTCTCTCACACTGTGTGCATCCAACTGTGATCCATTATATATCTTATCCCATCTTACCAGCTTATTTCAGCTCCTCTCTATGCTGTCACGAATGTCTTTGCTAATACAAATAGTAAATTCACTGTGGAAGTATTGGTAAAGCTTTCAGAGTCTTCATTGAGTCACGTCTGTTAGACCCAGCCCATCGGCACGATTTGGTCAGCACAAATTTGACCACCTTCAGTAGAGCTCGTACAATCCAGTTAGCCACAGCTTCCCTGATTTCACACCAGATGTTTTCATTTTCTGCCTGTCCCTGAAAGCTTTTGAATTCCCCACCACAGGCTGAAGTCCAGATAGATCCAAGTCACAGCATACAAAGGCCTGCGTGACCGGCTCCCGTGGCAGTAGTCTCACAAGTGACTGCAGTTCTCTCAGCTCTCTGTGCTTTTCAAAAAAGTAAAAAGTAGTAGGTATATTCTGCTCACATGGTGACCTCTGCTTTCCCTTTCTGTCCGCTCGTCTTTCAAGTTAGCTCCAGTGTCGTGTCCCCGCTGGAGTGTCTCCCTGAGACCTTAGGAGAGATTTCTTCCTCTTCTGTGCCCATTCTGCACCTTGCACTGTCTTTATCGCAGCATTTATAACATTTTACTCATATTACATAGAGATTCCTGGAACCTAGCCCCTTGCCTGCCTTTGCATAGGTGGCCAATAAATGTTTTTGAACAAGTAAATGTAGTTTTCAAAAATTTCTCAAATCTCAAATCTCTGTGCTTTTGGGTTTGATGTAACTTGAATCAAATTAATCTTTCTTATTAGAATGTTAAGTGTTTACCCAAACCATTAATTTTTGGTTTAGATATTGAATTCATTTATTATTGCCACCTTCTTTCTTTAAAAAAATTTTTTATTATGAAAGTCGATTGTACAATATTTGAAAAATTAAAAACTAAATGCAGATAAAGATCATCTGTAATTTTGTCACCTAGATGCGATTATCACTGTTAGCAGTTTGGTATATACTTTTGGCATATGATGCATGTGTCTCAACTTTTAAGCAAAGTTAGATGAATCATATTCTATTATACCTTCGTGGAAGATTTTCCTCTTAATATGTCATGTGCATATTCCCCTATTCTTTAATAGCTTTCCTCAGTGTGACTTTTGTAATGTTTGTAAAGACTGTACTGTGATATGGAAACATTTTTCTTTGTCATTTAGAGCCACATTGTTTTAACTATTGTAACTTTACAATTTAATATAAGGGCAGTGTAAATCTTGCCTTATTATTTTTCAAACTTTTCTTTATTACTGATGCCCATTATGGTTGTATGACTGTGATTGAGAGCCCTGCCTTTGTGCTAGAACAGCCTCGGATCTGAGCCTCAACTCTGCTCTTACCATCTCTCTGACCTTAGGCACGCAGCTTAATTTCTGAGCCTCAGATTCTTCCTCTGTAATAAGGAGGTAGTAATCCCTCCTTCACTGGTTTGTGTGAGGTTGAATGAGAAAATGTGTATGAAGCGTTAGGCACATAATAAGTGCTCAGGAAGTGATAGCTATTGTCATTATTTATGTGAAAATTACAGTAATTCTGTCAGGTTGCAAACAATATCCATTGGGGTGAATTCGAGGAAAATTCACATATATACATTTCTGTCTAGGAACAGAGCTCTTTTATTTTTTTTGTATCTTCAGTAAAGATTTATACTTTTTCTTATAGGTATTACATATGTGAAATTTATTGTATTTGTGCATCTGACATGTAAATAATAATTTCAAAATATTATCTAATTAGAATTGTATCACTTATTGACAAATGTGGCTTAGGATAAATCTCTTGGCCTCAGTTTTTCTATCCATAAAATTAGAGTCTTCTCCCTTTCTTATAGGGTGGTTAATAGGAGCAAATGAGGCATGTGTGTGATAGTGTATATGAAATAAAATGTAAAATAAGTAAGACTTGGATTCTGTTTACAGTAAGATCCCCACACAGTTTTGGTAACAGGTTGAAGGGTTCCTTTGGAGGAGAGGAGGCATGGGATGGAGGCTGGAAGGCTCCGGGTAGCACTGGTGGTTTCTGGATAGCCATTGCGGAAGGTCTCAGGTCGGAGGACAAGATGCTGGTATTGTTTCTATTGTGGGTGAATATCAGGGTTAGCTCCTTCCAGTTGACAGTGGAGGAAGCTCTGGGGCAGGTGGGCCTGAGGCCTTGGATGAGTTCATTGGTGAGTCCTAAGCAGTTTTGTTATCAGGTCAGGTTGGTGGTGGGAGCTAGGAGGCATCTCTTGCACATTGTAAGTAATCTTACGTTGTAGGGAAAAGGAAAGGAATTCTGCTCAGGGCAACTCAGACCCTCTTCTGTGTTAGTGGCAGGGAGGGTGCTAAATTCTTTAAGTGTAACTAGAGTTCGTACATAGAAGATACTTATATACACACACACACATACACATATATATATATAAATTTATTTTCTAGAGTTGTGGATTAACAATTTTTAAAATTTGCTTTCATATGAAGAAATACTTTAAACAAAAAGTGATTTTAATTTACTACAGTCAAAATACTAGATTCCTTTATATTTTATTTGATAATACAGATAGCAGTTAAATAGGTATTAATGTATGTTTTCTGATTACTGTTTTACTAAAAGCATATATATGTGTATGTGTATATGTATATTGCAATATATATGTTTATATATATTTATAAATTGCAAATGAAATCTTAAATCCAGATTAGGTGTAATATTAAAATAACCAAAAGAGAAAAACTTTTTTAATGTTAAAAGTACAATTGACTCTTGAACAAGGCAGGGGTTGGGGTGCCAATCTCTTCACCCCCATATAGTTAAAAATTCACTTACAACTTTTGACTCCCCAAAACGTAACTATTAATAGCCTACTGTTGACTGTAAGCCTTAATGATTATATAGACAGCTGAGTAAGACATATTTTGTATGTTATATGTATTATATACTGCATTCTCATAATAAAGCTAGAGAAAAGAAAATGTTAATTAAGAAAATCATAAGGGAGGGAAAATATTTACTATTCATTAAATGGAAGTGGATCATCATAAAGTCTTCATCCTCATTTTCATTTTGAGTAGGCGGAAGAGGAAGAGGAGGAATTAGTCTTGCTTTTGCAGGGGTGGCAGATGCAGAAGAAAATCCACATATACGTGGGCCTGTACAGTTCAAACCTGTATTAAGGGTGAACTGTATTTTCTGATACTGCTATTTAGAATTTAAAAAAAATCAAGGTGTAACCATAAAATATTGTCTTACATGAATTAAAATAATGAATTCTGAATCTAGCAGTGGAAATGAATATGATAAATCACATCATGTGGCTTTCACCCTGAGGACTTTTTCTCTTTCCCTTCTGAACAGATCCAGAACGGCTTTACGCCGCAGCTGGAGCAGTACCCCCACCGCAGGTGTCACTGAGGGGAGCGTGAAGCTGCACGAGGGGTCCCAGGTCCTGCTCACCAGCTCTAACGAGATGGGTACTGTTAGGTACGTGGGCCCCACCGACTTTGCCTCAGGTATCTGGCTTGGACTTGAGCTTCGAAGCGCCAAGGGGAAAAACGATGGAGCAGTGGGTGACAGACGCTATTTCACCTGTAAGCCAAACCACGGAGTGTTAGTTAGACCAAGCAGAGTGACCTATCGGGGAATTAATGGGTCAAAGCTTGTGGATGAGAATTGTTGAGTTAAACTTCTAAAATATTGAATGAGCTTGAATACACACACACACACACACACAGACACACACACACACACACGGTGTAAGTAAAGAGTCCATGGCAAATGGTTTACTTTATTTAGCCATTATTTAAAATTTGAAAATATAGTTATCTTCATAAAAACCATTACAGCAATTCAGAGGGAGTCCTTTCAAAAGCCACAAGTATGAACTCTGCTAAATCATAGTTCTTTTAAAACGATTTTAAAGTAAGTACTTTTTAAAGCTTTAGGTCCCAAGAAAATTCTGGGACTCAGGAAAAAATGTGCCATTAGGTGACCATCTGCTGCATTACTTAGCTTATTTTGTTTCATTTTTGCTCATAATATTGGATTTCTCTTAGTGCCATAATTGTGAAGGTTTTCACTAGCTTTGGTTAACATATAATGTTCACATTACCTTTTCTGTCAGGCATTTTTGGAGTTTTTCTTTCTGTGCTTTATTACTAATAAGTACAATAAGAGTAATAGCTAAATGACTAGTGTATTTTTTTATATTTTTTGGTAAAATTTTTACTCTTTCAGAAATGCCTCATTTAAAGTCATGTTAGAACTTTGGAGCCAGAAGGGGCCTCAGGGACCCTCTAGCTCTGCCTGTCGTCACCCATTGCCAATACTGAAATGGAAGCCTGTCCTACCCGGGCTCACTAACTAGCTGGTTAACAGAGCTAAGGATAGAACGTGGGTCTCCTGACTTGTGGCTCAGTGCTTTTTCCTCTGTACAAAGTGTGTAATCTCAGATTTTTCTTCCGCCGCTCCATGATTTAAGGTTTATGAATTCAAGTCATAATTAGAATTTTTTGCACAAAGTTATTTAACTTCCTTATTGAGAATATTTGTAACACACACAAAGCACTTTTAAAACATGATGCACTTTTTATATTTGTGGAGAATTTGTCATCCTTTCCTCCTGTGATATGAAAAACATTTTAAAAAATGTACTTAACAGAAGAGAGCAAATTGAGATGTGTTAGGAAGGATGTATTTGTTATTCATTTAAATGTTTATGATTTCTGGATTTTTTTTTGGATTTATTACTCATGAAACTGGTTGTGTGTTTGCTATGGTTGTTGTTCTACTTCCAATTGTTGTAGGGTTCAGCCTGTTGTAAAGCTACGGAACTATATTATGTTTTTATTTTCCTTCTTGAGCACATGTTAAACTAAGCTTCATATTAGAGTGATATAATAATGTAAAACATTTGTATTGTGGATATGTATTGAAGTTTTGTCCTGTATGTGTAAAGATTTATCTTTTATTGTAAATACTTAGCTTTAAACTACCACAGAAATATTGGAGCAGTTTGCTTTATAAGATTAAAAGTATCCTTCAGAATGGAGCTCACTTTGTGCTTAGAAATAATACGTTGAACTATTTTGCAAGATACTATTTTAAATCTAAATTCTGTCACTTTGCTGCCTTTTTAAAATAGTGTGGTATTTCAAATATTGGTAGAGCTATTTTCCTGAAATACATTTGCAAAATAAGGCTGCTATATATTATTTTTATTGATTGAAGAAAATGACTGTACTGCAACTCAAAAGTAAACTTATTTTATTATACAGATTATTTCTTTAAAACTCTATTTATACTTTGACCTTAATGAAATCCATTATGGCACCAAACTTGGGTATCCATAATTTTTTGCTGTTAAATACAGAATACTTTTAAGTTTGAAACAGTAATGCTGATACTGAATTTATTTTTGAAGTCAAAGAACCAATTGCTCTCCTCGTATTTAGATTAGGATTATTAAATCCACATAACGTGAATGTTTATATACACATACAAATTAGGTGTTTTCGTTTGTGTTTCGCTTATTAAATGTCATTTAAAGTTTACTTCTTGAGCATTAATAAAAAGGGAAGCTGTTTGGTTTTGGAATGGTATCTTGTCTTTTACCCCTGCTTGCAAGTCTCCCTTTCTCAGTAATGAGGGGTACATATGCTTTGAACTCTTTTTCCCCTCCTAGTGATGGCTTGGATTATCTATCCCTATAAAGAGTCTTAACAAGTATCATACGTTTCACTCAACACATAAAGTTATGTTTTTAACCACCCTCCTATTAGTATTGTTTTGATGAACAGAGAATCACTTAAGAATGTTTCTATAGTTTTCCAAATCACTTTCTCTTGTGAAGTTTTTTCATTTGCTTTTTAGAGTAGGATAGAACACTTTGAATTTAGATTTTAAAAATATAAATAATTATAAATAAATATAAATAATATAAATAATTACCTACCTTTTACTAAAAAGCTTTGTTTTTATATTTTGGGTAATTTGGGGGGAATATTTTTCAATTCTTAAAAATGTTCAGATGCATTTTTTTTACTGAATATGAATTATGACATTGTAATTTTCATATGAGTCCCTGGCACCCTCCTCCCAAGAACTTCTGTTTCCCTCTCGTGTTTTATTTTTCTCGTTAGCATTTACTGCCTTTGGTCGTGCTAAATTTTTGCTTACTATTTCTCTCTTCTGTCACTAGATTGAGGGGTGGGTTTTTTGACTGTTTATCCCCAACTCCTAGAATAATACTTGGCACCTAGGAGATGCTCAGTAAATAAGTGAACAGAGTCAGTGAAGGCCATGGATTGTTGAAAATGTAGATACTACCTAGCTAGCTTCCGAGAGGTGGCCTTGAGAGACTAGGCCACAGGACAGGTAAACTTGATGTGGAAGGAAGGAAGGAAGGAGGACAAGGAGGATTGGAATGTGGGAGCCCAGCTGAAGGGTGACAGGGAAGAGTTAAGATGTCAAGGGGCGCAGAGGTAGAGGACTTGGGGAAGACACGGTAGGGACACCCGAGGCAGCTCCTTTCTCCGTTGCCCAGGGCTAACTTTGAATTCATATATTTTTTTCTTTTTTATTTCAGCAAATTATGGGGTTACAAATGTTAAGGTTATGTATATTGCCCTTGCCCCCTCTCCCCCCTCGAGTCAGAGCTTCAAGTATGACCATCCCCCAGACGGTGCACATCACACTCATTATGTATGTATATACCCATCCCCTGCTCCCCCCTCCCACCTGCCCAACACCCGATAAATGTTATTCCTATATGTCCATTTAGGTGTTGATCTGTTAATACCAATTTGCTGGTGAGTACATGTGGTGCTTGTTTTTCCATTCTTGGGATACTTCACTTAGAATGGGTTCCAGCTCTATCCAGGAAAATACGAGAGGTGCTATATCACCATTGTTTCTTATAGCTGAATAGTACTCCATGTTCTCTAAATTGTCATATTAAAATATTAATTCACATCAATACATGAGTGAATTCATATTTTAATATGACAATTTAGAAAACATGGTAATATGTGTGGTCTAATATAGAGAGAATGTTCTGGATCCTACCCAAGTGTGCACAACATCGATCTCCAATGCTCAATATTTTTATTTCACAGTTTCATTGAGGCTACCTATTTAGAATGTGTGATAATATTTAAACCACATTGACCAGTGGCTAGAAACCTAATGTACTAAGAATCATTCTTAATTGAGAAATAGATCTAGTAACTTTACTCAATGGATATTTGTTATTTAAATGATTGACTCAGACATATAATATGTATTACCATGTTGCAAGCTGGTAGAATTTTTTTTCTTCATGCCCTTGCTTCACTATACTTATTCATAATGCAGATACAATAGCTAATACAAAACTGTCACATATATTTAATAATTGTTTAATGATATCCGTTGGTACGTGGACCCTTATAAACAGTATCACATACACTGTTTGAATATACAGCAAACATTCCTAATGGCCCTTGTGTCAAGGCTGAGCAAGTTAGACTTGAAGGACACGCTAAGATTTCATTATAAGCAGAATATGATGCCTTTGCATAGGCAAAAAGATTTGTCCTACCAAAATGTTTGCTAATGCTTCTTTTTACAGGAGGGAAAAGGAAGTATGTGTGTGGGATTAGAGTAGACAAGCATGTGTAACTGATATTAACACAGTTTTACTACATGTGGTAGATATGAAACTTTCTGGTTTATAGCTCTACCTTAAGAACAGCTCAAGGGGAAGGGGAACCTTGTATTCTCCTTTTAGAATGTCTTCCAAGGAATAGACTTTTTGTAATGATAAATCAGCAGCAAATTTCATCATTCACTACACCTTTCAAATAGGGAAGTGTGGTGGTCCTGGTGGGCTGAGGAGGGGCGGGGAGTTCTGAATGATGTAAAGATATTAATATTTCAGGTGTTTAAATTGAAGCCATTAGCTTAGAATATAACCTGTTCCCAGTGATCACAGGTGTCATTTTAAAAATGCTCATAAATCTGGTGTAAGCTCAGGTCTAAAATCCTAAATGAACCCAGATATGTGAGTTTATGCTGCTGTGGACATATTACACACACCCCTCCCTCCAGCAGATTTCTCTGTCAGGAGAAGTTTGGTGTCAGTACTGGATAGTCAGAGTTGTTTGAATTGGCTAAATAAAATCAAATAGGGAGTTTCAGAAATCTACCTACCCCATACAGAATTGGAATTTTAGGCATCTCTAAAGCATAGGAGTGTGCAAATGCTGGGTCTCTCTGGACCTGTCCATCTTACAGAGGTGAAGTTCTTTCACTTCCAGCCTCATAGGGCCCTTCATGGCTTTCCTCGAAGTAGACTTAAATTACTGAAGACTGAACTAATTATTATTTTTCACGTAACAAATCAAATCAGGCTGACATGGAAATGAATCATGTTAAAATTATATGCACAGCTTCAAGCCTTTTCTAAAACAATTCTTTCTCTATTGCGTCTTCTGGGATTCAGCTTAAAACTCAGTCAACGGTGTTAATGACATTGGCTGCCCCTGACAGCCCTTGTTATGAAGGACAGGTGTTTCTATCCAATATCTTTGGAAAAAATATCCTAAAATGGATTTTTAAATGCATTTCAGTGGTCATAAAGAGTCTCACATGGGTGGCGGAGGAAGTGGATTTTGCATTATAGACGATACAGAGCATTACAGAGCTGAAGAGTCAAGCCAAAAATTATAGTCACCTTTACTGAACATGCTGATAAAAATGACTTTTAGTAAGAATTCCAGTAGATTATAGATACCAGTTAAAAATAGTGTGATTTTTTTCAAATGGTCTTTTCTCTTTCTTGAAAGGAAGAGAGCTTAGGGAATTAAGAAATAGCATGAGGTTGCTGAGGCCTCAGTTCACACACCCTGGTGGGTGGCAAAGGAAAATCCAGCGTGATGTTCTGCTTTTGTTTCTTATCCTTTATAAAACATTACCAGCCGCTCACTGGTACATACATGAGGAAAAAGAATTTCTGCCTTCAAAATTACTTTATTTCTCCTGAGAACTGTGAAACACTGTATAAATATTACTTTGAGAGTAATGCGAAAAGATTTAAATTGGTTTTTTTCTCAATCATTAGATGCAGTAAAATGGAGGAAATTAGCCTACAGTCTTCACAGTCTCATCTTTGTGGGGTGTTTGAGTTGGCCGTCTTTTTGGAGTCCCTGTTTCCAGATCTACTATAAAGCTTTATGATTCACAACAGGTTTCCAAAAATTGCCATCCGATGGTAGTGTGGGTATCTCTATAAACCCGAGAAGGGGGATTCTGTCTAATCCTATGGTAATTAGGAGAGAGGACTCCTGTTCTTAATGAATTCCTGTCACAATGGGACCCAGATGCATCGTGGAGGAGTGCCAGAATCCACGGGTACCTCCTGCTCCCAAACACCTGGCTCGCTCTGGGCTTTGCCACCTCGCTTTGGGAATGGGCACCGAGAGGTCCAAGTTGACAGCCGACAGCAAGTGCAACAGATGTATCACCAAATACTAGGTGTGGAAAGATAACTTTTAGTGATTTCACTTTGCTAACAAGGCTGCAATTGTGGCAAATGTAACAAAAGAGAAATAAGTGGTGTGACACTGAAGGCACGAAGGTCATTAAGTGGACATGACTCTCACAACCCTGCCGGCTTTGCTGCTTTCAGGAGGCCCCCCTGGTTAACCTCATTTTGCTGTGGGAAGGACTTTATGATTCGCTAAGGAGATCTTTGAAAAAACAGAAGACAGATACTAAACTGTCCGGTCCACTTCTGTATAAAGATACACACAATTCATCTCACTGGGATGCGAGTCAGAGTCGAGAACACGTACGTGCACACACACACACACGCACACCCCGGTTGTGTCCTGCTGACTGGGGCTGGGTGCTGGGATTTACCTCACACAGGCAAAGATTTATAGAATCACAGACTTCAGAGTTGGAAGGGGCCTTTGAGACCAAAACCTTCATTTTTTTAAAAGAGAAAATGACAGTTTCAGAAACTGGAGTTGCATAGGTAGGTAACTACAATCTAGTCCTAGGTCTCTTACTTCCTGCCCGGTCTGCTTGCTGTTCTCTCCAGTAATCGATGAGTGCTAAACCAGCCAAGATGATACACTCATCCAAAATTTCATTAATCTGATATGCATCGATATTGTCAAATAACCTCTCTTTATATGTAAATATTCTAGGGAGAGTTACTACCCCAGTTGCTAAGGCGTGGTGTAGGTTAGTTTAATAAGACTGCCCTTCACCTAATGCCAGCCGAAATGAGCATTTAGTGATGGTGGGGGAATAATTGTGGGAAATTGCTGACAAGGAGGCTGTAGGCCTTAGGAGATGGATGGAGTTGGGGGAGAGCCCGAGGGAGTGTTGAGAAGCGGGATGTAAGAAATGGATGTGCAAAGGCTCTCAAAACTAACTTTGGTATTTGCAGTTTTTCTGAGGTTAGACTCGTAGTGCCGTCTCTACCTGTGAAGCATGACACCCTTGTTTTACATTTACTGAATGCTGAAGAGAGGAAGGTGGTTGCCATAGTTTTGTGGTCATAGTTCATATAACCTCTCCCCCCAAATTGTATATATTAATCTGTTCTTACCAAACTTTTCAAATGTTTTACGGTTGTTAAGCTAGATCTGAAAATAGCTTTGTACTGGAGTAGAACATTAAAAATTACACCTATTTAGGATACCAAATAAAAATTCTTAATAGAAGCCTTACTGTTTGTTCTCAGTAATTATGTTTTTATTTTAGGGCATCGTGTTGAGGGTTACGGAATGCTGGTTTTGTTTTGTATGTTCACACAACAACACGGGGAGCCATCTGCCACAGTGAAATTTGCAGAGTCCAATTATGTGTTCTTTAGGGACCCATTTTTTTTTTTTTTTTTTTTTTTAGACAGAGTCTCACTCTGTCACCCAGGCTAGAGTGCCGTGATGTCAGCCTATCTCACGGCAACCTTGAACTCCTGGGCTCAAGCGATCCTCCTGCCTTAGCCTCCCGAGTAGCTGGGACTACTGGCATGCACCACCATGTCTGGCTAATTTTTTCTATATATTTTTAGTTGTCTGGTTAATTTCTTTATATTTTTGGTAGAGATGTGGTCTCGCTCTTGTTCAGGCTGGTCTTGAACTCCTGAGCTCAAACAGTCCTCCTGCCTCAGCCTCCCAGAGTGCTAGGATTACAGGCGTGAGCCATTGCACCCGGCCTTTAGGGACCCATTTAAAACGTCATTAGCTAAAGACAGATTGACAACACACTTCATACAATTTTATGAATCTTGTCATGGTAAGTCTGTTATTTAGAGTAGTTTGAATTTCATATGCATCTTGCTTTAGGTTTGCCAAGCTCATAGGAATCTTAATCCTGCTATTGCTAGAGAAAAATCTGTTAAAATAGCCTGATCACTAGCATTTCTTGGTGGTGTGCCTTGTGAACTTGGATATAAAGGCCCTACATTTCACGGAATAAAGTTAATCTGCAGTTACGTAATATTTTACAGCTACAGGTTTTGCCAAGTACTATGTGAGGATGCCAAAACTTTTAAAAAGAGAATTACTCAAATTGATTAAATAGTTTCTTTTATGTGATGTTTGTTTTTAAAATGGTAGAGAGTCTTGGAGGGCTTGGTTCTGGTAGGGTTCTTGCTACTGTCAGTAAAGTTACAGTCAGGAGGAATACGTGCTGGTGTTCTGTTGCACGGTAGTAGGGTGACTATAGTTAACAATACTGTGTATTTCAGAATAACGAGAAGAGAGGATTTTGAATGTTCCCACCACAAAGAAAGAAATATATGAGGTGTTGAATATGCTACATACCCTGATTTGATTTTTACACACTGTATGCATGTATTGAAACATCACACGGTACCCCATAAATATGAACAATTAATATGTATCAATAAAAACAAAACGGCAGCAAAAAAATGAGTGACAGATAAAGTAAAACATGGTACAAATGGAAGAACCAAGAGAGCTGGATGTGAGTGGGTACAAGAGCTAGCACCGAGTATGAGGGCAGGAATGTGTAGACAGTCTGGCCCGCACCCAGCCCCACAGCACTTGGGGACTCCTGAGGAGTAAGAGGGGCTGCTTCTGCTTTCACACAGTTTATGGTCTCCCTAAGGGGGCAAGGAGAGGAAGGTATTGTTCTTCTATCTATGGAGACATGGAGGTACCAAGAGGCCACATAACCCAAGAGGAGTCAGGACTCAGACCCTAACTGGTGGAAGAGAATCCAGTCTTCTAACTAAGTAGAGCATACTCTTAGAAAAAAGTTTCTTCCTGCTATTTTGAATTGCTATAATTTTGAGGTGCCGCGGTCATTTCTTTGCCAGTTTCCCAATGGAACAGTTGTGAACTTTTCATGGGCTTCTTCGTAGCCATGGAATATAAGTAATTATACCAGTCTATGGCTTAATTAACATAGCTGCTGCAGACTGTAATTTGTGCCTGTTCACATTCTAGCTGGAGCTTTCTATCATAGTTAATAAATGTATCCAAGTCCACAGCATCTGCAGGAATTGCTGTAGCCATATGGCTAGAGTGATATTCAAGGGGACCACTGTCCAGATTAATGTCATGCTGCTACCTCGCAGTTACACCAAGTTAAATGAAACATCTCACGGGCACCACATCTCAGTGGACTTGTTTATTAGCTTATCCATGTATACAGGCTTTGAAGACTTGACTATTATTTACACAAAAATTGATACCAATAAAGACAAAGAAAATCAACAAATCAATCTCAGTGGTAGAAAGGCACAACCTGAAAATGTAATGGATTTGTAGTCTTTAAGAGTGGAAGGAATAAGCTATCTTCCCCTGCCCCCGCCCATTAATAATGATAAAGAGTTGGCTATTTAACCATGTAGCTCACACCCTGCTTAATTGGTTACTGGTTTGACAAATATAACATGAAATCGTTTTTCTCAGTTATTGACAGCTCCTCTGTCATTGTCCTTTAGGAGGGACAGTGAAATTCTTGAGCCCCTTCTGATGGTTTGCGAGTTCAAAGAATGTTTATATGATTAGACTAATTTTGTACCTGGCATGAACCAAACTTTACTGATACAGTTATTTAGAGATGAGTCCATTGATGTTTCATTTTCATGTATGTCTGATGAAAATATTTTTGGCAGTTACGCAGATAAGGAAAAGCAGTCCCCAGGGTATCCCTGCTCCTACAGATGTTCACCACCACCAACTCTAGGGCAAGGCAGTTGCCTTCGGAGGAGTGAATAGTTGTCTGATGTTGGCTTAGAGAATAATGACTTTCCCATATTCAAAGTGATGCTTTTGATGTAGGTGAAACTGAGCAGGTGGGGAAAAGGCATAAATAGATATACATGTACATGTATGTATAAATATAGATATATATACACACACAGAGTCCTTTTGTTTGGGAATGTTTAGAAACTAGCAAGTAACAAAATATGCTTTCCTCTCAAAGAGATGCTTTGGCACAGCTACCACCAGGAAAGAAACTGGGCGTGAGAATAGAGGAGAAGCAGAAAGAAAGAATGAAGTGAAAACTTACTGATAAAACATTATTGCATAAGTATGTGTGTAACATTTAACAGATTCTCAATTCATTTTCAGGGAAATTAATTCCATCTGCCGAAACCAAGTTAAGAACTCCCACTATGACATGTCAATTCTCCAAGTGTTCCTTAATTCCTTTCCTCATTACCACCCAGAGGAAAACTTCTTTGTTTTAATCTACACTTGGTGTTTATGCAAATTATGCTATGTGTATTTCAGCACATGTGTGTTCCCAGTGTACAAGGATCACATGACTAAGGGAGAGCAAGCTCAGGTTGGCAGTGGAAAGAAAGGTGCGGCATTAGGACCTCTCCGTAGGACGGCTGGGAGGGCCTGTCCCTCCCCGAGCCAGTGCATCGCTTCAGGGAGAAACTTCGGTTTGGTGGACTTCACAACTGAAATGATGGAAGGTTTTGGCCTAAGATGTATTGACACTTACGCCCACAAATGGACATGTTTCTATGCTTCCATGTATCACTGCTGCTTAAAATTTTTGTTTTTAAATGATCAGAGTTTAATTAGTGGAAAGTTTTAAAAGAAGTAATTTAAATCTTGAATTTTAAATCCAGTAGGAAACCTCACACTCAGTTTTTCACTTTTAGTAGGAGGATTTTAAGGCATGAGGTATATTAGTAGGACAATTGAAGCTCTGGATCTGTATTGGTGTTTCTTCATACTCAAAGCACTTGGAATGTATGCATTTCATTTAGATGAATATATACACATTTTTTTCCTATACTACTGGAACTATTCACGACGTTTTTTTAACAATCAGCGATGAATCAGCACAATTAAAAGCATCTAACCATCATCTAAAGTGACATTTCAGTTAGTTGTCTATGATTTTTTTTTTCTTTTTCAAGTAAAGAATGTCTTTCCCCATGCTGAATCATTACAGGTAACGCCTTTATTTCTGTTCCCTCTCCCGTCAAATGGTTCATGTCCACATCAACAAGGTCAGGAAACATCTATGACTCCGACTATGAAACACATGAGCAGCTAATTCTGACTACATTGAAGCGGAGCACACACAATTTAAAAGAAGCATAAGGAAGTATACAGCAACCATGCATAAAAACCTTATGCAACCACATCTGGGCCTTGTATTTATCACTCATTTTTATATTTTCTTCTTTTGAAAGAATAGGATGAACCCATGCTCAAAACCTTTCTAAAGCATTTTGAAATTACAGCTTTTTATGTGGCACTTCAAAACAAGTTGGCACAAAATGAAAAGTGACGTTTGGTCTCTGGCTTATGGAGGAGCCGTTACCTCTCCCCGCTCCATGGGCTCAGGGCTCCCAGGGAAGAGAACGAGTGTGCCAGCTCAGGGCCCAGGCTGGTTCACGCTATTCTTGTTTTTCAGAACGGTGTCCTCATAATGACTAGTTCCAGGGGCAGTGGTGGCCTCCAAAGGTAAGCCCTGTTGCTGGTAGCCGTAGTTGACATTCCCACAGGGGAAGTGACGTAGCCTGAACAGAGGCACCTCCTTCATGTTGGCAGTCAGCGAAGACGGCTCTAGGAGCAGAGAGGCCCCAGGGAGTCTACCAGTCGCAACACTGGGGGCGACAGTACAGCTTCCCTCGCGCCCCAGGTTTCCCCTCTCATGTTGCTCCTTCTTTGCTACAGGATTGTTCTTTTTGGTGGGTTTCTCTGTAAACCATGAGCCGTAAGTTGGGTTCCACAAGCTGGTAGGTTTGTTTCTGGATCCCTGGACCTTGTGCAGCTCCGACGGTGGGTTGGACTGAGAGAATGCCATGTTGATGTGTCCCCCTTCCGCCACCGGCCCTCTGGGGACTCGAACAGAGACCTCTGCTGCCGTGGGTTTCTTAACAGCTTTGCCAGAGGAGGTGGCAGGCGGAGGAGGTGGGGCAGCTGGACTGCGCTCCCCCTCCCGCTTGGCCTGCTGAGGAGAGACTAGGAGAGGAGGGATCCCCTCGGGGTCCTTGGGCCGCACGGGCACTTTCTCTTCCTCTTCCATAAGTGGACCGTACTCTATCGGCAAAGTGGTATTGATTACATCTGGGTCCTGCGGTAGGAGAAATGAATCAATGAAAAACTTTGGCTCACAGACAACAAATGCTAGATCTGGAAGATACCTCAGAGATTATCTCATCTATGTTTATTTTACAGATGAGGAAACCATTCAATATTTATTGAGAATATATTAACTTATAGGCACTGGGGCATAAGAAATGAATGGGAAGTCATCCTTATCCTTGAAGGCCTTAGAGCTGCAGTTCCCAACCCCCAGGCCTTGGACTGGGACCCATCTGGGGCATGTTAGGAACTGGGCTGCACAGCAGGTGGGGCGAGCAGGCAAAGCTTATTTACAGCCGCTCCCCATCACTCGCATCACCGCCTGAGCTCCGCCTCCTGTCAGATCAGTCACTATCTCCCATCACCCCCAGATGGGACCGTCTAGTTGCAGGAAAACAGGCTCAGGGCTCCCACTGAGTCTGCATTATGATGAGTTGTATAATGATTTCATTATATATTACAATGTAATAATAAAGTACACAATAAATGTAATCCACTTGAATTGTCCAGAAACCATCCTCCCCCTCCGCCCGCCAGCTGGTCCGTGAAAAATGTCTTCTATGAAACTGGTCCCTGGTGCCAAAAAGGTTGGGGACCGCTGCCTTAGAGGATGAGCACTGTACTGGAAATTGTACAAGTGCTAGGACGGGGTGCTGGGAAGCACCCATTGCCTGGGACAGGGGAGTGGGATCAGGAGAGGCTTTGCACAGGAGGAGACTTTTGGCCAAATTTTTGGATTAATGGATTTAAAAAAAATATTAAAATTATTATTTTTTTTATTATTCTAGTCTATTCCCAATAAAATCTATGCAAGTTCAAAAAAAAAAAAGCCTATATGTTTGACTTCAAGTGTTGGAGATGGGAGGTGAGAAACACACACCTTGTTAGCTTATGAGGTTTATGTTTTGTTCTCTTCCTGGCTGCCTCCCACTTCAATCATATTTGGATGGGTTACACTTGATTATAGTTTTTCCTGTGCTATATCATCACGTGCAGATATCACAATGCAGAGGTTCTTTAACTAGTTTGGATGTGAGGGGCCCTTTGTGGAACCCAGGAAATGCCAAGTGCTATGAGGAAAACCATTTACGAAAGCAACTTTGTGCCAGATCATTCTTTACAGCAATAGATCGTAAGCATAGAAGAGCAGAAGCAGTTGCCAGAGGTTTAAGGAGAATTTATGGAAGAAAACTTAAATTTGGTGAAATTTAATTCATCAATATTTTATGCAAATTGGGAAAAGACCACTATTACTTGAGTTTAGCAGAAAAGAACATTAGTAGTCATCAGTGAAAGAGTTTAAAAATAAAAAATATTCAGACTTTTAAATATTCTTCAGTTCCCTCCCTGTTTATTATTAATTTCCATAGTTGAGTCACTTAAAATACGCAGGGTGAAACCGCCCACTTTTAAGAGAGATGTTATATACTTTGGGGAAAAATACTCCAAAAAAGATATGTGTATATATGTATGTAAGTTGATGTTTTCCATTCATATTGCAACATAATAATCTAAAATGTCATTAAACAAAATTCTCTGGAAGAGCCCCCAGTCAATTAATACATGTGAAGTCTGTCTAGAGTAAAACCCCACTTTATCTATCTGAGCTGAACGGCCTGTGAGGATGGAATAGTGAGATTAGGAAATGACAATAGTCTGAAAATGTGCCCATCCTTTGTCACAATTAAGAGGATGGGATTTAAAGAGGTAGTGGGTCATTGTTTGAATCTTGTAAAATATTCTCAGAATGAGCTATCCTGGCAGAATGAGAGGCGAGGGAGGGAAGGGAAGCAGGTAATGGAACAGAGGAGGTGACCTGACAGAGCAGAGTCCCCAAGGGGAAGCAGGTGACGCAGGTGGAAAGACCAGACTGGGAGAGGAGGAGGGACTGGGAGGGATGAGATGAGAACGGCTGTAGGCACAGGTTTGTGTCGGAGACAGGGAGCAACCCGAGGGCGTTCCCACTTGCCAGCCTCTGCACTCTTGCAGAGGGGGAAGGCATAGTCGTCTTCGGACAATCAGGGACGGATGTGAATATTTAGAGCCATCACTGAAGGAAATGGGAGAGGGATCTCCGCAGGGACCCACAGGATTGCTAGAAAACTGTGTGACTTGGGCATCCTCTCTCAGCCCTAACTCCTCATCTGTAAAATGGGGACATTTTATGTTCCTCAATAAGGATAAAATGAACTATAAAAAGTGCTTTGTGTAGTATAAAGGCTATTACAGATGCTATACAAACGCTATTGATGATGTTAAAACTTCTCCAGATTACTTTGAATTTTCATTCTGTTAATCCCTCTGACATATAATTTAGCAATTATGTTGTTCATTATTTCACGTGTTGTTATTTCTCCAGCCAAGCTATAAAATATTTGAGAGTAAGTGTGTTCCATACTTCTCTGAAGCTTTAATTTTGTCTAATAAAACATTTGGAACTCAATAGGGATTTAGCTAATACTTGCTAATTGAATTGATTCCCTGATATTACAGAGTATCTGGCATTGTGTCACATGTTGGTGAAGAAAGTGTAAGTTACTAGTATTTATTTTACAAAATGGGCAAACTGAGACATCAGTCGTTACATTTTATAGATAATTAATATTCATTCTTGTGACCATAGCTCTTACTCTCTGATTGGTTTAACTCATTTCATATTTTTGTATTTTCCATCTTTAAGGCTTTTCCATATAGAGTAAATGTTGGCCAAGGGGAGAAAACGTGTATACCTGGGTGCAGTACTCAATCCTCTCCAAAATTATGGCGAAATTGGGCCTGTCTTCAGGCTGGTGTTGCCAGCACTGAGTCATTATCCGGTATCTAAAAGAATAAGCAGGTTATTAAAATCAAGAGAAGCACAGATGAAAAATACATTTCTCCCAGCACTTTTGTAATTGGGACCAGAGTTGGCACAAATGTCTGTGAGGGTGGTAACGCATCTAGGTCCCATGTAGTTGGCATATGCTGCCCCCTGCTGATAGGCCAAGGAATAGTGCCCAGGTGTAAAGGTATAATAACCAAAGCTCCTGCCTGGACACAGACATCCTGGAGTTTACGATAAATAAGGATCTTTCCTTTCCATTCTCGAATTCAAGCCACTTCTGGGACAGAATATTCTGATTCTATTTCCCATCTACTTTGCTTGTGGGAAGGAGATGAGGGATGCCAGACAGGGCAGCAGAAAGCGCAGGGAACAGCAGTCTTTAAAGGAGACTCAGACATATGGTGAGGGCCAGCAGGGGCTCAGTCTGGGACACAGATTCCTAGGAGGTGCTTGCGGGGTGTAGACAGGTGAGTCGGTAGCCTGCATCTGGAGAGTGGATACTTTGTCTGGGTTGGCATTATTGCTTTTGAAGGGCTGGAAGACTGACCCATCTCATTCAAGTCACAGACATATTCCTATCTTGGGGCACACTGAGTGAGGGCAACCCTCTGCTCTTTTGACTTAAAGAAGCATAGGTGGCTCCAGATATTTTTTGGAAAGAAAAACTGTGCTTAGTAACTAGTAGAAATGTTCTTAAAAGAGTCATACACAGGCCCAGGGCAGTTCTTAGGTGGATCCATCCGTCCTCCACTGGTGACGAACTCCAAAACTTCCTGGTTGCTTTTGCTAGGGTATGGCATATATCCAAGAGAAAATATCTCCCACAGCAGCACTCCAAAGGACCTGGGCACAGGACAGAAGATGGGGACTTGGATGTGGACACACACACCCACACACGCACACACAGATGTAACATTTTAATCTTTTTTCTTTATAACTTTTTCCATGATAGAGAATTCTTAAGATGCAGAAAAATAAAAATAAAGATTAAATACTGCATGTGATGCTCCATTAAAAGACAACCACTGTTATGTTATTTTTTGTTTCAGTCAAGTTTCTGTGCTTAGATTTTTTTTACTTAGTTGCAATTATATTCAATGTGTAATTTTGAACCTTGATATTTTTGCACATTTCATTATGAATACTTTCCATTTTAATATATTTTATAAATAGAATTTGAAAAGACTGTAAAACATTCCATTGAGTAGTTGTGCCATAATTTGCCTTGTCTTTTCCACATTGTTTTCAATTTTTGAAATATTTAAAATACTATGATGAACATCTTGAAGCATTTTTGAAAGGAGGATTTCCTTAGGATAAATTCTCTGAATTACTAGATTAGGATAATCTAGTACAATGTAGGATAGATAATTCTAGTAGAATAACTAGATCAAAAGAATATGAACATTGAAAGATTCTTGATGCATATTGTTAATTTGATTTCCAAAAGTGTCTGTTCATCTACCAACATGGTGCAAGAGTAAGGCACCCTCACCAATATTGAGTGTTCTTATTAATGATGACAACTCTTGCTAATTTTAAGGCAAGAAAAGGTAGAACATTTTAAATTATGTTTATTGACTTGAATTATGTTTGTTGACATTCAACATGGTGAATGCCTTCCCAAGTGTTTCTTTATTAATTCACTTCATTTTTTCTCCTATGAATGGTCTATTCATATCCTTTGCCCATTTTTATCCACTGGGGCAAATTGTTTTGGTATCTATCAATTTTCTTTTTGATTTGTAAATACTCTTTACATAGAGAAATGTTAACACTTTATCAAAAATTAAAATACTTCCATTAGTTGCTTTCTAATTTTACTTTTTGGCATACCAAAGGTTTTTATTAAGTAGTCAAATCTATTTTTAAAAAATTTTGTGATTTCTTCCATTT
>VBSM01002608.1:153040248-153055802 GCA_008086735.1 Cheirogaleus medius | reverse complement strand
CGGCTAAACTGTTTTAAATATTCAAATCAATTAAGATAACATAATATGATGCAAACATTTTAAGATCATGAACTGTGCTATATCAGCCCTTAAAAGCTGAATTTTATTTTCCTTTAATCATAACCTGAGGGTGGGAGATTGTCTCCAGGTGTGGTAGAGGGTGAGGGTGAGGCATGTTCTTAGGAAAGACGGGAGCCAGAAATTATTGTACTATCCTTAAGGGTCCAGCCAGCAGGTTCCACAGTCTTTGCAATTCTCTGAGCTTCAGGTTCATATATCCGATGCCCACTCATCACCACTGGCCTGTTTTAATAGGCAACTCAAACTTAACCCATCCAGGCAGAGCTCTTTCTGCACCCAAACCATCTCTTTTTTTCTTTCCCAGCTCAGTGGCACCTCTGCCCCTCCATTTGCTCAAGCCCCAAACCCGGGAGTCATCCTTGAGTCCACTCTCACACCGCTGCCCCTCCACAGCCAGCACCCGCAGTCCTGTAACTCTGCCCTCAAGGGACATCTTGAATCTGACCACTTGGCACGACCTCCACTGCCACGGCCAAGCCAAAGCCTCCTCATCTCTCACCTTTCTCTTACCCACCTCTAGTCTATTTCTAATGGCAGCCAGAGGGATTTTTGAAAAACAAAGATCACATTGCGCTCCTGCTTACAATCCTCCACTGGCGTCCCACTGTGCTTGGCACAAAATCCACATTCCCTCCTGTGAGTTCTAAGGCACTGCTGGTCCTCACCTTGCCAGACGCTTCTTCCTAACCACCACTCGCCCTGGGCTCCCTCAGCTCTGGCCACGAAGGCTGTCTTCCTTCCCCGGCAATTCTCCATCCTCCAGCCAGCGGGGCTTGTTCCCACCTCTGGCTCTTTCCCCTCTTCCCATGGTCTGCTCTTGCTGTCTTTCCTGTCGACGTCACCTCCTCCAGGGAGCCTTCCCCTCCACCTTTGCTAACAGAACAGCTTCCGCTTCCGCTTTCTTGTCTCATAGCACTTACCAGTATCTGAAGTTATACAATTTATTCACTTAAGCACTTTATTTATGAAACAATCTAAACCTTGAGAAGTAAAAGTAATACAATAGATATCCGTGTATCTGGATGTTAATATTTTGACTTATTTGTGTCAGTTCTCCCTTTCTTTCGAAGAAATAAAATAGATACAGGTAAGCCCCACCTCCACCCTTCCCTCCCTTCCTCCCTCCCTTCCACCGAAGTTGGAATGTATCCTTCCCTGTATGTTTTCACATTTTAAAGCAATGTGTGAAAGCATAAACAATAAAGACTCTATATTATGGACTTATTTTTTGTTTTGTTTTGTGGAATTATACATAAATGATATCCAACTCCTTTCTGTACCTTATGTTTTTCCCACTAAACATTGTTTTGAGATCTATGTTGATACAGATTTGTAGTAGGTTTGGTGTGTTCTTTTACACTGCATAGTTTGCCTACTGGCTAGTAAACCACTGTTTATTTTTCCATCGCCTACTTGAGGGATGGTTAGGTTGTTTTTGCTGTTTCTCTACTGTAAACAATGTTGCAGATAAGCATCCTTGCCCAAGTCTATTTGTGGCAACACTTAAAACTAGAATGTTGGGTCATAGAATTTGCATGTGTTAAAGGCAATTACTTAATGACTTAAATTACTCTCTGTCTCTGGAGAGGCTAAGTTGCCCACACTCTAGCTTTGGTGCACATCAGAATCACCCGGCAGGCTTGTTCAAATGCAGATTGCTGGGCTGCAGCCCTGGAGTTTCTGTTTCCTTAGGCCTGGAGGTGGGGGCTGAGAATGTGCTTTTCCAGCAAGTTCCCAGGTGATGCTGCTGCTGCTGCAGATCTGTGGACCACACTTTGAGAACCACTGGGTTAGGCTAAGCCAAATCTCACTGGCTTAAAAACAACAAAGGCTCTCATCCAACAAGAGTCAGAAAGGGGGCTCTGGCCTTTGTGTCTATACTGTCTTATGACATTATCTCAACATCAGCCAGGCTTTTAGAATGTGGAGGACGTTCATTCACTGTCTTACTGCATTTCCTATTTTGCTGGTAAGATATTCGATGTCATTTGGATTCCCTATCTTTTATCTTTGGCCATTTTTCCTTTTCTTTTTAATTATTATATTTTTCTCTTTGGAAGCTTGCACAATCTTCATCACCATTGCTCTGAAATTTTATGACGATGTTCTCTCATGTGGCGCTTTTTATCCACGGTGCTTGGCACTCGGGGAATGCTTTGATTCTGGAAATTTATGTTCTGTTCTGGGAAATCTTGAGTTATTTCTTTGATCTTTATGGGACTCCTATTTTGTCAGCTAATTGGATCTATTGGTCTAATCCTCTTAATTTTCTTATCTTTTCTTTCCTGCATAACCCAACTCTTTATAGTTGTTTTATTTTCTAGAATATTTATATAGCTCCATATCCCAACCTTTCTGTTTTACAGTTCTGTCATATATTTTTTAAAAACTTTATTTTTCAGAACAGTTCAAAGTTTGAAGACATTGTGAATACAGAGCGTTCCCATGTAACCCACACTCAGGCCCCGCTATTTTTAGCATCACATTAGTATGATACACTTGTTATAATTAATGAACCCTTATTAAGGCATTGTTGACCAACACTCACACACTATTCAGATTTCCTTAGTTTTTAATGAATCTCCTTTTTCTCTTCCAGAATCCCATTAGTACATCATATTACATTTAGTTGTCATGTTTTCTTAGGCTTCTCTTGACGGTGACACCTTCTCAGACTTTCCTTGTTCTTTATGACCTTTACAGGGTGGAGGGGTGCTGGTCAGGGATTTTATAGAACACTTTCAATTTGGATTTGTTTGTTTTTTCATGATTAGAGTGGGCTTATGAGGTTTGGGGAGAAAGACCACAGAGCTAAAGTGCCATTTTCCTCACACCAGATCAAGGGTACATGTTGTCAACATGACTTATTATCACTGTTGATGTTGACCTTGGCCATCTGGCAGAGGTTGTGTTTATCAGGTTTGTCCACTGTGGAGTTTTCCTTTTTCCTTTCTCCTCCACCCTGCACTCTTTGCCTGCAGCCCCCATGGTCTTCAGAGGGCTTACACTCTATCTCCTTGAGGGCTGCTATCATATTTTTATTTCCAAGAGCTTTTCCCTCTTAAATGCATTATTTTTATTTTTTTGAGAGAGAGTCTCACTCTGTTGCCCGGGCTAGAGTGCCGTGGCGTCAGCCTAGCTCACAGCAACCTCAAACTCCTGGGCTTAAGCGATTCTCCTGCCTCAGTCTTTTTCTATTTTTAGTGGAGATGGGGTTCTCGCTCTTGCTTAGGCTGGTCTCGAACTCCTGAGCTCAAACGATCCTCTCGCCTCGGCCTCCCAGAGTGCTAGGATTACAAGCATGAGCCACCATGCCTGGCCTAAACGTATTATTTTAAATAAACTTTTATCCTCTGTTTATGGTTGCAATATTGTTTATCTTTCTGAGGATATTATAGTTTTTAAAAAAAGTTTTCCTAAGCTTTTTACATTTTTCTTCCGCCAAGTTCCTTTTTAAAAGCTTGTTTTCTTTAGAGCAGAATCTTTTCTCACATGTTGATTGTTGGCTGCCTGTTCATATTTTAAGACTGGGACAGTAAGGAGCAGATGGAAAGTTCTAGGTGAGTGAGACTTGTCAGCAGGTGGGCAGCTAGCTTGATTGTTTCGCTGGGCATGTTAGTTTTCTGTGACTGCTGTGAAAAATTGCCACACAGTTGGTGGCTTAAAACAATGTAAGTTCATTCTCTCCCAGTTCTGAGAGCCAGGCATCTGGAATGGGGAGCACGGGGCTGAAATCAACGTGCCGGCAGTGCTGTGCCCACCCAGAGGCTCTGGGGGAGACTGTTCCTTGCTTCCGCCAGCTTCTGGTGGCTGCTGGTGTTCCTTGACTTGTGGCCACGTCATTCCAGTCTATGTCTGTGGTCACGCTGCCTCCTCCTCTTCTGTGTGTGAAATCTCTTGTCCTCTCTTACAAGAACCCTGTGGTGGCATTTAGGGTCCACCCAGGTAATCCAGGACAACTACTCCACCTTAAGACCCTCAGTGGCATCTGCAAGGACCCTTTCTTCTTCTAAGATAACAACTCTGGGCTTCTGAGTTAAGTCCTGATACATTTGGGTGGTCACCATTCAGCCTGCTACACTGGTGGTCCCCTGGTCAGTACCATTTCCGTAGTTTCTCTTTGTCGGTTGGTTCCTCCAATGTCCCCTGGACTGCCTGGCTGCCAGTGTTCTTGGTGCTGAGGGGACAAAGGCTGCTGCACACCCTTCCATAGGTAGGCTTTGGAAGAGTGTCATAATGAAGTCATAGGTAGGCTTTTAAGAAAATATTCCTGCTTATCATAGAAGACCTCGCCTTTGGTGAGGTCTGTGTCCTCAAGACCAGAGAGACCAGGTGAATCTCTTCAGTCTTGCGCTGAGGGTAGAGGAGGGGCGGTCAGCAGCTTCAGGTGAGGGATTGGGCTTGTTAGACCTCTTAGTTACTTCTTAAACAGACCTTGAACTAATTTTCCTGTTTGCTGTACCTCTACTTTCAATTCCTGAGCCTTTCTGGGCCTCTCAGGCAGAGTGAACCAGCCTGCTTCTGGACCCAAACTCTTGGTTTAGACAACAACTTGCTAGTCTCCTCAGCAAGGTGCCACTTGTCCCTGAGCTTCCCAGTTTCCAAAATGTTGTCATCAATGTCTTCTTTGTCCTTGTGGGGTTTAATACAATTAAAATGCTCCCTTTGTTGGGGTGTGCGTGTGTATATACCTTGAGAGGGAGCACAGGTTCAATCTGCCATTTGAAACTACATGTGGCTCTCAGCATGTGGTCCCCTAGCCAGCAATGCCAGCATCACTTGGGAACTCGTTAGAAATGCAAATTTTCAGCCCAATGTCAGGACTTCTGAGTCATAAACTCCCCGGGTGCTGTCCAGGAATCTGCATTTTATGAAGCCTTTCTGATGATTCTGATCTATGCCAACATCTGAAAACCGCTGTTGTGGGAGGCATTAATTCTTCTCCTTCCTACTGACACAGGGTCTCCCTGCTGAGAGTGGAATCATTTGGCCCAAGAGCACCGCCTTAAGGCCACAGTCATACCTAGAGGAGGGTAGCAGAAAGACTCACCACGTGTCTGTTTTAGAAGTGAATATTCCTTCCATGAAGGCCTCGGGGGGCATCCACTTAACGGGCAGCATTGCACAGCCTCCCTTCCTGTAGTAGCTCGCTCTGTGGGGAGAAGAGGAAAACCAATCTGGGATCTGGAGATGGCACTGAGCAACAACTTTGCCAGGAAACTTGAGAAAGTGGCAACAGTATCGTCTGCGCATTAAAGGACTGAAATTAATGAGGGGTCCTTGGAGGTTCAGGAGGAAAGCAGAGGCACACAGATCATTTAGTTAAGAACTGTGGTGTCGTCTAATAGAAGACAGAACAGCCCGCCAGAGCACAGAAGAAAAGATCTATGCAATGACTAAGGTACCTGCTAGCAGATGTTTAGATTTCCCTGTTGGGTTTTGTTTATTATAACTCACAATGAATAACATTACTCCAACCTTATAAGTACAGTGTGTTTCCGATGATCTGCAGTAATGCAAGATCTAAAATGGGAGAACCGAGAGCAGGGCTTGTGTTTCATTCATTTTGGATCCTTCATGGCAATTCATACAGCATTTAGTTCAATATAGGCAATCAACAAATAATCTCGACAGCTCTCTGGAGGCTGCCTCCCATAACATGCCCAGACAAAAGAACCACAGAGCGGGGTGCGGAGTTGGCTTACAAGGTAGATGAATGAATTTATTAGCTTTTATCGTAATGTCATTAATGCAACTCACTGACAAAAGCCAATAAATTAACTCATCTACCTTTTAAGCCAGTTGCATGCCTAGCCTGGTGTTCTCCTGCCTGGGTATGTAATGGCAGGCAGCTTCCTGCCAGCTGCTTACATTAATTAGTTACCTTAAGAAACATGTGCTGTGTGGTTAGTATGTATCAGGTACTCTGCCATGTGCTGAGGACATAAATAAGTCATGGTATCTCTCTCCCAAGGATACAGTTTCATGGAAGAAATGGATATATACGCAATTGCAGTACAGAGCAACACACATAATAATGCAGATATATACAAAGCAACACAAGTAAAGAATTGATTCATTGTCTTTGAGGCAGGGGTCAGGTCAGGGAAAGCTGCTCAGAGGGGTGCCCGTGGAGCTGAGTGGTCACAAAGCTCTCTTGGAAGTGCATTCCTGACCCACGCAACTTTATGTGGGGATCTTTGGGACTATAGGTAACTCAGGGTGGTTGAAGCCCAGGGCTGGCAGCTGTCAGAGCTGAGGCTGGGAAGGAAGAGGCGGATAACAGCGCTGGGGACGTCATGATGCAGCGTTTGTGTTGGAAACAAGAGGCCGTCCCAGGGTGTTCTGAGAAAGAAGGGGAAGGAATGCTGAGACTCCGGGTGGCAGAAGATGGAGCGGAGAGTGTGAGGGAAGTGTCATGGACAGCAGTGGCACATGGCTCCAGAGAGGACTTTACTAACTCAGTCTTCCACATGCTGCTACCATGGGTAATGTGACGGCATCGGCACGCTAACCCTCGGGATGGTGACCACTTGTGACCGAGGACTTCAGCGCTGTCTGGATCCATCTCCCTTTTTCTCCAAAGAGTTAAAGCTCTGGGTAACATCACCCTTCACTCTACCCCTGTGAGTTAGGGAGGGGGTAGTTAGTGACCGTGCAAAGGAGTGACTTGTTCAGCTCATGTAGCAAGTCAATGTTGTAAATAATTAGGAAAAAAACCCAAAACGAAACAACTCTAGGAGTTGGGAAGAGAAGGTGGGATAAAGTTCAATAAAAGTAGTATTAGTTTTTAAAATTGTAAAAATTATTATGATGATTTTTTATGTAGCAGTGAGAATATGACAGGGAAGAAGAAAAGAAGCTGAGCTAAGAGCCTGTCGCTTTGAGCCCCTCCCAGGCCTCCTGGTGTGGGTAAGACGCCAGGAGCTGGCCCAGCACTTGTCAGTTCTGGGGAGCTGGTGCCTGGGTGGGGGGTGCTGCGGCCACTTAGAATTCCTGAGTCTTGACAAGAGGGGCTGAGGAAGTTCAGTGAAGTTTACTTGGAAGCTTTTTCTGCATCAAGTATCTAAATTTTTCTGTGTTCTCCGGTCATGGCAGGATTAGAGCATTGGAACCAGAAAGACAATCTAATTAAGAACTTGGTGGCAATTATTGGAGGCAGCATGATCCTAGATTTAGAATTTCATGTATGGGCACTAATCACGGTTTTCCATATCCTGAAAAGGAACTTAATGAAATTTTAGGGGACAAGTTGACAAGGTCCTGGGAGATGATGTAACACACAAGCAGCCCCGTCCCTTTGTCTCGGGGAGGGGGGCGGGTGCGCTGGAGGAGACGGGCCTGGTTGTGTCCTGGCAGTCGTTACTCACCTGTAGATGTCTCGGGCCATTCCAAAGTCTCCAATCTTGGCCACTCTTCCAGGGCCTGGACAGGTCAAGAGGCAGTTCCTGGCAGCAATGTCCCTGGAAAGAAAAAGAAAAAAGAGAAATGGCATTTCCTAATTGTATTCCTGGGAAGATAAATGTACAATATCCATCGCTAGGATTTTTACCTCCAATGTGAAGTTCAAATAGTTCCCTGCTCTGCCCTATATTTCCTCTGTTATATTATACTTCACTGTGAAAGAAACAGCGTTACCAATTCTAGGTCTCAGAACTAACAGGAAAATGGAAAAGTATAGGGGAAATGATTGAAAATGTTGAATGGGACAATAATAATGAAATAATTATAGTAGGAGCTAGAATTTGCTGGCCTTTTACTATGTGCTAAGCATTATTGTAAGTACTTCATGTCTAATTCTCACAACCACCCTATAAAATACATGGTGCTATTATTATTCTCATTTTATTAAAACAATAAGCTAAAAGCAGATAACATAGAAGCATAAGAAATGCTATTTGTTTTGTATAGACCACTGGTTGGTTTCTGCCAGTTGTTTGAAGGAGTGCTTTAAAATAGCATGACTTCTATGATATCAAATTTAAGTAGTTTAAGATATTCCTAAATAGTTCTAGTTTTTAAAGAAATAAGCCATGATGGTTCTCATATCCATGGTTTTATCTAAAGCTTTTGCTAAGCTACGTGGCTGAAGAATCACTTCTTTCAAGTTATGAAGTTGTCTTTGTCGTTGGGCCTTTGTCGTTTGCAGATGGCCTGTTTTCCTGTAACAGGCCTCTGAGATATGGCCAAAAGCTTTCCAGAACTCATCCACTTCTTCTCTCTGACTGCTCACTCACTGTTGGCATGCATGTGGGAATGAAGGATGCAGCCAGAAGTCTGGAATGGGTCTCTAATAATATTAAAGTCCTGTGCAGGAAAAAATAAGTACTTAGGGGCCACAGGTGGGGTTTTCATATTCAGTTGGTTTCATGATGATTCTGATCCTTGGTTGAGAAACGACTTATAGGATAAACAACTGGCTGTTAAGATAGTATTAAAAAAATACGATCTGGATTGAAGATCGTGGCTGAGGATATAAGAACAATGGGATGTTGTTAATGCCATTGACCTGATCCAGAAGGTTTAAGTTGGATTTTGAGAGGCGATGGTGTATAAAATGCCCCCATAAAACCATAAAGGCATAGCACATATGACATCAAAAAGAAGAAATATAGCTGGATATAGCCATTAATTCTCAAGAGAAATATGGCAAAGTAGACCAGGAACAATATTTATGGCTCTAGAAAGGTTTTTATGCTGATGTGTATGGAATGATTGTTTAAAAAAGTGATCTTGAATTTAAGGGCAAGAAAGTAAATATAATATCATAGAACACACCAAGAGTTGATAGAATGACGCATCATTCTTGAAATGGCAATAAACTATGTCCAAAGGAAACCGATCTAATAAAAAATTGGAAGCATGTGGACCCCGTGAGGGAGTTCCACTCTGAATTCAGGAAGCGCAGGAGTATGGAAGCCTGTGAATGTAAGGGCAGATACCTGGGGACGGAGAGAGAGCACTGGAGGGGCTTCTGTTGTGGTGTGTACCACAGACCTCTTAGTTAGTTAGAAGATGTAAAGGCTGCTTTCCGAATACAAATGACCAAATTACTCCAGAAGACAAGCTTTGATTGAGATGGACAATTTCTGCCAGATGTTTCCTTTTGCTTAAAACAGATCATCTGATACATTCTTGATTTGGTCTTCAACAATTTAATTTCTTAAAAAAGATAAAAGAGCAACAAACTGTTACTCTGGGAGCTAATTCTGACCTCCAGTGACTATTTATAGATATGGAAGTGATAGGATTGGTGAGAAAATGTGATCCTGTGTCATCTATAATAACGGAACACTGGCTATAGTCAAAATGTATTGTGACTCCAGGAAAGCAGACTTCAAAAGGTCATAGGAAAGATGGACATGATCCTTCAGCCAGAGAATCTGTATGCTGCGGTGACCATCATGGGCTGGAGATGAGAAAGCAGAAAAGACCTCTATGAGAAATGAAGGGTGACTTAAAGTTGCTCTGGTGACTTCAGGAGTCCAGACTTCAAGGACACGGACGAAAGATGGGACGATGGCTCTAACCACAGATGACTTCTGAAAAGAGCACAACCTTGTTTCAACTGAGCAATGACAAAGCCTAGAGGTGAGATTTAGGGAAAGTTCTGGCTACAACTAAAAGGACAAGAGCAGGACCGACCCAATCTTTGAAGTTGGTCCCAGCTCCTCTTTCGCTTCTATGATTTCTCTCAGGCAGGAGGATCCATGAGTTGGAAAGGTTTAGAATCGAGAGGAATAACTGAAGACCAAAATGGTGAAGCAACAGTAAAAGGATAAGCTATTGTGAGAGACTTTATTGCCTTGTGTTAGGGGTGACTTTGGGAACTCAGGCGAGCGTACTTCCTGATCTTTGGTGTCCCCATTTTTATGAGGGAGAAAGCACAGCTTATTATATACTTACACGCTTTGCTTTCTTTCGTTCTCTTTTATTTTATTTATTTATTTATTTTTTTTTCAGACAGGGTCTCACTCTGTCACCCTGGCTAGAGTGCAGTAGTGTCATCATAGCTCACTGCAACCCCTTCAACTCCTGAGCTCAAGCCAGCCTCCAGCCTCAGTCTCCCGAGTAGCTGGGACTACAGGTGTGTGCTACTACGCCTGGCTAACTTTTCTATTTTTTGTGGAGATGGGGTCTTGCTCTTGGCTCAAGCTGGTCTCCAACTCCTGGCCTCAAGTGATCCTCCTGCCTCGGCCTCCCAGAATGCTAGGATTACAAGCATGAGCCACTGGGCTGGGCCACATACTTTTCTGTTTCTAAGCTCATACAGCAGCTCTCGTTTCCTGCTTTGTACTTACATATTCTAATCATTATAAATATGCCTTAAACTCTTTGAAGACATGGGTCAATAAATGACTGTGAGTTGGGGTTATTACTTACTGAATTAGAAGCAAATCAGTAAGGAAGAGCCTTGCAAAGAGCCTAATGATCTATTTTACTTTTCAGATTTCAGAATCAAGCTGTCAGCTGAGAAAGTCACCAAGATCCACAAGGAAAGCAATGTGTGATCTGTGATGTTTGTAGCATCAAGTGTGGACGTGATGTCCCAGTCCAAACAGCATTTAAACACAAGGATTATTATAGGAACAGAAATGAAGTATAGATGCAAAGAAAATAATCATGCTTCATTTCAGAGTATTTTAGAAAAAAGTAACATATCTAACAAACATTTATTGTGCCCCCACTATATGCCAGGGATACAAATATGAATGAATAAAACAGGGTCCTTTCCTTTAAGTTACCTATTGTCAAAAATGTATTAATAATTCTTCTAACTTCCCTGTAAGGAGCCCAGTTTTCTAGAAAGGGAAACCTTAAAGTGATATAGGACTTGAACATTCAAGATACAGACAGGAGGCCCCACAGGAGGTCAAGAATAACTTGCAGGTCCCCAGCACTGGCTTGGATATATTATGATACCCATGTCACAGTGGGGCAAGTGAAGCCCTGACAAAGTTACCCCTCAAGGACAACAGAAGGGAATCATCCAGCGCGTGCTGGAGAGAGACCCAGATTTCTGCTCTGATGGGGAACGTGGGCCCTCAAGACACACAGGGAAGTACACAGACGGCGCGGGAAGGGCAAGGTGACTTTGACTCACCGGTGGATGAAGTGGTTTTCTTCTAAATATTGACAGCCGCAGGCAATGTCCCGAGCCACGTGCAGAAGGTCCAGCATGGTCAGGGAGGAGGGCTGGCTCTGCAGGAGACAGAAGCGGCCACTGAGCAGAAGCTCTCGGGAGTGAGGGAAGATCTGAAATGCTGGCTCCAAGAGCTGTCAAGGGGTCTCAGCTCCGGCTGCACGTTGGAAATCACCTGGAGGCGTCTAAAGGAACACAGATGCCCGGGCCCCAACCCAGATCGAAGAATCGGTCCCTTGGGGTGGGCGCAGCACTTGTACGCCTGAAAGCTTCCTGGTAATGCCAACGTGCAGCCAGGCGACAGGCATCTGGGATGGGGCAGATCCCTCTCCTTTTAATTTATCCTGCACATTCTCCCACCCCAATCTTCAAAACCATCTGAATACCTCAAATCTATAAACAAGCCTGTGAGGAAACAAAGGGGGGTAAAATGTTGTTTAAAGAATATTCTTAAAATTACTTTTCTTAAGAAACAGAGCTAAAGTGCATTGAAAAAGAAAAGCTTTTGGAAAATGTTGGGCAATTAGTGATCTCAAGCTTTTCTGCAAGAAGTCTCTTTCATGCAAAAAGAGATGTCACCCCACCTCTGGGCACATCCTGTCTTGGCTTCTTGGATAGCCTTGCTGAACACCGTGAAGCCTTTTTTGAAGGTGACATCCCAGCTTGGTCCCCCTTTAATTCCTAAATCCCTGAGTGTGCAGCAGCTCATCTTTGTTCAGTGTCCTAGTCACTGTGTTGTTCCCTGTGCATTTTACTGCGTCCCCAAGTCCACTTTGAGGTCTTAGCCTCCCAGCACAATGCTGGGCACACTCTGCGTGTTCATTGAGTATCGGGTGGCAGGTTGGTTGATTATAGTTCAGGGCTAGAAATTACCTAGAGGGGCATGATTCAAATACCTACCCAGGAAGGCACAGTGGGCAGTCACCTCGCCCACTGCAGGGTTGAGTTGGATTGTTTAAGCCCCAAAAAATGTGTTTAGGCTGTTGACTCTTGAGCACCTGGGCACACTCCCTACAGGAAATCCATGCTCTTAGAGTTTGCTCTTCTAAGAAACTGGGCGCCCTTTACCCTGTCCACATTGCATCCTAAAGGGTGGAGCGAGCACTGTGTGCTTTAGTCCTGAGATGCCCACAGGAAAGTCGCCCAGCCAGCAATGTAACCAGGGTCTGGGTGCGGGCTTGGTCTGCTGAGGTTTCCTCTGCCACACTCAGGGCCTCCCGGGACTCCTTGGATCAATGGTGTGGGTCTGGGGAGGCAGAAAGGAGCCTTGCTGCTCAGGACTGTGCTCCAGTTCTGGGCCAGACGGCCGGGATGGGCAGCGCCCTGCCAGTGCCTCACACTGGATAGAGCAAGGCCAGGAACGTGATCCGTGACGGTGCGACGTGCTGCGCAGTAGGTAGCGAGGAGAAGGTTATCTCCACATCAAAGATGAGAAGGCTGAGTGCTCAGAGAGATTAAGTGACTCACCCCAGGTCACACAGCTAATAAGGAAGAAGCCAAAGCTGCCTAGAACTCGGCTTTAAGGATCTGAGTTGGGGGGTTGGGAGGGATTCAAGGAGTTAAAATTGAGCTTCTTAGGAGAGAGTGGCTGAGAGGGGTGGAGGGTATGTGACTACGGTATCACAGGTGGTTACCGAGTACAGCACATGAAGACAGTGAACAGCACACTTCAGTCACCCCTCATGTGCCAGGTACCTCAGGGAGGACCAGCTCAGCTGGGACGGCTGGAGCGTGGGGAGGTGAGAAGCATGATCGGGTGCTGCCGGATGCGGGTGCACCAAGACTTGGGCGTGCGGTTGGCAATGAGACCCACACCAAGGAAAAGTAGAGCCAAGAGTTAGAAGAGCAGGTTTGGTGGGTGGGATTCTGACCCTGAGAAGTGGCTCTCCCAAGGGAAGGTGACCACCCAGTGCCTGCTGGCAGGGGGCAGAACTGGGCAGCAGGCTCCTGCTCCGACCCTGCTGAGGGTGGCGGGGAGAGATCTAATGATCTGCCTTTCCTTGCTTGGGCTTTGTTCTTTGGGATGTCATTTAAATCAACACTCATCATCAGAGAAGAGAGATGCCTTTGCCTGCAAGAGAGGGAAGCCCTGCTCCTGACTCCTACCCTTCCCGCCCCTAAAGTCCTTGGACTTGCCAAGCGCTGGGTTCCAGACGGCCTTTGCGGGGAGGGCTCTCTCCTCTGCACGCACAGTACTTTCTTTCCCTAAGCCCCAGGAAGGTCCAGTGGGAAAACCAGAGCTGTGCTGCTTCCCGAAGTGTGATGCCATGTGACCCCCATTTGACCTCGGCCAGCAGTGCTGCTAAATCTCAGGGGATGAGGGCTGAAGGCTCTGCCATCCTGGGTGGTGGTGGGCAACCAGTGAAGTGGATGCCTGGCTCCTGGCAGAGACGCCTGGACACCTGGCAGTGTTGGCTCTGAAGGACCCAGCCTCACCTTGGCACTTCACAGCGTCCCAGAGAGGACCTTTGGGTAAACAGTGGGTTGGAGAGAGCACTGAATCAGGAGTCACAAGTGCTGCGTTCTAGTCCCACCTCCTCCACTTCTTGTGTGGCCTTGGCAAGTTGCACAGCCTTCCGGCTACAGTTTTCTCATCCATAAAATGGGGGCAAGCTCTGCACTGTCTACTCCATAGGGTGGTGCTGAGAAACGGGAAAGCTCTGAGGAGGGCGACGGTGCAATGAGGGTTATGATGGATGGGTCCGTCTCCCCGGCCCCGCCCTCCGGCCAGGTGTGCTCAGGTGCACACACTCGTCTTGTCAAATGGTAAGACAGGATTCTTCTTAGATGCCAAGATGGGTCACCAGGGGCTTGTAGAAACAGTGTGGAGGCTCCTAAGGCAAAGGCATTTGACATTGGCCGGACTAAGGGTAGAGATTGGATCAGCCATGCCCTTTCGGGGCTTCCGCCCCCACTGTGAGTCCCTGCGAGTGGTGTGATCAGGCTGGGCCTTCTGTAGCAAGTGGCTATAGAGAAAGTGAGTCTTTCTCTGCTTTGCTAGGAGCAGGAGGGTGCCGCTGCGCTCGCTGTGCTAGTCTCTTCTGGTGTCCCCCACAGTCTAGCGTCTCCTCCAGGAAGCCTCGATCCTAGCCCCGGGCATCTGTGGAGCTCCAGGCCTAGGGGGCAGGGGCTGCTGAAGACCCACAGAGACAGGCGTGGGCGCTGGACTCAGCGTCACCCAGGGTGCTGTGTTTCATAATTTAGAGCCACCTTTGAGATGTTTTGCTCTCACCCTCGCTGTCACCTGTGCAGACACTGAGGCTAAGGGGGTTGATTGGCCTAAACCACAGGGGTGTCTAATGGCCAAGCAGGGGCTGGAGCTTGGGGTTGTTGGGTCCACCCTAGGTTTCCTCACTTCCCAAGCTCTAGCCCCTTAACCATAACATGGATGCAGCACCTTCCTGAATATTTCAGCACTTTATTCTTAAGAAGGTCAGAATGTCCAGGTGCTACTGTCTCTATTTGAGACATGAGGATAGTGGGTTCAGAATGACTGGCTGCAGAGTGACCTGCCCCAGGTCAGTTTGTTGAGTTAGCGACATGGCTGGTGTGAAAGTTCCCCTCTGCTGTTGCTAGTTTGGGTTTTCCAGAACCAGCAGGCCACCACAATGGGTCCAGGCCATGGAATGCATTGCATGAACCTTGCACAAGCTCCCTGGGGCTGGGGCTCAGCTGTCGTCCACCTCTGTCCACTCCCTCCTGGCCAGCCCCCCAACATCCAAGCCCAAACTCTGTCTCCCTCTGTCCCGCTGAGAATGTCACCCCTCAGGCTGCCCAGGCTAGCTCCTGCCATCTCTGCTCCTTTCCTTGGCACAAGCACTCACCGGGCGAGGGCGGGTCTCTCGGAGGAAGGACTTGAGGTCTCCCCCGGCCATGAGCTCCAGCAGGATGAACCGGGGCAGGGCCTGCAGGCTCACCCCGATACAGCGCACGATGTTCTGGTGGTTGAATTTGCTGCAGAGCAGAGGGGGATGTAACCAAATTTAACTGAGCGGAATCTGGGCAAATCTTAAGTGGGAGAAGCATGATATAAAGTTATATTTCAGCATCCATGTTGTGTAAACGCATTCTGTAAATACTGGCACCGGGTCCCAGGATGAGCCCACAGCCAGAATCAAAATGAGGCCCATGGGAGTTCAGTTTGCAGGAGAGTATTTGGTTGGAGTGGGAGGATGTGGCACAGGCACTGGGGCGAGAGTGTGGGGACAAGAGAGAGATCGGTGCATGGACCGGGCGCTGAGTGACCAGGGTTGAGTTCTCTGAGGAGGGGCTCAGGCAGAAGTTGAAGGAACTGCTTCTAGGAGGGACAGTGTGAGCCATGCCAGGTGAC
>VBSM01002608.1:153001289-153026382 GCA_008086735.1 Cheirogaleus medius | reverse complement strand
GTGTGTGTGTGTGTGTGTGTATGTGTGTGTGTGTGTGTGTATGTGGCTATGAGCCTGTGATTTTTGAGCTGAATAAAAAATGTTTAACTTGGTATTTTCTTGTTTCTAAGGACAGGAACAGTCTAGCCAAAAAGTTCAGGAGGTGGTCTGCATTCACTTTCTGCTGAGAAGAATAACCATTCAATCATTCAAATAAAATCCAATCTTTTGGTTTTAAGGGTCATTCATGAAAACCACACCTCAGCCTCAGTCCCTGTGGGGATGTGAAACCCTGATAGCCACCCATCACCTGCTTTCTTACGCGCCCAAATGACCCTGGAAAAGGAGGGGCATTTGCAGGCAGAACGAGGCCCGTCCAGAAGGGGAGTATTGGGTCTTGGTGCCTCCAAGACGCCTCCACCAAGCCAGGCTGAGTGTGGAGGAGAAACCCGTGCTCTGGGCACTTACACTGGGACAGGCGTCCTCCCCCTGCTGTCCGACCAGGATGTACAGCGTGTCGTCCTTCTCCAGGTTGAAGAGGCCCAGCACAGACACGCCATGGGACCGCATCATGGTGTTCTTCCCGCCTTTCCCGCCAGCGGCTCCATAGCCAGAGATGCTGCAACGAGACAAAGCACGTCGTCTCCTGCCATGGTTTGAAGACTCACCCTCTCCCTGCCAGCCCAGCCACCTCCCAAGCACATCGCCATTGTGGTGGGAGGCCAGCAGGGGGGATTCCTCTGCCCACTGTCAGGAGAGGACAGTCACGTTTAGAGAGACAGGGAGTTGCCCCAGTCTCAGAGCTGGGAAGGTGAAGGGCAGGAAGGGGTGCGAGAGAGAAAGAGGGGGGCAGGGAGAGAGAGACTGTATTAATGATGAATATATTGGGGTGATGGCTTCCCGAATACCTAGGATTTCCCCATTGTGGTTTTCTCTCCTCATCCCAGATTAAAGGACTCATGTGACTTTAGACAAGTAACTTAACTTCCCTGTTCCACATGTGTACTATGGGGGTAACAAGAGAACCTGCTTCCTAGCCCACACGCACCATGACGATTCAAGGAGTTAAGACATGTAGTCTTAGAACTGTGGCCAGCATAGAATAAGCACGCAATGAATATTATTATTAATGAAGGTAGCAGCAGTAATGGACTTGGCACAGTGTTTTAAAGTCTCCCCGCAGGGTCTAGAAACAAGGAGGCTCCTCATGGAATGACAGAGAACAGTGTCTATGAGCACAGGCTGTTTATTCCCAACCCACTGGTAACTCCTTCTGGAGCAACGTGTGGGCCGACAACAGACAACCAATCACGATGACAATAAAAACAGAGCGTGGGGCTGTGAGCTTATTTCTGCCACCTCTTCGGTTGTTTCCAGGAAGTCAAGCAACACACCACTCTTCCGATACAGTTCAGGAGAGGGTTCTTTTCTCCCCATCCTTGCTTGACTTCCTGGACTAATTGTGGGGGTCTTGGAAAGGACTGGCTCCCGCCTCAGCCCCCTGAGGCCTGAAGTCCCCCCATGAGAGCTTCGCTTCTTTGGCGCTTTTAGTTGCTACTGTAAGGCTGATCTTGTGAGTGGGGTGTCCACAGTGAAAAGAGCAAGGGCTTGAACGCAGACAGACCTGGACCCAAACCCCAAGCTCTGTGCCTCGGGGCCAGGAGCAGGTGAGGCCAGTGAGGTGCCTGCCTCCCAGGTCTGACCCTGCTGGGCTTACCTCTCCCTGGCCCTGGCCACTAGCTGTGCGACCTTGGTAGCTTATTTACCCTCTCTTAGCCCCGCTTCCTTATCTATAAAAGGGGTAAAAATCACACCTACCTTGAAAGGTTGTTGTGAGAATTAAATGAGATAATGCTCATAAGGGACCTAGCTCAGTGCCACAGGTTACCAGTGAGTGACAAAGGGAGCTGCTGGTAGGATGTACCCCATGGGTGGGCCTGTCCACTTCTTTCCTGGGGGTGACTTCCAGAGGCAGAAGGGGGTGAGTGAATGAGACAGGGACCAGGTAGGTAGACCAGGGTGTGGCCAAGGGGGCCTGGGGGCCAGGCTGCCCCATTTCCACCGGGACCCACCTTCGTGCAGAGCCAGCTGCAGCCCCCGCCCCTGAGAATCGCGTTACACAGACTCACGCCACAACAGCAGCCTCTGACTGAATCTCTGAAGCTTTTCTCCCCATCCCTTGTAAACAATTTATTTTTGATAGTTGACAAGCGACAAGAAATTAATATACCTGCCACTCAAGTGGGGAAAATGACTCACAGTGATTCCAATTTACTGGAAATTACAGGATACTGTTTTCGATGAGTTGATGCTGTAATTTTTTTGTTTTTCCTCATCTAAATCCATGTCCCCTGGTCAGAATGGATGTTTATTGGGTTTGTGTTTTGTATTATTGACCGTGAGCTATTGTTACCTGGTGTAATTGAGTTGTGAATCTTTTTTAAATAAAGAATTAGCAGCAAATCAAAGTGGCCGCCTGCTGGATCCTGAAATGAGTGCCCAGCTGGTGTGCAGCATACTGGCTGTGTCCACCCCAGCTGGGAGGGGACGCTGTGGGGAGTGGACCCCACTCAGAGGAACGGAAGTGCCTCATTTCTCTCCTGCGTCCCCCTCTGGAGAAGTAGGAGACCCGCACTCTGCTCTGGGGTCCACCTCTCACTCCTGGTGGGATGTTGGGCAAGTCCCTTCCCTTCTCTGCTGGTTCCCGGTTTCCTCCTCTGTGACATCAGTGTAGTAAGACCTACCCTGCCATCCTCCAAGGTTATTGTGAGAGCATATGAGATGTGCGAGTGTGGACAGGGCTTGGTCAGTAGGAAATTTCTGATCTGATGTACTAGTCATATTATACAGATGGGCGACACCCCTGGGGGTCATGTTGAAGGGCCCAGTCGTGGAGGCACCTGCTCCTCGGTGGGGCCTTCCTGGGGGGTCCAGTCCTGTTGCATCAGTGACCAAGGCTCATGGTCCGCCTCTTCCCTCAGCACCTTCCTGACCAGTGCAGCAGCTCTGAGCCAGAAAGGACCGCAGTGACCTCTCTCTACACACCCTCCCTCTGCAGATGGAGCCACCAGAGAGGAGGGAAGACAACTTTTAAGGTCACACGGTACGTTGGTGGCAGAAGTTGAATCCAAAGTCCATTCTGCCTGCAGCCCGTCGATCTTTGCCTGGTGTCTCCACCTCTTACTTTCCCTGCCCTGTGCCCTTCACAGCGATGGTATCTGTACAGTTGCTTTGCGATTCATCGTGCCAAGACGTCTCTCCTAGCACTGAGCAGAGCTTGATTGGCACTGTGGACTGTTACTGAACTTTTCTGCCTGGAGATCTTTCCAGAGACTGTGAGGCTCCAGGGTCTCAGTCCTCTCTACCAGTCCTGTAGCACCTACCAGGCACACAGTGGGGCTCCGTGGCTCAGTGCCAGGCACACAGTGGGGCTCCGTGGGTCAGTGTCTGGCACACAGTAGGGCTCCATGGGTCAGTGTCTGGCACACATTAGGGCTCCGTGGCTCAGTGCCAGGCACACAGTAGGGCTCTGTGTCTGGCACACAGTAGGGCTCTGTGGCTGTTGGTGGGTTGAGTTGAATGACAGTGTCACCCAGCTGCACATGCTGGGCCCTGGAGCCAGGTGGAGAAATGAGTGTCATTGACAGAGACCATCAGCAACAGCTGCGGCCCAGGTCAGCTGGCTCCCGCTGGGATCTGGGGCCGTTTGTATATTATGTCTGGAGAGCAAGTGAGCCGTGGGAGAACTGCCACCAGGCGCTGTGGGCCGCGTTTGACAAATGTTTTTATACGTGAGCTCTGTGTGTGGGGGAGCAGGTGTGCGGGGGACCGAGGGCTGAGAAGGGTGCTGAGCCCAGAGAGGCAGGCAGGCAGGCAGGCAGGCTGCAGGGAGAAAGAGGGATGAAGAACAGGGTGGCTGACACCTGTGAAGAGCATGTCACACGGACTGTCACTGAACCCCCGGCAGTGCTTGGAGCTGGGCTCTGCTGCCGTCGGTCTCCATTTTATGATGGTGCTGAGGATACTGACCCCATCCCCCAGCACGAACCCCATAATCCATGCTCTCCTGGCATGACAGTGGCTTCCCACCCTTGAGACATTGTGGTTGCTCAGAGCACGGCCCGGAAACCCATGTCAGGCCCCTGTCGCCGTGGCCTTTCCTTCTCAGCCAGGTGCCTTAGGAGAGCAGCTGCCACTCACTGTCCTCGCTTTCTCAGCCTCCAGCAAGAGTGTGGCTGTTGTCCTCAAATCACGCTGGTCCTACCCCCCAACCTCACAGCCACCTTTGGCCCGGCCCCTTCCCTCCGTCATCTTCCCCCTGCCCTGGCTGAGCCCTTTCTGCTCTGGCCCGGGTGACGGGACTGCTGTCTCTCTCCCACCCTCACGCTGTCGCCAGAGGGAGCTGGAGACATTTGGGGGTGACGCTCCAGTCCCAGGCCCTTGGCTCCCACGGGCTGGCCTTGCCCAGGACTAGGGCAGCACCGACTTCTTGTACCCGCAGCAGACACTGCCCTCCCTGCTTCTCTGTAGATGACTCCTGTCCCTTCAAACTAACCCAGGTGCCTGTCTCCTGGTGGACGCCATTCATGAGCTCAGGCTGGTGCAGTGCCCTTCCCCTGGCCTCTGCAGCAGCACCTGGTGTAAACCTCCACTTCAGTTCTTTCCACGTTGCACGCCCACCACCTCCACGGGCTGCAGCCCTCTGGGGCAGGGACTGGATCTTAATCGCCTTTGCACACTTGGTGTCAGGCCAGCATCCTAAGAGGTGCTTAACATGGTTCCTTGAGATTTGCAAAGTAGGAGAGAACAAGTCCAGACACCAGGACACACGGACTCAGAGATAGTGACTGTGTCACCCCTCACTGTTTTGACAGAGAAAGTGGTAAATCCAGGGCAGGGCAAGCTGGGGGCGGGGGAGAGATGGGGTCAGAGGGCTGCACCGGAGCCCCATGCCAGCCACTGTCTTCTCCTGCCCTGCCCTCCTTCCTCTGTGGTGTGGGCAAAGGAGGACAGCATGGGAGACGGGCCCAGGATAAGAGACCAGCTAAGAGTAGTGCAGGTGTTTTCAACTGTGCATGTCCCTGAGGAAGGCCCAGGCAATGGTGGTCTCATCTTGGCAAAAAGGAGGTGCTCGATAGGTGCTAGCTTCCTTCCTTCGCCTCCCTGACCAGCAGGCAGAGAAGTCACAGGAGCCATCCAAGTCCCAGGGCTGAAGCAGCCACCAGGCACAGTGGCCAGCACGGCACCTCCGGGGTGATGGATTCTCTCGGGCAGGGGTTCCACTTTTCTGTTTCCAAGCACCTTTTTCTCACATCCTCTGGTGTGTCCTGTGTTTTTATCACCAGGTGAACTGCACTTACTAAATAATAATAATTACTATGGAGAAAAAGTTTTCCAGAAAAAGGACACTGACTTCTCAACACAGATATTCTGACTTGGGGACATTCTGATGTGATCTAAAAAGGAAATCATTAATTGTCTGCTTCTTGGATTAATAAGTTATGTGACCAATAGACATTGTCATCCCAGACCTGAGTCTTATTCGAGGTCAAGGATGAGGTGAAGTCAGGAATATCTGTTGGAGTCTTTATTTGGTTAAAACATCAAGTATTTGAAAACAATAACAATGACGAAAACCCAAGCCCAGTGTTTCTTGGTTTTGATTCTTCCATTTTGTTATGGTCCTATCTTAGGCCAGATCAAAATGTCCCCTTTACTAATTTGGACATTTCAAAAATGTCCTGCTTCAATGGAAAAATGTTTCCTTCTGCATACTTGTAATGAGGCAGTTGCTGGGCACTGCCGGGCTATGAGCAAGTCTCAATATTTCAAAGACATAAGTGGAAACAGCTCTCTCATTTTGGCTGGATTCTCGCAATGCGATGTGGCAATTCTGTGGTGCTTCATGCAGATCAGAAACTTGACGAGACTTAGATATGGCTGTGATTAATAATAAATGGGAAAATGAATTAATTATTATTTAATAAGCGTAGTTCATCTGGCAGGCCCAATCTTTCAGAACACAGGGCTCATGTGAGGAAGTCAGAAAAAAGTATCTGGAGAAAGAAAAGTCAGGACAGCTGGTTGTGGGGTAGATCTGCTCTCGGAAACGCTGTCTGGCTGCTGCCCGCTGCCTGCGGCACCGTCGCTGCAGCCGATTGCTCTGCTCACGGGCTGGGGGGCACCTGCCACTTGCAGGCGTCGGGCTCGGCCCTTGAATGTCATCTTCACAACCAGCTGGGCTGGTGTTGACAGACCCTGCCTCTCGCAAATGGGGAAACAGAGTCTCAAGGGATTAAATAACCTGTGCAAATTTGGAAGTGGGCCTGATTCACATTGTCTCGGGGGAAACAGACCCAGAGGACCCCTCCCCCTCAGCGAAGCATCTCTGGACTGTTTGTCCCCCTCTGTGGGTCGGGCAGCAGGGCAGTGCTGGCTTTGCAGTTTCCCTGGGTGGGAATGGGACAATGGGCTCTACTGGGGGCTTGCTGTGAGGGTCCTTGTGCACCTCCCAACTCCTCTGCTTTCTTCTTCGTATTGGTTTTTATACATGGGGTGGGCTCGCCAGGAAGGGGAGGTCTGGCTTGCTTGGTGCAGTGGGGTCAGGGGTGGCCGGATATCTTCCAGGCTGTTTACTGGGGGTGTGCAGACCTGGAGCAGCTAATATGATTGCAGCCAAACCTTGTTACAGTGTTCCTGCTCAGAATGCCGTTTAAAAAGCACTTAGGACTCTCCTCAACGCACTTACCCCGAGGCCCCAGGGAGGAGGCTACCACGGGAAATGTTAAGAGAGAGAGAAAACAGGGCAATGTGAGAAGCCTCTTTCCTTCCCAGGGGGCTGAGGAGTGGTGGGTGGTGGGCACTGCCGGAGGAGGAGAGCTCACTCCCCACCTGTGTGTCCAACCCTTGGGCGGCATTTGCACCAGCAAGGCCCGAGGGTGACCCTTCCCAGTTCAACAGTCCTGCCAGGGCCCGGTGGCGGCTGCACGAGGCCATGCCTCAGAAGCCTGGGGCCGAGGCTGCTACTGATTGTGTGACTTTGGGAGGCCCCTGGCTCTCTGAGCCTCAGTTTTCTCATTTGTAAAATGAGGCCCTGCCTAGTCACAGAGCTTGTTCGAGGGCTGCACAGGTTTATCTAAGTCCAGGGCCTGATCAAACCCAGTGGTTCTAAGAGGCTGCAGCAACATCACCTGGGAACTTGTTAGGAATTGCAGTTCTTGGGCTCCACTTCAGACCTACAGAGTCAGACACTCCTAGAGTGGGGTCTTTAATGTCATGGCCTCAAAGTAGCCAAGTGGAGCCAGGCCTCCCTCCAGCCTGATCTTGCTCTAGTGCGATATTGTGGAGTTGGGGAGAATGTTCCAGAACAGCCCACTCTGCTTTCCAACAGTCAAGTCCCAGGAAAGGAGGCTCAAGGAAAAGAATGTCAGCTTTCTCATGCATCAGATTTCTGTTTCCCAAACATTTTATGTGCACTGCCACATTTGAAGAGCATCAAGTAATATTCAAAGACCAGCCCACCACAATTCTCATTGTTAATAATAATTCTGAGGCTAGCTCATGCATGCATATCATCATGCATGCTTTTCACAGTCTGTGAGCTCCTTGAGGACAAAGGATATATTTTCCTTTGTTGCCATATTTTACTATCCCAAATCTCCCCATCTCCAGCCCTTATACCCCACTATGGGCCAGAGTGTGTGGCCTTTGATCCTGGGGTACCTGGGGGCATGCCTACAGGCAGGACTCCAGTCCTCTCCAGGAGGCTGGGGTGTGCCCCTCGGCCTCCCCCTCCTCCATACGCACCTGTAGGTGTCGGTGGCTGGCACCTTCCATATCTGGATGCCCTTCAGTGGGCCCTCGCTCCCCACCACCACGCTCAGGTTGGAGTTCTGGTAGGCGTTGTTGCACTGGGCCTGGGTGGGGCCGTGGGGCCCGCTGGCCCCGCACGTGGTGAACAGCCATTGAACTGCGGCACAAGAGGAGAGGCAGTCACTCACTCGGCTGGGCCCTCCCAGCTCCATGGGTCTCCCTGGGTTGCCTCTGAGATGTCTGCTCCATGGCCCCAAACCCACGTTCTAAGACAGCACCAAGGTCAGGGCCCCTTCAGGTGGGATGGTCACAGGCAGTCTCTCACTAAATCCAGCACAGTGCTGGGCAAACAACAGGTGCTCAATCTGTGCTATTGTGACTGCATCTAACCTGCTCCTGCTTGGCATGTGCAGTGGGAACCTCTTAGCTCAAAGAAGACTGAAAGAGTGAGTTGGACACAGTGTCAGCTCCATGACTCCACAGTGGCCCAGGACCGGGGCCAGTAGTGGGAGCAGGATGCCTCGCACACCCTGGCCACGGCGTGGCCTGTCTGCTAGGCACTCCCCAGCAGGCCCGCAGCAGGGCAGGGCTCGGCCTCCTCAACACAACCAGGCTTTGTTTGGAAATGCAACGAAAGCAGCTTTCAGGCTCTCTGTGCAACAGAAGGTATGAAAACTGAAAAAAAAACAGGTCGAATTTGTCTTTGATGCGTGACCCTCATTTTCCCAGCCCCTCACCCACTTCCTGTGCTCTGTTCCTCACCCAGTGTCCTTGGGTGGCCTCCTGGGCACACAGGAGCACTCAGCACAGACCCTTCCCCACCGCTCCCCCTCTGTGGGCCATTTCCTTCCAAACTTTCTGTCTTTGAGCCAGGCCAGACCTTGGGGGAATTGTCAGATCTCGCATTGGCCAGAATTCTAACATTTTTACAACCTACAAAAACTAAAAAGAAGAAAGTGTTCTTGATAAATTAATTTTACTTAAGATACAAAAATCTCATAAGATTGCAGAAATTCTTTCTCTTTAAAGAGAGATTCAATTGAATTCTACCTACAGAGGATGATGAAAAAATTAATTTGGTTGTACATAGCTTTGTTCACTAAAACTTTAAAGTGAAAACATTTTTGAAGACTTTGACTAATTTAATGACATAAATGTGAAAGGTTAATTTGGGTTGCCAGTTATAAACCGCAGATTGAGTTTATGCTGGGCGGGGTAGATAACCTGAACGCTGGACAGTTGTGGTGGGTTTTGGTCCCACTGCCCTGAGGTTGGGAGATGGAAGTTCTGGTTGGGGTTCCACTGCATATGCTGCGCAACACTGAGTCCTCCGCACTACTATGGGCTTCTTTTGATTTTTTTTTCAAATAAGGATGTTGATTTCTATTTGGTTCTGAAGGTCATTTCAAGGACTGGAAGGTAATGAGAATGGCTGATTGGTGTGAATGGCTGATTGTATATCTTCTGATGTGTTTGTATTATAAAGGTGGCAAACGTGTTAACTCAAAGGACTCTTTAAAGAAGGCATTTTTAAATAGAGCTTGTTTGATCTCTTGCCCTTTTATCCACTCCAGTGCCCAAAAATATATATGTGGGCTGTGCCCGAGGGGTGACGTGGAAAGAACCCAGTGAGAACACCTGGGTTTAGGGGCAGCCTCGTCACTGATCCACTGGGGGACCTTGACCTAATTCCTTTGTCTGTAAAGGAGGCTGGATTGGCATATCCAAAGAAGCAAGGGGGTATGAAAGTTCATTGCAATGTCCCAGACTCTGAAGGTTTGAGCATGTCTGGGACTCCTTCCTGCACCCAAGCTGGTGCTGTCCCAGACAGTGGGACATGTGGCCAGGGGAATTTCTGTGAATATGGATCCCGCGTCAACAGCACCTGGGAATTAAAACTCAGCTGGCTGGGGAAGAGGATAGGGGACAAGGAGAAAAAGAAAAGCTCAGAAAGAGTTGGAAAACCCACTCCCCCATTATCTCCAGCTCCTTGAAGCCTGTTGTGCAGACCGGTCTGTGCCTGTAGCAAGCAGCCTGGTGTGGGGGCAGGGCGGCCTCATCAATTGGGAGAAGAAGCGTGGCGGGTCACATAGTTAATTCAACCCTGGAGATGGAAGAGTAGCTATATTTTTCTCTCAGAGTGTGCTGAGGAAGAGAGCTAAAGCTATGGGCTTGGTACCCTACTTGAGCGTGTCACCTTCAGTGGGACCCACATCTAACTTCAGCCTTGGTTAACATTGTCCTGAAGGTTCTGACACATTCCCAGAGGTGCTGAGCTTCTACTTTTTGGCCCCAGGGGACATCTGATGAGGTAGGAAGAGGGGCATGGGCTTTGGATTCAGATGGGCTGAGTTTTCTCATCCAGGATTTTGCCCCTGATGGGCTGTGAGACCTAGGGCACGTTACATAACCTCTCTGAGCCTCAGGTTTTTCATCTGAACGAATGGAGATCGTAACACCTACTACTTAGACTTTCTGTGAGAACTAAATGATGACCTAGGCAAAGTGCTTAGCACAATCTTCAGCATTAGAGGTGCATAATGAACATAGTTTAAAAAGCGTGTAACTTCATGTTCAATTTCTCACTGCGGGAAGCAAACACCCAATCTCCAGATTTACATCCCCTGTTCCATAAAGGAGGGACTCTAGGGCTATTTCTCAATAAAGGGACCTGTATTTTCCCAATTCAGTGGACATATATTAGTCTCAGGTGGTTTCTATACACAAAATTTTGTTTTTATTTTCAGTGATTTGAGATGGAAAGGTCCAGAGAAGAAGTTCTTTCTAAAGTGGATTCCATGGGAATAGAGGATTTGCCATCCCAGGTCAGACTCATGATTCATCCAGCCAGAATTTTGTTGCTTTTAGCAGCTTCGAGGCGTGGTGGTCCTCCCTGCTCCCTCGGATGGCTCTAACCCTCATAAATCTGCCCAGAGTTGTTTGGAATCGATTTATGTTTCCCACCAGCACCGCTTCTTGGAGGGGGGGGGATGTGGAGTTTCTGAGTTTCCTGCTCACTGTGCAAGAACTTGTCCTGCTTCATGTGTGTCTTGTTCAAGCTGCGTCCTGCTGGCTCCCTCATTCATTCTGTCTGGAATCTCATGGACATCTAGACTGTCATAGCAAGATGGGACCTTGAAGATCTCTGAATTCGGTGTTTCCCCAACCACCTGAGGTCCTTTAAAATACAGATTCTAGGGCCGGGGAGAATCAGATTCAGTAGAGCTTGAATGGGGACGAGAAGGCAATATTTGTAAAACGTAAAAACCTTCCCAAGAGAATCTGATACTCCACCAGATTTGTACACTCATTGTCCAGGGGGAGAACCAGCATTCTAGGGAGGGGAAGTGACTTTTCTGAGCATACCAGTATTGGCGAAGGAACCAAAATTTAGGGGTCCTCCTTTGTCCAAAGACTCTTTGGTGGTGATTAAGCCCTTCCCAGTTTTCTGCCTTGAAGCCATCCAGCCTCTTCAGAGTGTCCCTATGTGACAGTCTCTGATCCCCTGTGTCCTTTCAAGACCTTATTTAATGCTAGCATCTGCTTTTCAAGATGGGTTCCCTAGAACTGTGGGTACCTGAGACTTTGTATAAGGAGACACTTGCTATACTGCTTTATTTCTAGTGTCCCTCTGAGGGTGCTCCACACAGGGCTGGCCTCCCTCAGCCGAGCACTGGACAGAGGCTTGCTAGGAACCGAGGGGTGGGCTATTGCTCCCAGCCTGGTGGTATTAACTGTTGTGGGCCTCGGAGGGCCCTCCAGGAGGCACCTGGAACAGGGGATCCTAGAAGCAGGAAGGATCTGGCAGGTACTTTGGGCAGGGTAGGCATGAGACCAGTTCTAAGCTAAGGCAGGTAGAGTTAGAACCATGAGGAGGATAGACAGATGCTAGGCTGACTTTCAAAAGTGTCACTGGAGTAGACGGCATTGGCACAGGTTTGTAGATCAAAGCAAACAGGTCCAGAACCCGAGAGGCAAGAGAATTAGCAACAATGGCTCTAGGGGACAGGAGAAGTCAAGGTGAGCTTTTTTACACAGGTAGAAGCTGTTTGTTTCTTGACTTGTTTGCTTCTGGGTGATGGGCAGGGGTGGGAGTGGGGCTGAACCTTAGACACCTGAGAGGTAAACTCCACACATGAAGGGGGCAAAAACCTCTCAATATTTACTGCGCACTCAACATGGGTCAGGCACTATGCTTTCATGCATGCATTAAATGCCTTCTACCTTGCTGAAACTTTGTAGTGCTGAAGGTAGAGTTATATTATCCCCTTTAAAAATCAAGAAATTCAAGTTCAGAGAAGATGAGTGACTGGCCTGCAGCACACAGAGTGGATAATGGGTCAAATTAGGAATTAAATATATTAACAGATCTTCTAAGTTCAAGGCTTGAAAAAGTGCTAGGAGCACCAGGAAATCCCCTTGGAAAATTTCTGGGTGTTTTTCTTTTTAAATTCCTGAACCTGGGGCTCAGTTGTAGTCAGGACAGACCATGTCAAGGTTGCTCAAGCCCAGAGAGTAGGCAGGCCAACACGAGGGGACAGGTGAGAATATGGCCAGAGTGCCACGGTGGCCCCAGCGGTAGCTTAGCTTAGCGGAGTGTGGGCTTTACAAGGTCATGGCATCAGCTAAAGAAAGCAAGTGCTCAGGGTCAGGGGCCTGGTCCCCAGAGAGGCCACGGGGAGCTAGGCAGTGTCAAAAGCAGATTGTTTACAAGGTCAGAAAGCAGAGATAATAAGAGAGAAGGACTGTGTCCTAAGCAACAAGGCAAAACCTTGGTTTTTGGAGAGAAGATCAAGGTCACAGTGAGACCAGCAGTGAGGTGGGCTTGATGTTGAGCTGCCCATCTGAGGGTCAGAGGGACCCTATGTTTCCCCTGCTGAGGGGCTGCATTGGTCCCTGAAGCTCTGTGGAGCTATAAGAGGATCAAGAGGTCCCCAGAGAGGAGCAGGATTGGGAGCAGTGCAGGGAGCAAGCCTGCCTCTTCCCTCCTCTCTCCACAAACCAACCTGTTTTATTAATACTCATTTGAGAGAGAAAGAAATAACTACTTTATCTTGTTCTTACACATACCATAGCCTGGAAACATAGTTTAATACTCATTCACATCTAAATTGTATAAAGAACCCACAAACATCAAAATACTGATTGGTTACAGACAGTCGAGTAAAGAAAAATCCATTAAGCACTGGGTTTCATTTTAAGTATATTGCAGTACCCTCCAAGAAGAAACAAATCAATTAGTAATAAACAACAAAATGCTAAAAAAAAAGTAGGCTAGATAGTGATTGTACTGGTTTTACTACAGTTGCTAAGCCATCTCAACTGCTCGATTCGATGCAAAGAAATAAAGGGTGATGCAAAGGAAAATCAGTTCTCAGCTATCACTATTAATCACAATAATAAGCCTCATGTGGAGGCCTATGTGTACTGTACCACAAAAGAGCACTCAAAAGCTCATGTGGATCATTTGTACCATTTTGATCCATAGTATTGAATTTTATCCATATCCACTGACCAAACCAAACTTCATGGAAACTGTGGTATACAGAACATTTTGATGGGCACCCTTGATCTAGTAAATAAGAATCGTGACCCAAATCCAAGTAAATGCCATCATTCCCCCATCCATAAATGTATATGACAGCACTCTTTATTATAAATTGAAAAAAGTTACTCTTCTTTAGCATATATGATGAAAATCAATTGTTCTTTTATTAGAGCAAAATGAAAATAAGTACATATTGTGAAGTTAAAACATTGCTACGAGTCTCAATGCTTTAAACAACGCAGCAGTGCCTCCTTCTCCGTATGTACTCAATCTGACACTGGCACTACACTTAGCTAGGCAATTCACCAACCATGAAAGAGAAGTTATGAAATTAGATCACCTGGTATATACTATTATAACAAATACTTTCATTTTTAAAAGTCCTGGCCTATTCCTTTGATTGCAAGTGCAAAAAAGATAAGAAACCACTTCTGTAAGTGTGCACTGAATTAAACTAGTTCACTCTAATAACGTGATATCGTTCAACAACAAAAATTAAGCCTTTTTAATTTTAAAATAAAGCACAGATACAGAAAAATCCACAAAGCAAATGTATGCTTAATGAGTTATTATAAAGCAAATACTTATTTTAACCACTGCCTAGGTCAAGAAATAGAACTTTGCCAGGCACTTCAGATGACCTTTAATGTCCTCTTTAGTCTCAACCCCTCCTTACTCATAGAAGGAATCATTATCCTGGCTGATATAATAAATACTTCCTTGCATTTCTCAGTAGTTTTATCACCTAAGTGTGAACCATTCCTAGCTACTACTGCTTAGTTTTGCCCATTAAAATTTTTAAAACAATTTTGTTTTTTTTTTTAAATCTACAGAATCCTCCTCTACTCCTTTTCCTTGTTTTATCTTTTGAAGAATCTGGGCCATTTGACCTGCGGCATTTCCCAGTCTGGATTTTGCTGATGGCATCTCCATGGTGCAGTTCATTACATTCCTCTGTCCTGCAAATTGCCAACTAGATAGATTCCTTTCTTTGTAGGACTACAGGTGACAGTCTTTCATCAGGAAGTATTCATTCTGATTCTTGCTTTATTTTTTGATGTTAGCGCTTATTGAAGCTCAATGCCTAGATCCATTTCTTTATTGGGAGTTGCAAAATAATGCTATTTATCTTTTTTCTTATTTGTTAATTGGGATATATTTATAAAGAGAGGCTCCCCCTCATGTACTATTTGGTTACTCAGTGATACAGTTCATATAGGAAAGGCAGGATAAATGCTCAATTCTTTCTTAAAATCCATGAATTTAAATATATTTGAGTTTTAATTAATTTTTAATTATCCTTTAGAAGTCCTCCTGCATCCTTTGACATGACTCTAGTAGACTTTTAAACCTTCCTTGGTGTGATATATATGATATGACAAAATGTTCCTTCTCCAGACCTGGAATCAATCATTTTCTCAAAAGCCTTTGTTTTTTTTTTTTTTAGTGGGAAAGGGTATTTTAAGAACATAATCTGGGTGCTATGGAAGCTTATTGCTCTTGGGTTGGTGATCATTTCTAGTAGTCTATAGTGAACAGTAATAGGAAATATATCTGTGCATATATGTATATCTGTATAAACATACATCTATATAAAATATGCTTATGTATATGACAAAATACTTCATGAGTTCATGTTGATATTTTCAATTCAAATTAAGGACTACAGGGCATTTTATTTAACCTCTTTTATATTATGTCTGCATTTCTTTTTCCACACTGAGAATCATGTCTCATATGAACGCATGTGATAATGGAATTAGAATATTCTGTAATTATTCATTTACTTTACCTTTCTTTATATACACAACAGTATCAGAGTAACATTATTTATGTTACTGCTATAACCATTGTTAATATAAATATTGAGAGCAGTTAAAATTTTTTTTGGGATAATGCCCTCCATCCTCCTATCATTTCTTATAGTTGTACTTTATCTACACTGTCTGGGCAGATAGCCATTCCATATGATGCTCTCTCCTCTTTAACCCTTATTTAGTTATAGTTCTATAAATATTTATGTTTCTTGCCTATGTCAGTCCTTATGTTGATATTTCTCTAGTCATTTTTGTTGTCTAAAGCTTTTTTTTTTTAAAGTAAATTACTTAGAAAGGGCTCATAGGAAAAATATTGCTTGAATTCATGGGTGTTGATAATATATTTTTTCTTAAAATATGTTAAATATCCTACTCCATTTTCTTCTGATATAAAATGTTATTGTCAAAAAACTCTGATATTCTAAATTTTCTTCTTTAATACATCACTTGGGACCTTTCTTAGATGCCCAAAGTATTTTTTTATCTTTTTCTTTAAAGTCCAGCAATTTTACTAGAATATACTTTGTATTGCTCATTCTGGGTCAGTATTCTTAGGTATACAGTGCACTCTTTTAATGAGTAGTTTCAATAAGGATATTTTCTTTGATTTACAGCTTTAAGCATTTTGTTTGCTTTCAGTTCTTTGGTTTTCTTCTTCAGGTACTCCTATTATCTCTACATTAGCTCTCCCTTGCCTATCTTTGATGTGGTCATATTTTTGATTTTTAAACATTTCCTCTTTTCCTCTTCTATTAATATTTATTGCCAGGCATTAACTGTTGTGTTTATTGACTCTTCATTCCTTCTAGTTTAATCTGCATTTCTGAAAATGTTTTTTCTTTTATTTTAAATTCGTTTCTGACTTCTACCCCTAAAGTTTTTAGCTTTGCTTATACTGATTTACATATTTTTCATGTCTTGTATCATTGTTTTAGTGTCTTTTAGCATCTTTTGAAACAGCAGATATCAATTCTGACCTGCCCTGTAGGCATGTCTTTTGTGTTCTGCAGGGGTGTTATTCTGCCCTCGATGCCTTTTTCTTATTGTAATTTTGTGTGAGATTTGATCTTGATACCATTCTGTTATGCATTTTTATAGGAAATTAGTTTTCCTGAACTTTTAGGGTTCAGGAGCTGTTTGACTTCACAGGGCTCCCTCGGTCTACTCTTTTTGTTCATGTGATGTTCAAAAATACGGCAGTTTGCTTTCTGGGGTTCCTGGCTCTGTTTCTTTCTTTTTAGCTAGACATTCATTCATTCATTTATAGTCTCTATCATCCCTTCCCTACTCAATATTGATTTCACTCCCAGAAATCTCTTCTCAGTGTGGACCCTGTCGTGAAAGGAGGCTGGTGGCCAGGTGGCTCTAGCCCCTTCAGATCTGACCATGGGCCCCTGGCACTCGAGTACCGCTGGGCTGGGCAAGGCCTCTCCCAGTTTTAGCAGCTGTTCTCAGATCAGCTTTCTGTGACTTCAGCAAAGATCTGCTGGCTATTTAGGGTTCTCCTGTTCTTAGGCTTGTAAGGCAGCCTGTGGCTTCCTGGCCTTTCTCTCGTGCAGATGCTGATCTACATAGGCCTTGTGGTTGCTGGTGCTTTGGCCTCACTCACTTGTATTTTGAGGTTTGGGGGGGCTACCTTATCATCAAATTTAGTTGTAAACATCCATGGGTTTTCAGTTTTGACATATGGTTGTTCTGTTTCTTACATAGGGATTTAGAAAGATTAACAACAACAATAAAACTATGCTGGTATCATAATCACTGCCGACTTCCCATAATCCTTGAAAAAAAATTGTAATGTAGGAATAATTGGGGCTCATTTGCTATGTTTAGTTCCTCTTTACTGTCTGTCTGGTCAGATTCCTCACCTACATTGCTATTTTTGGGGCTGCAGGGCTTTCAGATTTCACCTCAGGGACATCTTCAATGACCAGGGCTGAGAAGCTGTGGTTACATCATGTTCTGCCTATTTTTGATACAGTCTGCTAAGTATAAGGTAATCTTTCCCTGATAGTGCTACTCAGACTTAATGAGATGTTTGGGGGTCCTTGACCCTCCACTAAATGGCCCCAGGTACAAATACTTAGCACTGGCTCACTTTCTCCCTGCCGTCCAGTGTGTTTTCCCAGGACCTCAGCGGCCCTCTTGCATTTGGTCTGATCTTGCACTGAGTGCCCACTGAGGGAGTGCGAGTGGCCCTATGCCCTCTGTGTGTCAGGCTGAGGGGCAGTGAGCTGCAGGAAGCCTTTGTGACACAGTTTTGGGATATATTTATATTATATTTGGTGGATGGTGGGAGGTATTAGAAATCTAACCTCAGACAAAAGGATGTTACTGTATTCTGAATGTACAGGGTTGGGAATGTCCAGGCATTCCATTTCCATGTATTTAATTAGTACATTTATGTAGCATCTCCACCCTCCGGGAGTTCAGCTTCGTAGAACTAGGATGAAAGGATAGATAGGGAAGGGGGAAGATTGTTACTTTTATCTCATAAGATATGCAATCATGTAGAAAAGTTAAACAATTGGCCAGTGATTACACAGCAAGCCCGTGGCTAAGTGAGGAGGGGCACGCCACCTTTACTTTTTCTACAACACAAACTTTCCAGTTGTTGAATTTTCCATGTTGTTCTTCCAGTTTGTTTTGCAGACTGAATTTATTTGTATGCATGTGTATGCATGTACACGCACATGTGCCCATGCACATATGTGCACACATGCTTGCATGCACACCTGTGTGCATCTGCACGTGTGCACATGCCTGCACATGAACACACACACAGTTCATTCATGCAAAGCTTTCTTGTTATTTCTCTCTGGTTCTTTTCTGATGATGAGAAGTTAGGGTGGTAACCGTAATAATTATAATACTAGCCCTGTCTTTTACCAGATGTGCCCACACATCGGATCTCCTCTGTACTGTTTCATCATTGTCCCCTTTGCTCCACACACAGTTCCTCTAGGCAGGCGGGATGACTGATAATGCTGAGGTGTCCCAGGAAACAAAGACCAGAGGCCTATGTCCCTCCCTACGGGGAGGCAGACACCCCTTCTTGGTGAGGAACCTCAGAGTGAGCTAGCGCCCATCAACAGGGCAGCAAGTCAGGGTTGTTGAGATAAAAGCTGCTTTCAGGACTGAATTACCCTAAACAGTTCTGACATCCAGCAATCTGCAGGAGTTTTTAATGGCTCCTGCGATAGCAGCCGTGCTGTGTTCTCTGCCACCCCCTGCTCCCCAAGGGAAAGTCGGCAACACATGGGAGAAGAGAAAGGTCACAGAAAAAACACTCCTCTGAAAGCAGAGCTGTAAAAATTAAGTTAAGGGAGGCCTTGGGGCTAATTTGCTTATTTCCAAGTTGGCTTCAGGCCAGAGTTGTGCTAATAAAGTATTTGATATTGAGATGGGTGCTGTGGACTCACCCATCTGCGGGCTGCACATAATGGATTTGGGTTCGAGGCTTAAGTGGGGAGAGGTGGTGGTTTAAATACCAGCTCCGCCATGTGCGGGCCTGAAGAGTCCCGGCTTCTGCCTTGTCTGCTTGCTGTTGTCTGCAGGCTGGGAGAAAAGATCTGATCTAGCGCATCAGCACAGGGGTTATGTTATTAGGATTCGCTGCCTCTGGCTGGAAGGCCCAACTGGCTCCTTAGAGAGAGGCAAAAGTGTGGAAAGCCACAACCCCTCGCTGCTTTATTCTCAGTAACACTTGCACAATAATCCTTACAAGGCCCTCGGGATTGTAACAGCTCTGGTAGATGGGCAGGCGGAGGTGCAGGCAGCCCAACTGGCCCGCGGATTTGGAGCTGGAAAGAGGTTCTGACTGCTGAGTTCGGGTCCCAAACCCTCTAGGATGAATGGGAGAACTGAGACATACAAGAGGGTGAAAAATCCAATGTCAAAAGGTCAGAAAGGAAAGCAGCGGGGAGCATTAGGACTAAATGGTGGACCTAGAAGAGAAGGCAAAGTGTGGAAGAAAAGAAGGGAAGAGATGCTTCTCTCTTACTCTTGCCTGCCATGCAGACATGGTGGCTGGAGATACGGCAGCCGTTTTGGAACCCATGAGCAAAAGGACAAGAGGAACTCAGATAGGTGAGCCTTGACATTATCAGGCACTGAACTCACTGCAGTACTCACTTTTAGGGCCACTGAGTTAACATCAGCAGTCACCTATAAAATAATTTTTGTTATGTGACTGGACTATTCCTGGAGCCCTCAGCCATTGGCTGGGATCTGCTTCCACCTGAACAGAGTATCCTATAATCGAGATCTCCCATCTACTTGCAATGAAAGCACCACTGACCAGAGAATCCTACTGCTCTCCTGGAAACAGCAATGCCAGCTTGGATTGGGACGAGATGCTTCTTCAGACCCCCACACGTGGCCATTCTGTAGCTTTCCTTCTTTGGTGGAGAGTGGGGTACCTGAGTCATGCCCCTGCTCATTCTGTTCAGCCAAGCAGCACTCCCCTCTCTCCACCCACTCTCTGCTGTGTCTCAGTTCACTCATGGTCAAGGCCTTTAGAGCTTATGGGTGCTGTAGCTATGTCCTGGAGGGTCTTGAAGGCTTCCCCAGGCCACACCAGCCTAGAGTGAAAAGTAGGTTCTGCTCCAATGCACACTTGAAGGAACCTGAACTTTTCTCCCCTGACTCCCCATCAGCCGCTGTGGCTCCACCCCCTCGACCTGCTTCCTGTTCTTCCCAGCACGTCACTCTGAGACTGAGTCATCTGTCTGAGAGTTTGTTTTCTGTCCCCACACTAGGTGACATGCTGAGAGAGCAGGGCTTCCTCTGTTTGCTCACTGCCTTGTATCCAGGGCCTAAAACAGTGTTGGCCACATAGAAAGTGGAATGTGGCTAATAAATCTTTGTTAAATAAAACCAAAACCAAAACAAAACAAAATAGGAAGAAGTAGGCCAGACACCAGCCACCAAACCCACTGGAGTGGTCAGAGGGGGTTCATGCATACTAGGGCGCGGTGTGTGGTCACTGTGGTGCTTTTGGCCCTTTGGAGCTCCTGTTTTAGTGTTAGAGTGCTAGGCCAGGTGAACTGGGGCAGTTCTGCCGGTATAAATGCGTGTTTGCCAAAAGGCCTTTTGTCTCTTACCCATGATTGAAAGAGGGTCGGCTCCCAAGGTGCTGGTGCAGACACTTACATACTCACTTGAGCTCACACACACACACATCAGCTCACACTCACACACATACACACACACACACACACACACACGGCTGGAAGGCAGGGAGCAATGCATCTTTAAGAAAACACTTGCATCCTACTCCTTAGGAGTGTAGACGCTCCACTAACCCCATGGCTTATGGAACTGATCAATTCATAGGCTGAATGAGCTGGGAAGCAGAATCAACATCATAAAGCCGGTTGAGGGGAAAGAAACAGTCTTCTTTTCCAGGGAGCTATTCTGAGGCCCAGGGAGATTTTCTGATTCTAAGTGAGGTTGCTGGACAACTCAAAGCTAACCCTTATTCTCCTCATCTGCTAACATTAATCTTGGAATGTGATTGTTAGATCTTAGCCACTTACTAAGAAATAACAGTTAGCTGAATAAAATTTTCTCTCAACTTATGATATGCACTATAAAAACAAATCAGGCAGCCCCAGTTCAATCACTTGGGATATGTTTGAAAAAATTTTCCCGGAGAAGGTTCTGGAGCCTCCATTATTTTTGAGATCTTGACAAGCTTTAGAACATGGCCAGGATTAGGAGGCCAGAAACTGGAATTTGCTTGGAATTTTTGCAAACATTTTGAGGAAAACATACCCAGATGCATATTTACGTGTGCACTCACAGGGTTTGTGTGTACACAAAAGAATACACAACTCCTAGGAGGAGGTGGGTTGGAAATGCATTCAATATATGTAGAAGACAACATGTGAGGAATGAGCGAATTGGCCCAAACTTTTTGGTTATATATTTTAATGATCATGTTACTTATAATATCACAACATTTTATATTAGTATATTGTTTTTCTATCTCTCAAAGTGTGTTAGAAATGATCTCATTTGCTCACCACAATAGCCAGCCCTGAGAAAGGTCCTACTTTATGGATGAGAACTAGGGCCCAGAATGTGTGCCTCTCTTGAAGTCATATAGCTAGAACTTCAGTCTGTAGGCTTCTCTGCCAATCCACTTATCATCTTGCTGTTGCCTGGCACTCAGTAGGTGCTTCATGAATATTCCAGTGTCTGTGGAATATTTAATAGATAGGCTTGAGATAGATTCTAGGAATTCTGCCCATCAGAATCCCTGCTGGGCTCTCAGAGCTTCCTGGTGATTGGCTGATCTCTGGCACGCAGAAGCCACTGCAGGTGGGCTCTAGGACAGCCCAGTGATCTCCACCCCCTGACAATCACACCCTGGGTAATACCCTGCCTTTCAGTATACACAGAGATCTGTGAGCTGCTTCTAACCAACTGAATACAGCAAAGGTGATAGGATGTCATTTTCACCTATATGTTATAAGATTGTAAATTCTGTCTTGCTAGAAGACTCTTTCTCTCTCTCTCTCTCTCTCTCTCTTTCTTTCTCTCTCTCTCTCTGTGTGTGTGTGTGTCTCTCCCCACTGGCTTTGAGGAAGCAAGCTGCCATGGTGGGGAGCAACTGAGCGTGGCCTCCAGCCAGTTAGGAACTGAGGCCCTTAGTTTAGTGGCCCTCTGGGAACATCCAACAACCACGTGAGCTTGGCAGTGAACCCTTCCCCAACAGAGCTTTCAGGTGAGACCCCAGCCCTAGCTGACACCCCAGCTGCAACCATATGAGAGACCAGGAGGCAGAGGACCCTGCTGAGCTGTGCCAGGTTTCCTGACCTTGCAGAGGCTGATAGAGTAAATGTGCACTGTTTCAAGCCACTCTGTTTATGGCCATTTGTTATGAAGCAATAAATAACTATCCAGCCACCGGAAGCCCCTGCTCTGCAGCTAGTACTTTCTTTGGCCTCCTTATCTTTTGTGTAAGCAGCCAGCAGGGCGGGCAGGGGCTGGGCCCTGCCCTGTGCCCTCTCTCTCCTCCCCGACTCAGTGAGAGCTCAGGCAGTTCCACCTCTGGTTTCTTTTCCTCTTGGTAGAGGAGGGGGAAGTAGGGAAGATCCCCTTCACGATCAAAGTTAGTATTTTAACCTTTTAACCTTTTTCCTCCAGATCCTCTGTCCAGCTCTGGGCCTGGATGAATTAGAAAAACAACATTTCTTTGTTCAAGACCACTGAAGCTTTGCTGCAACAAGCAGTGAGGTGAATAGGCTCTGAGAAGTCGCGGGGTTGTTTTACAGGCAGAAGCAGCAAGTCTAGGAGAAGAATGATATGAAAGTGGTCTTCCCAAACAAGTGCTTAATGCACTTGCTCTGATGGAGGGGCCTTTTGTGTTCTGCTAGTCTTTGAGCTAAATGATCTTAATCAAGGCATGCTGAGCCAGAGTTCCTGGATCATTTATCGTCTCCCACTTATGTAACCTTTCACTGAAACAAATGGGAAAAAACAACATGTTTTCTCTGGCCAGCCGGGAGAGAGAAAGGCAGTGGTTCCTGTCTGCTGCTCAGAAGAGCAACAACATTGACTTCGTGTTAGGGTATTTTGTCGGTAGCTTTGCCATAATTCCAGCCACCACCTAGCATTAGACAGGAGGTTCATGAGGCATTTTTGAGTCCACCAGAGCAGGGTGGTGCTGTGATATTTCTCCAGTGAGGCTAGGGCTGGGGAGTTTTCAAATAACAGTACTGATGCCTTGCTATCTCACAGAACACTATGTTTCTTTTTGAAAACAATGATTGGTTCAAAATAATTTGCAATGAACCATCTTATGGCAGGATGAAGTGAGGGCACCTATCCTAATTCTAGATTTGCCAGAATGGGAAGTCTCTCTTGTACTGGGATAACGGTGGCTTCGTTCTGGGCTTATGTGGACCAAACTCTGAGTGATGCATTTTTCAAGAGCAGCACTTTGGCTTGTTCACAGCTGCGGACCCCAAGGCACCCAGCAAAGGGTTTGATACAGAGGAGGCACCCAATCTGTGCTTGTGAAATTGAGCCATATGCGTCTCTATTTTCTAGGATTGGGATTCAAGGAAAGCAATGATGTTGCCTGCATTGAACACTGAGCTGAATCTCCTGACTGCAAAGAGAACAGCCAATGTGGATGCAACAAGAGCTTCTCTCTTGATGCTGGTCAGCAACTGTGCGGTACTCGATATTGTTCTTAACAGGCGTGGGTTTAGAGTGGGGAAGACTGTAGAGAGAGCGGCTCGATTTGGAACTCTGGCTCTGCGTTTGATCAATAGGGCAACTCACATAACCTTCTGATCCTCTATTTCCTCAATTCTAAAATGGGAACATAACAGTGGCTCATGCAGCTCGCTGTGGGTCAGGCACCTCTGTAAGCTCCTGACACGTAGTGACGCATGTGATCCTTGCATCAAACCTGTGAGATGTAGGTACGAATAATCTAGGCACCATTTTTTGATGCAAGGAAACAAAGGCACAGACAGGAGAAGGGAGCTGCCTACAGTGAGAGGCCCAGCTGGGATTTGGACATAGGTAGTCTGCGTTTTTAAAAATGATGCCGTATTGCTTTCTCATAGCAACACCTACCCTTGGGGTGTTTGTAAGAATTAAATAAGAGAGACACTGAATGTGCCTAGGGATAAGTGGAAGGGGTCAGAACATACACTGGGAGGCCCTTGGCTGGTGGGCACTCTGCCTTCAGCCCAGCCTTCAGTTCTACCCTGTCACCGTCACCAGGTCCCTGGGGAAGTGCTATGTCTCCCTCGGCTCTTGGAGTTGGCCACATCTTGGGGATGTTGACTGGCTCTCCAGCCTGCAGTGCCTGTTCCACTGGAGGAGACTCATGGATGTCAGGAACGGGGATCATGAATCACGAATTAGTTCCATGCCATCCCCCTTCCTGGAACACAGCATGCTCTCTCCCAGGGAAGGTGGGCACAGCCAAATGAACAGTGACACTCCAAATGGGAGGGCACTGAACCTGCTGCAGTGACTGGGGACCCACAAACCTTGTTAAGGCTGGCGCTTCATGCATCATCACAAGGGTGCTCGCTATAAATAGGTGGTAACCAACAATTAGCAAAATAAGAGAGAACCCATAGCACATGGTACCAGCAGGGCAGCTGAGCAGGGAAATAAATGGCCAGCGCCTGAATGGGCTCCCCGGGCTGTATTTAGGGCCCCATGCCTGCCACCTCTTAAAGAATTGTTCCTCCCCAGGTGAATGGCTGCTAACAGAAGTGCCTTCCAAGTGTCCCAGTGAAGGCAGAGGCACATGGAGGAATGCCAATTAGCTGCAATTATCAGTTTTCTTACATGTGCGTGGGTACATTGCCTGCCCAGGGAACTGTCTTAAATGTTAGTGAAAGGTGCAGATGTGCTCTGTTTAAGCAAAAACTAGCATAAGAAACAGGTTTTCCAGAACAGAGAGACCCTGCTGGAAGACCTGTTCAACAGTGGGATTCATCTACAATTTCTTTATCACAGCTTTGCCAAAATATTTATCTGGCTTAGAAAATTTTACTTTCCATGTGATTTTTAAGAATCATGTTGTTTAGCCTTTTATAAAAGTTGTATGATTTAGGGCAAGTTACTTAACCTCCCTGGATTTCAGTTTCCTCATCTGTAAAAGGGGGACAATATTGCACCAGCGAATGAGCTGATGCACGTGGAATTGCCGAGCATGGCTCCAGCACACAGCAGTGCTCAGTGAACAGCGGCTATTATTGCTGCGTGAAGACGGAGCAACAGGACACCAGGCCTTTGGCGTCTGAATGATGGAACCTTAAAGGATGCCATGTGTCTCTGAGCTTGCCTCGTCACCTTCCCAAGGCCCAAGCTCCTCATCTGTAATGAGGCGTTCAGGCTGCAATCCCAGGTCCCTAAACTTTGTTGCTAATCAGACTTTCCTTGAGGGCTTGCTTTT
>VBSM01002608.1:152965782-153001189 GCA_008086735.1 Cheirogaleus medius | reverse complement strand
GCAGGGGCCCAAGAATCTGCGTGTTTCACAAGCAGCACTCAGAGGTGACCTAGATACAGACAATGTAAGGATTGCATCCTTGCTGCTCCTCCATTGGAGGAAGCCTGGGCCGGATCTAGTTCCCCCACCTGCTGGCCAGCTCACTGCTGTGCTGGCAAAGTCTCTCATTCTGCCTGTAACTGGGCATTTCTGGGGAAAGCTGGTAATGACACAATTAGCCCAAGAGTCTAACCGGGGGACCCCCCAGCCCCAGTGAACGGGCTCCCCATCCCCCCACTGACTTGTCTCTTGACCTCTCACATCTTAGGACCTCCTGCCTCCAGAATTGGCATACAGTGAGGCTCTATGGCTAAAGGAGGGATCTTGGCTTCCTCCCTGTCCCCCGCCTCGCATAAGATTGTTTGCAAGGCCAGCAAGGAAGATGCCAGGATTTCTTGGAATTGGATTAGAATACATTGTTTATTTAGGATCTGAGTGAATCCAAAGGCAAGGGCCCTCCACTATTGGGGTGCTCAGCCAGGCCTACAGGGCCCGAGTGCAGCAGGCTCCAAGGAAAACAAAGATCCCCCCTTGAATGGTTCTAAGGGAGGGTGCCTGGCCTGCAAAGCCTCCTTTCCAACAATGCCGTCATCCCCAGAAGGGCGTGCTTGGAACATAATGGCTCTAGCTACAAATTCTATTAACTCTAATAGTTGTTCTGTGGTGAATGGATAATGCATTTAGCAGAAATAGACCCAATCAATTTATATGAAACACATAAAACTTTCTCATTGGAATTGGCATCTGTTCTTGACTCGCAGGAGCATGTGTGGAAATGGACAGTCTGTCACCCTTACTTCTGGGCACATTAGCAGTGCCACAGGTTAATTGGGCCAGATAAAGTGATGGCTCCCTTGCGACATGGCCCTTCAGCCCTTGGAAGCATGGAGCTGGGAACGGGAAGGGACTTGGACACTGTCTACTTTAAGCCTTGACTTTTTAAAAACAGCATTTCTCTGCCTCCGTCTGTGTTCGCAGTAGCCCTCTCATGTGAGCGCTGTTACCAAAGGGTTTGGTGACGTCTCCAGGAGGGGAGGCCACACGAGGCAGAAAGGCCTTAGCCCACAGCTTGGGGGTGCAAACCAGCCTCGCCCTGTGGGTGTTCTGACTCCTAGTCCAGTGCTCTTTCCAAGGTTCTGTGTATTTTTACTTGTTTTTATCCCCCTTTGGCAAGAGAAGTACACTGAGAAAATGGTATACCAACCTGTCCCCAGACGTTCAGAGACAAGGCTGTGGTTTTGATGCCAAAGCTCCATAGTTAGGACTGTGGGATTGGGTCCAAAGTTTGAGCTGGTTCTTTTTTTTTTTTTTTTTTTGAGACAGAGTCTTGATCTGTCGCCCAGGCTAGAGTGCCGTGGCGTCAGTCTAGCTCTCAAGCTATCCTCCTGCCTCAGCCTCTCGAGTAGCTGGGACTACAAGTGTGCGCCAACATGCCCGGCTAATTTTTTCTCTATATATTTTTAGTTGTGCAGCTAATTTCTTTCTATTTTTAGTAGAGACGGGGTCTCGCTCTTGCTCAGGCTGGTCTCGAACTCCTGACCTCAAGGATCCTCCTGCCTCGGGTTCCCAGAATGCTAGGATTATAGGCGTGAGCAACCACGCCTGGCCTGAGCTGGTTCTTATGTTAGCTGAGCTAATGCCCTTTGGCCCTCCATACTCAGCACAGAGGGGTAAGGGAGCTGGGGCAGGCCATGGCGTCTGGGGGTCTGTTGTCCTCGCCTGGGCTGTTTAGGGAAGGAGCGTGGCAGAGCCTGCTCGAACCTCTGCACAGCTAAGATTCACTGCTGTAGAAGACGGAGAGGGAGAGAGAGAGGAGGGAGAGGAACCTGGCTCTGCAGCCCTGCAATTGCATCATACCCAGCATTTGGTTAGCGTAATTGTAGTGCAAAGCTGACAAATGTGATTTCCCTGGACTTGATAATACTCACCCCATTTACTCTTTCAGCTTCTTCATCTGATTAACTGACATGACTCAGAGGCTTCCAAGAACGCTGCACGGAGCACCTGGCCAGGCTTTCCCCTGCCCGGGTGTGCCAGCAGCTCAGCCGGGCTCTGTGGGCTGGGAGGTGAGGAACCCCCAGACCTGGGAGTCAGGCCGAGCCCCTCCTGGTGGCGAGGGCTGGCGTGGGGATGTGATGAGTGTTTGGGGAGCCCGGAAGGTCTGTAAATATTTTCAAAAGACCCCATTGGGCCTTGGTGTTTCTAGGAGTTGCTCTAATGCTCGCCTGGAAGGGAGTTGAAATGCCACCAGGCACCTTGTTCCAGCCCAGCAGACACTGACAGCACTGAACTTTGGAAAGAAAATCTTATTATCTTGTCTCCTGGATTCTTTGTCAAAGAGCTGGGAGCTGATTTGTTTACTGTTCATGCCGGGGCTCCTGTCTGGGACTCCCATCCCTGCTCTTGTCCCTTTTTTGTGTTTATCTCTGATTGGAGACTTTGAGACCTGAAAGCAGCTGAGTTGGATGAAAGAATGTAGACTTCAGGGTGACATCCTGGCCCCACATCCTACCAGCCATGGGACTCTTATATTCTCCTATATCATTTATTTATGTTTATTTCAGCATATTACAGGGGTACAAATTTTAGGTTACATATATTGCCCTTTTCCTGATCCCTGACTTGGTAAAAACAGCAACTGTCCCCAGGATGGTGTGAAGACTAGTTGTGGAAGCAACCGTGCCCAGGGTCAGCCATGCTTGGCGATTGTTCCTTTCCTTCCCTTCTCCTCCCTGGCCTGTCCCTCTGTCCTTCTCCAGTGAGTCTCCCAGGCAGAAGCTCCGAGTGTGGGTTTGCAGACATGCCCTCCCTGTTCACGGACCACTCTCCTCCCCGGACCAGAAGCTCTAGAATGATGAGTGCCAGGTCAGCCTCATCCCTGCTGTGGCCACACACAGTGCTGGAAACAGAGGAGCCAGGCTGTTTGCAGGGTGGTCAGTACTGAGTGCTGTGGCCCTACCCTTGGCCTTCATGAGTCTGCCCCGACTGCATCTCCTCCCAGAGCCCTCCTCTGCCTTCTCTCGCTGCGGCCTCTTGTTCTACCACCATCATTTGTCGCCTTGTGATCTCCTCTGCTAGTTTGGGAGTTCTTTGGGCTCCAGAGTTGTGCTCACACCTCTGACTGCTGAACCAGCCACAGAGAACGTGTGTGAGGAAGGACTATAGTAGGCCTTGGTGAAAGCTGGGGGGGCCAGTGCCCAGGGTGCTTCCTGTTCTCCCTGACCAGGGGCTGAGTCCGGGGCTCAGTGGACGTTGTCCTGTGGGTGGTGGGGAAAGACAGCTCTGTCCCCTGGCAAATCCTCCCAAAGAAAGCAGAGACACCCCCACCACACGCATAGGGTCTGCAGCAAGGTGGGACTGGGAGATCTAAGTCATGGAGGGGAGATGCCTCCTGCCACTGGAGCACGGTGAGGAAGGGGTGCGGGGAGCCTGGCCCAGCTTCTCTCCCCCCTGAGCTGCTGCTGGATGCAGCAGGGGTGCCCGGGAAAGCAGTGGCTCTTTACTTGGTGTCCCGACGCCTTCCTGTGGAGCCTCAGGTATGCGCTATGGCTCCTAAGGCCGCCCAAGGATGTATTTGGCTCAATGTCCTCTTCCCTTTGAGTTGGGGTCACTCCGGAAGAGAGATGGAAAACTGACCTATAGCCACTGCCTGAGGCTGGGGTCGGGGATGAGGGGTAAAGTTCCCCGGTGGAGGAGGAGGTTGTGTTGCTGCTGCTGTCCTCTCCAGCCTCTCAGGCAGCCCTGGCTTCTGATTTTATTTTCAGGTGGTAGGGAGTCATTGCCGCTTGAGCCACTGCATGATTTCATTAGTCTGAGTGGCCACTGGGCAGGCCCTTATTGACGAGCCTTTTAGGGACAGTAGGAGTTATGTGGCAATAAACCCAGGAGTCGGGCAGGGTGGATGGCTGCTTCCCAAGTGCTGGCTGCAGAGGGGCTGGCTGCTGACATCTGAGATCTGAGCTCAAGCATCCGGCTGCCCACTGGTCAATAGATGTTTCTGGAGTCCTTGCTATGTAATCAGTGCCAGTGGGTAGGCTGGGCAGGTGGCTGTGGCCGTGTTTACTTAGCACACTAAAAGGGGAAGTCTGGCCTCTTTCCTGAATTTATAAATTTATAAACTCCCTGGATTTATCACAGGGAGGTCATATTGACCCAGACCCAAGGAGTGAGTGGGGTGAGTCAGTGGGCTTGGGTAGCAGAGGCACGTTGAATGGGTAAGTTGGATGGCTGCCTCCCTTGGGTTAGACATTGTCATGAGCCATGAGGCCAGGTGGGAACTATAGAGAGCTGTGGGTCAGTCGGCCAAGCTCCCTTCTGTGTGGAAAAGTGGAAAAGTGTTTTGAGATTCTAATTAAAGGTAAAGGCAGGAGAGGGGAGGGGTGTTGGGAAAAGCAACTAACTCTTTTACCCTGGTTTGGCAGCTGGATTCAATCAAGGCAGGAATCAGGAAAGGCTGAGAGTTAGTCTTGGGGCAACTTTTCCAGGAACAGAAAGGAAAAGATTTCTTTGAAGACAAAACAAAACGAACATAAGTTGATAACTGATGAATTCAGTGGCAATGGTATAAACCTATATATTTGTTGTGAATATAAGGATTTCACATTAGAAGGAGAAATTAGAGATTTATCATTGATCTGCTGTTATTTTCATAAAGATTTATCTTTTACAGGAAATAGAATATGGTGGACTATGTGCTGTGCACCCACTTCTCCAGGATGCTCATGTCAGAAGACACTTCATGTGCCCAGGCACCAGTGCCCACTAGGGGGAACCCTGTGGTTTGCTGGTGTGGGGTCTGGGCAGCCTTAATTGGCTTCTCTGGGGCTTGGCTCAGTAACCACCAGGAACACACTGGGCTTGGACACTGATTCTAAGGGACTTCCCCTTGAGAAGAGTGGCTGAGAAGCTGCACCTACGGTCTGCAGCCAGAGGCTGAAGAGGTCTGCGTTTGAAACAGCTGGAGCCCCCATGAGAAGTCTTGCAGCCCGAGGTATGCCCAATAGGACAGCTTTGGAAGGGACCCAAGCTCTGGGGAAACTATGTTGAACCAGAAACTTTTGGGGCTTTACCTTGATGGGGTAGTCTGCCTTTGGATGACAGATAACCTTGGCCTTGGGCCCAACCCTCTAAGGAGGAAAAGAAATCTGACGGTAAGGCTTGCTTTGTTCAGCACAGGGGGAGTGGTTTCGAGGAACTAAGTGGAGGCAAGAATACCAGTTTGGTTCTCTCATTTGGTGGGGCCTGAGTATTCACCAGACATGGAGGAAACTTGTTCCTTTGTACAACTTCCAGTGGCTTTCTTTGCTCAGGCAATACAAGAACCAGCTTCCTCTTGAAGCCCCATAGAATGTAGGTAATATTCCTTCTAAAGGTTCACCATTTTACTCTTTAAACACACATCACCAGCCCAGATCATAGCACGTATTTCTTCTGCCTTTTGAAACAAGACATTACTTTGCTCAGATTTGTGAGTGGAACACTTACCTGTAGGGTCAAAGTCAGGGGTCTGTCTTGGTATATTTTCCGGGGGTTTCAGCTCCACATTTGGGTTTCTGTCAAACAGATTTCTTGATTTGGGTGCTGCATTCTGTGACATCTTGTCCTCCCCACTGACTGGAAGAGAGAAGCCCCCAAGGGCTGAGTTAGGTGAGGCTCATTTCTAGGGAGAGAGATGAAGCCACACCAGGGAAGGTGGGAGAGGTAGGCTTAGGTTAGGGAGGGGTAACAAGGCTGTGGTTCGGCAGGGTTGGGGGACAGAGTGCCAGAGACAGGGTGAACTCACTGGTGAGGTAGCAATCCAGGCTGATGGAGATGTTGTCGAAAGCCATGGTGGCTCTGGATCCTTGTCCCCACCATGCAACTATTTGCAGCCAGAACCTGTGTGTGTCAGGAGGAATATGTGTGAGGAACAAATGGGCTTGGTCATGTCTTATGCTTTAGGCACCCAGAACACGTGTGCAGATCCCCTGGCTCAGATTGTCAGTTTCCATCAGCATTACCTAACCCCAGAGCAGTGTGAGAGGAGAGCAGTCAACACCTCCTCTACCTCTGCAATGCAGAGCACTTCCCCTTCCGAAGTGGTGCTCCGTAATGTCAATGGCCCCTAAATCCAATGTGGAGTTTGGGGTCTGGGACAGGACTTCCTGATAACCCAAGGAAAACACCTTTGCTTTCTGGATGTGCAGGGTGTTTGGAAATGATATTCAGCTTGATATTCAGCTGGGGCTCCCTGGTCGGGCTGAAGTCACTATGAAAATATTAAAATGCTTCTGTACCAACTGAAAAAGAACCACTGTACCCTGAGCACTCCCTGCTTGTTGCTTCAGGCAATCTGGCTTCCTCCCTGGGGCCCCCTGAATCTCCCAATTAACCAGCAAGCAAAGGGTTAATCCTTTGGCTAGCACAGTGCGTCTTGTCCGGCATCAGTTGAGGTTGCCCAACTGGTTGTGAAATATTAAGTGATTTGATTACCACCCCTGGGAGTGTTTGTAACCAACACATAAGGGTAAGGGTCATAAAATATCCACTGAAATATTGTTTATTTCCAGCTCTTTCATAGCCTTGGAGGGCAGGTCCTCAGACTATGGCCAGGGAAGGCTTCACAGTGAGATAAACAGAAAAATACCTTTGGTTGGTTTGTTTCCTGGGAAATCATCTCCCTGGAAGGCTCTCAAACAGCCCTTTCCTGGTGTAAAGTGAGGGTTTCTTGAGAACCTTCGAAACCATCCCCACCCTCCAGAAAGTCAATCCAGAATGACCTGCGGAACAGTCTCTGGCATGGCTATTAAAACATCGGGAGAGGGAAGCCATGCCCGTCCATTGGTGGCTGGATAAAACCCGTGTGGTGTAGCCACACAATGGGATGCTACTCTGCAATAAACAAGAATGGACCCTGAGACATGCTATAAGAGGGATGGACCTCAGAAACATTATGCTAAGTTAAAGACCTCATATTAAATGAGTCTGTGAATAGGAAGCATCTAGAATAGGCAAACCTATGGAGACAGAAAGCAGATTAGTGGTTGCCTGGGGCTGGGAGTGGGAACAGGATTGACTACAAACTAGCACAAGGGCTCTTTTTGGGGTGACGAAAATGTTCTGAAACTGGATTGCGGTGCTATTTGTGCAACTCTATAAATTTGCTAAAAGTCATTGGCTTGTACACTTAAAGCAGGTGAATTTTATGATATATAAATTATAGATTGATAAAGCTGTTAGAAGAAAAGGGAGGGAGGAGAGAGAGAGAGAGCACATGAACGAACCGGGGTGGCAAGAGTGGAAAACCTGAACGTTGGTGGGACCTGTATTGTGGAGAAAGGGCTGAGTGGGTGCAGAAGGAACAAAAAAGAGGTTGTCAGCAGCCGGGGGAAAGGCACAGTGGAAGAACCATGAGGGAAAAGAGCGTTTGCTCTCACGGATCTGTAGGAGGCAGCAACGCGGTAGCCAGTGAGTACACACAACAGGGGTCTCCCCGAGCAGATGAGCTCTGGCCAGCATGTGGAGGCTTAGAGGCTGGCTTGGTTCTCCCTGGCCAGAGGACAATGACTGCCTCCTGTGGAGCAAAGCCTTGAAGTCAAAAGGAAACTGTCATCTAAGCAGCATATTCGTGATCAATTATTCATAACTGAAAGACTCCATACGCCTATAGGTGTCTTCATCTGTCTTGTGACACCTGGCCATTCACAGATAATCCTTTCTGTCTGCAAGTCACAATCAGGGGACCCAAATCTTATTTGATTCTAAAGAAGAAAAGCCTGAATCTGTTGTAGCTGTGGACAGGCCATCTTCCCCACGATGGAGTCTACGTGCCTGGTTAGGTCAGGATGGACCAGCAAGGAGGGCTGGCGGTTGGTTGGGTGTGGGAGGAGAAGAGCCCAGTGGAGAACCTCCAAATTCTGTTCTGGGGTGCTTAGGCTTGCTGGATGGACAGCCCGAGAACCTCCTGCCCTGCCCATGGTACTTGGGAACATGCCTCTGAGACACACTTTTCATTCCACCTTAATAAGCAGCTATTTGCATTTTCTCCACAGCTATGGTGTTTTGGGCCCTACCTTAGGCCTATGGGGGATTGTAAGGCAATCGGACAGGAATGCTGTGTTCAAGATGCTTACTGTCCAGTGGAGAGAGGAAGCCTGTGTACATCAGTGTAGAATAAAGCAGAAAGAGGTAAACCCCACATGAAGGTGCAGAGAAAGTGCAGTGAGGGCTCAGAGGAAGGAGAAAGTATAGCAGGCTGGGGAGACTGGGAGGGCTTCACAACTGGTATTTAAGTTGGTTTTGAAGGCAGGGAAGGACTCGAGGGTGTGGGTGTGGGGTGCAGTGCCAGGAGGAGAAGATGTCTGGGGCAGAGGAGATGGTGGAGGGATAAGTCAGTGGGACAGGCCTGTCCCGCTTCGGTGAGAGGGGCCGGGAAGGAGGTAAAGATGATGAGGACGTTCAGAGGCCAAAGAGTTTCATGGAAAATGGGGAGCCATTGCAGGTTTCTAACAGGACAGTGTCAAAATCAAAGACCTCTTTTAGGATAATTACGATGGGATTAGTAAGCAGGATGAGAGGATGCAGGAGAAAGGCAGGGGTGATTGTGTGAGAGGCACTTCTGCACATGTGCCTCATGCGCCTTCATCAGGTTTCTCCGGCAGCTTTGGCAAGGTTGCAGCCACGATTCGCCCCCCTCTCCCCAACCCTGGTGGGGAGGAGGACACAGTCCATAGATGAGTTCCTGGCTTGAGTCTGTGTAACCCCCGGCAAAGCAAAGCCCGGGTCTGAAATTCTCAGCTGAAAACCAGGGCCCTAACACTGCTATGTCATTAAAGCAGATGCAAGCGTTAGGGAAATGCAGCTTCCAGGTGGCAAGAGAATAGGCACTTAGAATAGAAGGAGTCTTGTTCCTTGGTGGAAGCATTAGGAAGGCACAGCGGCTGCACTGCGGTGAGTCAGGGCAGCCAGCCCACCTTTCTCCACCTGGTCATCATACCCTAATCTGTCATTTGCAGCCCGAGGGCCAGGCCGGGCACTGATTTCAATGCTGAGCTGTATCAGGGGTGTACCTTCCAAGAGGCCTGAGGTGCCTGAGCAAGCAGATGACATGCATGTGCCTGTGGGGTGTCGGGGGGGAGGGGGACAGACTCCCTGTGGTCTCCTAAATGGGCCCTTCCAGGGAAGCTACGCATCTCCCGCCCCTCTCTACACCTTCCTTCCTTACTACTAACAGATCAGAGCTGCAAAGTTCTCTAACAGCCACGGGGCCTCTTAGCATGGATGGGATGATGTGAGCTGGGGCTGGAATGGCTCCTAAATAGAAGAGTTTCTAAAGTGCTCTGCAAGGCGATGGCAGTGGCAGCTGCTGTATAAAAGAGTTTGATTGACACTGGGAATTGCACATATTTTGAGTCAGGAACACTTATAACAATCAGACGCGATCAGATGGTGACATGAAAAGATGCCGTGCTGCCTCTGTTGGCCCAGGGGCCACACTGCCAACCTCTCCCCAAGGCTCCAGACTCTGGAGGCTGCAGGACAGGGACGGGTGGGATGAAGGTGGCCATGGTAGGGTGTGGGGTTATGGGGGGCAAGGTGAAGCAGAGGTAGTTGGGGGGGCTGGGGGTGGCAGGGATGGGGTAGGGAGGGTGCAGCAGGACCAATCTAGGCATTGCTTTTCTGGGGGTTGCTGGCCAAGAGACCAGGTGGGCACCAGGGCCACCCAGGTTCAGGCTTCTCTACTGTGGATGGCACCTGGCTGTGTGTCTTTTCCTGACCCTTAGGTGAAGAACAGGTTTTTCCTAGCTCCGCTCACCCTCTCCCTGCTGGAGATGGGTGAGGCTTCCTCAAGTCACTCAGAGCCTTTCTGGTCCAACCACTCCTTCCTGTTGAGGCCCCAAAAGTACAAGTACCATGGCACTCTCCAGAGTCATCTGTGACCTCAGGTTTTGAGTTCTACCACTTACCAGGTAGACACTCTGGGTGTGAGGGAAAGTTCTGGCATGTACCAAATGGAAATGGACACTCTGGGTGTGAGGGAAAGTTCTGGCATATACCAGGTGGACACTCTGGGTGTGAGGGAAAGTTCTGGCATGTACCAGATGGACATTCTGGGTGTGAGGGAAAGTTCTGGCATGTACCAGGTGGACACTCTGGATCTGAGGGAAAGTTCTGGCATGTACCAGATGGACACTCTGGGTGTGAGGGAAAGTTCTGGTATGTACCAGGTGGACACTGTGGGTCTGAAAGAAAGTTGTGGCATGTACCAGGTGGACACTCTGGGTCTGAGGGAAAGTTCTGGCAGGTGGACACTGTGGGTCTGAAAGAAAGTTCTGGCACATACCAGGTGGACACTGTGGGTCTGAAAGAAAGTTCTGGCACATACCAGGTGGACACTGTGGGTCTGAGAGAAAGTTCTGGCATGTACCAGGTGGACACTGTGGGTCTGAAGGCAAGTTCTGGCATGTACCAGGTGGACACTGTGGGTCAGGGGGAAGGCAAGGTCCTTGGCACATTACTGCCAAGACTGCAGGGGCCAGGTGGTTCTAATGAACATGTAGAGCACTTCACTGCCCCCACCTCAAAGCCTCAGCCCTGGTGGGGAAAGGATGCTGAGTGCCTAAGGAAGGAAGAGCCATCCTCTTCCTCTCTGTGGGCAGCCTGGTCAAGGAAAAGGGAAGAGTCTGCTCTCTGGGGTTCCTCCTGCTCTCTCCCCAGTCTGTGTATTGAAGACCGTGGCAGGGGAGCCTTCTCTCTGCCTGAGCCCTTAGCAGTGGAGATTTGCTCCCTGCCCCATGATCTTTCATACCCGCTCAGCTCTTTCTGTTTCTCTAAAGAAGACACTTCTGATTGCATTGGTTGTTGTTGCTTTTTCTCCTTTTTCCAGCCGGTGGTTTGGAGCTTGTAGTTAAGACAGACTTGGCTAGAGATCTTGGTTGCAGGCTTTGCATAGAGAACACGTCCACCCTGATTTGTCTTGTGCAGCTCCACAGAGAGGCCTTTTGAAAATCGGCCCAGTAAAAATCTGGGAGGTGGCCATTCAGGCAGTGGGCCAGGTTTAGAGGGACGGCTTTGGAATTGGGTGCCTCCCAGCCTCACTGGGAAGATCTCTGCCTAGGAAATGAGGATGCTGCTCACGTACAGCTTGGAAAATGCACAATCTTGTTCAGGCAACAGACTGTTAATGGACAGTGAATATAATGCCTTATTTGCCACCCTGTGAGCCTCAGGGATTGACAAACCTAATTAAGTTCACTTAATTATTTTAAGTAGCTGATAGAAAGGTGTGCCTCTGAATGTGGACTGAGGGGATAGCCATGCTTTGGAGTGAGAGAGCAGGAAAGAGTGGCCAGATTGGGTACAGGCATTTGCCGTCTGGGCACCGCGTCTCAGATTCCTCCATTGGCCACTTAGTGGGCTCGGGAGGAGGGAGTGTTCTGCATCCCGTTTTGCAGCTGGGGCTTGTCTGGGCTCTGGCTGCTTAGGAGAGAGCTGGCAGATACTGCCGAGGAAAAACACTTTCTCCAATTTCTCACTGCGCAGTTGATTTGCTCAGCAAAAGTCTTCTAAAATGGACTGTCACAAAGCTCGGGTGGCAGGATGCATTTCTATTGGAATAATGCATGTGATGAGAAAGCCCTGCCATGTCTGTCTTATTATCTAAAGTAACTGACTTCATTCCTGGGTGAAGAGGAGAGGCTGACAGACCACTTTAGATTCCTGGGACCAGCGCTGGCCACATCGACCCCAAGTAGGGCTGGACATGTGTGTCCTGGCTCTAGGAATCTTTGGCCCCTGCACAGTGAAGTGGGGACAGGCTGGACATTCAAGGCCAGACTTGGGAACTGGTAGCATCCCTCCTGCTCAATGCCACTCTCAGAAGTAATTTCCTATCTCCTGACTTGGTTTCCCATCTGGGCATAGTGATGCCAGGAGCAGTGGGGCAAAGCCAATGAAACAGAGCTTCCAGGGCTGCCAGGGCCCTAGAGAGCTTTCACAATGAACGTGGCTTAGTAAGCAAGCCCTTCTGGAACGTAAGAGGGAAAATAGATTTTCAGTCAGGCTGAGCAAGCACTCAGAGTCACTCAGATCCGTCAGCGTTCTCAGTTCGAGACTTCCAGGGCTTCCAGGCACTGGCTTTCTGTGCTTGCTTTTGGGGGCTGAGACGAAAGGATCCTGGCTTCCTCGCGTGCCCTGGCATGTCCCCAGTTGGAAAGGCCTGCCACGAGGATGTTCCACCAGACCAGATGGAAGCCCATCTCTAGCAAGTTCCTGTTTTGGTCACATTCTCTCAATCTGTTTCATGTGTACTGAGCTCTGCTGGGCCTCGGGCTTTGAGGGGAAAGGCACAAGGGAGCATCTTGCTTCCCAGAGCCCTGGCCCAGCAGGGGAGGTGCCTGACTACAGGCTTGAGTGTGCCAAGTGTCTTGGGGGGATTGGAGGGGGGGCAGACAGAGGAAGGGTGAGGAGGAGGAGGGAAAGTCGTGTGGGGAGAGGGCACACCCTGAAGAATGGCAGGGACCTCCCTGGAGCATCATTTGACTTGCCTGGTCACATATGGAGACAGCAGCAGAGGCAAGATGGGAACTCAGGCCTCTTGCTCCTCGCTTTTCCTGCCACCCTTGTAGAACCATCTGACATCTTTCATCTCATTTGGTCCCATACATACTCCACACTACTGGGGAAATATAAGCTCCTTGGGACGACTGGGGACGTCGGGGGCTGTCTGGAACCGGAAAGCCCCTGCATTCATTCTTCTCAGAGGGACTGGGACATCTGCTCCCCATTTCTCAGAACACATGGATGTTCCCCCTGCCCTATGTCGCCGGGTTGCTGTGGTGTGGAGGGCTGAGATGGTGCAGAGATGGCAGCACTTCAAACGATGAGAAGACCAAGGAAAAGGGTGGCTTCTACCGCCCTCTCCCCTGACAAGAAGCATCATTATGAGGGTGAGTTGGCAGTCTTTCTGCTTGGTGGGGCTAAGTTTCAAAAAGCAGAGTGAAAACTGGGCTGTATATTTGGTGGGGCCCTGGGCGAGTCTCTGAAACTTTCAAGGTGCCATCTTGGCTTAAAGAAATCTACGTAACATGGGTATTTTCATAGTGGAAGCCTTTCTTTAGCATGAGAGATTCTAATTTATTGTTCCTGTTCTATATTTTTATTATAAACCTATGCTTCATTGGGCACCATTACAAATTACATATCCCCCCCCCTGCCCTCGAGCAAAGATTATTTGAGCATCTACTTTGAGTCTGACACTTGGGCCTGTAGCTAGGAGCACAGAGATGTATAAGACATGGACCTTACTCTTGAGCATTTCGAACAGTCATGTCATTCTTATTATTCACCAACCATGGGTTGCTGAAGTCCCTTTTAGTTCTGCCCCCTATGGAGCTATAATCTACACAAGCTGGAAGAACATTGCATCTGGGCAGCGAGAGAGAAGTTAAGCAAGACTTAGAAGAACTAAATGTCTTGGAGAATGGTGGAGCTATGGGCAGAAGTATCACTCAGGAGTGGGGTGTACTGGTGGGGGCCATGCTGGAGGTGTGGGTGGGACACCAACCAGGCAGGCGAAAAGCCAGCCATGGGACGCAGGTGGACATACAGATGTATGAGTAGTCTGCATGGAGGCAAGTGTGGGAGTCATGAGCATTGATGAATTTCCTTGGGGACAGCACAGGTAGAATTGGATTCTCCCTTGCTTCAAATATCAGAAGGGTAATTATTCCCTAAATTCCAGACTTTGTGCCTAGGGAGAGGAGGGGCAGAGAACACAAGGATACATTTTCAGAGGCATTTAAGAGTTATGAAAAACATATGCATCAGTTGACTTGTAAGCTGAGCTATGGATGTTACCAAGAAGGGCTTGAACAGATCTGAACATCCTGTTATTTTAAAGAGGTTCGCTTAGTGCCATTTTGAGCAACTGCCTCTTACACCAGGCTCACGGGCCGGATCTGTCTCACTGCTTTGCACTCTTGATTGTGGAAACTTAGCAATCAAAAGCAACAACTTGTCCCAAACGTCACAGTAAATCAGTGTTAGAAATAGGATTTAAAGCTCAGAATTGCTAATCTACTCCTTGCTCCAATGATCTGGGATATTTTCTGAGAAAGAAACAGAGCCAGATCCTTCTAGAGATGAATGTTTGATTTGTATATATCAATGCCTGGTTGCACACTGCATGCTGAGCCACTGGTCATATCTCTTCTCCTCTTCTTGAAGGGCGGATGCTGCTTACCCACAGCTGGGAAAATGCACAATTTCATTCAGGCAACAGACTGTTAACGGACAGTGACTATAATGCCTATGCCACCCTGGCAGTCTTAGAAATTGACAAATCTAATTAATTTCATTTAATGATTTTAAGTAGCCCAAGGCTACTTAAGGTGGCCCAAGGCTGTCCTGTGCCAACAGAGCCATTTGGAAGGCAGCTGAGGAAGGGGCTCTCTCCTCCAGCTCCTTCCTCCCCTCTTTCTGAGCTCCACTTGTTTTCCACTGGGTCCTCACAAGAGCCTCTGTCAGTCTCCATACCCTGAGCTCCCCATCCTCCAGCCTATCTCTGTGCTCAACGTCTCGATAGTAACTGCAGCCCAAAGTCTACAACGCCTGGCCTAATGCCCACACTCACCCTCTCCCAAGGAGACTACTGAGGATTCACTGACACAACCTAGTGGGCTATTCTTGAACCCCCAGAAAGCATTCTTGTCTCTAAGCCTCTGCTTGCCCTGATGGTCTTCTCTGGCATGCCTGTCTCTTTCCCATTTCCATATGACCTAAATTTTCCCTAAGGGCCAGCTTATAATAAGCCCATTTTCTCTGTGATAGGTCCCAGACTGCCCGGTACCTGCAGGTCACTGTACCATCTAAACACTGGCCAGGATCTGTTGGACCCTGCACAGTGCTGGTGTCTTACTGTTTGCCTCTCAGTGCATGTGCTGTGTGTCCTCACCCGTGTGCAGGTCCTGTGATCCAACAAGGGATTGGTAAAATACCCCTTTCCACCCTCTGTGCTTGATGGTGGCTTAACATGTGTTTGCTGACAACATGACAGCCAGTGACACTTTTCCAGTCACTTCTTGATTCCCTGTCCTGCCCACAAGAGACTTGGATCTGCCATTTTAAGCCAGGACTTCCAAATGCAGTTGCACATCAAAGTTACCTGGGCAACTTTTAAAAACTACACATTCCTGATCCCAATATGTGATCTACTAAATCATCATCTCTGTGTATGAGATCTAGGACTCTGGAAAAAAAAGTGTTTTCCAGATAATTATAATGTTCACCCAAGTTTATAAACCATTGTCCTATGCTGTCCTACTAGTTTTAAGCCTTTCAAAAGTATTTTTTTCCTGTTTGTTTGTTTATTTATTTATTTTTGTTTTTAGAAAGGAAACATTCAGGGAGAGAAATTCTGTAGGGATTTCTGCCAGAAAATAAGACTTTACTGCATCATAAAATTTTGGAAATGAAACATTCATTCCTTAGAATAGATCTGGAATTTATCTCAGTCTTGGATTATGAGACTTTGTAGAGAAGAAGCCTGATCAATGAATATTCAGCGTAGCTGAGTGAGGAAGTGGTATTCTCAAGTGATGCTCTTGCAGATGCCCTATGAGAGCTGCATTCCCTGGCTTATTCCATGATACAACATATCATTTTTTCCCTCTAACCCACTTCTCTTATTTGTGCACACAGCTAGACTACATTCCCCAGCATTCTTTGTGGTAGGTGTGGCCATGTGACTGAGTTCTAGCCAATGGAAAGGGAGCAGAAGTGATGACTCATAAAATCTTCCCATTTGAGATCCTTCAAGCTCTTTGCCTACTGGCTGGCTGAATGCAAAGGATTGCAAGGCCAGAGGACAGAGGATTGCAAGACCCTTCCACAGGGTGGAAGGGCTTGGGTCTCTAACGACCAGATGGAAGACCACCCACCAACCAACATACTTGTTTTTATAATATTTCACACGAGTAGGAAATACATTTCTTTTTTGCATAGCCTCCAGGATTGGAGGTGCGCTTTTACTCCAGGTAGTGTTACCCCGACTCACATAGCATGTAGCACATGCCTAGGCACTCAGGTGTGTTCAATGCACCTTGCACAGTCAGGCTGATGACTAACCCATGCAGAGGGTCAGAGTGATGGGTAAACCTCACCTTCGGCCGGCTGCAGGACTCTGCAGTACTCTTCCCTCACAGCTGCGGCCTCCCTCCCACTGCACACTCCTCACTGCTCCAGGACTAGGGACGTGTCTGAGCAAGGCAGGGTGTATTAAGGAGAGGGGTCCAGTGCTCTGGGATGCAGATGCGGTTTTCTTATACTTGTGTCTGTACACACAGGCTTCAGGCTCACTGACCAGGTTTCTGTCCTGCTCTAGAGGCCTGGACTCTCATCTTGTCCCCAACTTTTTATCTGACAGCCTCCTTGACAAGATCTTCAGGTGGCCCAGGCTCTCTCATCACAGTCCTCTCCCATCAGCTGCTGATTGTGATAATACTTGCTGCCTGTTGTCGCTGAGAGTCACAGAAGACTTTTTTTTGACCATGAGAGCGTAGTATCAGAAAGAGGGTGGGATTCTGAGCTGGGAAATTGTGCCTTAAATCCTGACTCTTGTGCTTTCTAATTGCATGCTCTGGGCAGATTATTTAACTACTCTGAGCCACAGTTTCTCACTGATAAACCAAGGGCACTAAAATCTGACTTACAATGATGAGGATAAATGGGCACATATGCTTGGCTCGCTGAGGACACCACAATCCCTCTTCTCCTGTCCTTGGTCATGGCCCCAAGAGGCCAAGGCCACGGGCTCAAGGAGGAGCCGCAGCCCTGCCAAAGTCCCCTCAGCCTTGCAGGCTGCCAGGGAAGCCAGGGACTCTGCTCCTGTGTCCCTGGCTGGGAAGGTACAGAGAGAAAAGTCAAGAGTGCGCATGAAGGGTTTTGAGCCCCTTGGGGAAAGACCCGAAGGGTTTAGTCAATGTAACTTGCCTGCTTGGTCTAAAATTGCCCCTGAGACCACCATTTTCTCCAGTTCAAAGAACTGATTACAGCCTAAGGCCAATAAGCACATTGAAGTCCCCAGCCCCTGCAGCTCTGGGAAGGGACGTTTGTGCTGCCACAGCCAGTTAGGAGTGGAGAGCACCTTTTATTTTCTTCACCCTGTGTGTTGAAGGGCTGGGTTTTGCCTGAGTTTATGGACTCAGGGCAATCCGACAACCCTTGGGATGTTGGCGGGGGGATGGGGGTGTGGGGGGTTTGGTTGAGATGTTCCCCTCCCTCCCCCTCCCCCCTGAACATTGGAGCCTGTGGGGCTACTCTGGGGTAAGTTCCTAGTTGCTGATAGTGAGTGAAAGCAAATGCAGGCCCACCTGGGGCGACAGTCATTGCTCTCTGCTCTGTTGGCGTGGAGGGCACATCTGGCAGGGGGAGAGGAGTAGCCCCAACAGCTGTGGCTTTCTCAGGGCTCCTGCTGCTCCAGCTCCCTCCCCCCAGAAGTTGTGTTCTATGACGTCACTATCTCGTCTCCCTGCTGGCATCCCCGATTCAACGGCGTTCTCCAGAGCTGGGGCTGCATTGCTTGGCTAAGGTGAGCACGTCAATGGGGCAGTAAGTATTGGTTGGCAAATGCCTGGGTGATTTCGAAGGTTGAGAATCTTCACAGGACACTGGTGAAGTGCGAGGAAGGGAAGGAGAACCTCTCCAGAGGAGCCGCTATGTTTAATGGCAAGTCCTTGAACCTCTGAGGGCCTCAGTCCTCTCATTTGAAAATGAGGGATAACATCTGCCCCAGCTAGCCAGTGGACACTCAGGTGGTGAAGGGGCAACGCACTGTGGGAGGGGGCGCACGGCCACCATGGGCGGAGAGACGTGGGCAGAGAGTGCAGGCGCCACTGAGAGAGTTGGAACAGCCTGTCCAGCCAAGGTGCAGCGGGCACTGGCAGTGGGGTCTGCAGGGGAGTGACATTCACTCCTCCTCAAAGGTGTCCCTTCTTCCCGGGAAAGGATGGATGGAGGCAAAGCAGTTGCAGCTGCACACTTTTGGTGGAGGAAACAGACAGGCAGGAAGGGAAGAACGGAGGGACCTAGACAAGGGGCCTGCCCTTGGCCGTGCTCCCCTAGGGTTGGAGCAGGGCTCTACACAGCACAGCGCACCAACTTCGTGGCTGGGATTTCCTGTGTCAGGCCTTGTGGCAGTGAACTTTATTCTCAATAAAAGGGTGATTTGTTAAATGTACAGTATAACTAAATACATTTTATTTTTATGCCTTTGTTAGACTTGGTACACTAATACATTTGCAAATAGCAAATGCCTATTAGTACCTATGCCCCAGTTCAGGAATGGGAACACGTAGAGTGGGAGTAGTCACAGGCAGGCCAGAGTGGTGACTTGGAAAGGCAGGTGGGGAGGGGTGCAGTGGCCTGGCAGGACAGGGGGAGCACCCAGCAGAGGTGTGAAGGAGCGGAATGGCATGGGTGGGGCTGGGTGGGGAGTGCTCTGCAGCAGAAGGTGGTGGTGGGAAGTAAGACGATGGATTTCAGGGGGTGAGTGAAGCAACAAGGGGAAAAAGTTCACTAACTGAAAATGAATAAGAGGTGTGGCCTGAAAGTAATCCAGAACCTAAGTATTTTGTTAATAGCAATGGCTACCGTTTCTTGAGTTTTCTACCACATGCCAAGCACTCGCATCATTTCCTCGGGCGGTACGTAGGAAGCAGACAGGCCTGAGGATTAAGGGAAAATTATTTCACCTCGTTAGCCCTCAGATTCCTCATATAAAAAAGGGGATTAATTATAGTATCTATCCCAAGGGGCTGTTTTAAGGATGAAATGAGATAATGCATGTTAAGTACTTGTTACAATGACTTGCTCCGGTAAGCACTCAACAAATGCTAGCTCTAATCATTATCATTTTAAGCTCTTCAATGGCTCTATGAGGAGGCTAGGATTCAATTTACAAAAATGTGGATTAAACACAACTTTTTTCAGGGATGCGTCTAGACCTGCAAACAGTCTTACCAGAAATCTCTGGATTCCCACTCATTGGTATCTCCTAATTCTCCACAGAGGTTAAGAATAAGAAATGAAAATACCCCCTAACACCTTTCTCATCCCAGAAAGATGCTACACAAAGGGAGAATATTGTTATTGATCGCACCCCGGATAAAACGGAGATTCTAGAGATGGTAGAAATTGAACAGGAAAAAAAAATACCTTGGCTTTATGGAGTTTCTGGTCTAAATAAATGAAGACGTAATTCTCAATGTAACCCATCTCATTTGCAAGATGCATTGTGAAACACAGTGCTGCTCGTTTAGGACAAAGTATGCAAAGGGAACAGGAAATCTAAATATCTCCAGAGGGAACGTTTTTTCTCGTTAGACTATGTAGATAGACAGTGCGCAGCTAAAAGCCTTTCTAAGATAGTGCTGGGGGTGGAGCCTACACAGGTGTGATAAGTTATGTACTTTATATTTGACTGTACGATGGCAGTGATTTGCGGGACATGATTTGATCCATGGTGTTTCCAAATCCATCTCACAATGAGTTGAACTTAGCACCCGCTTCTGCTCTGTAAGCATGTCAAAGCTTAGGATGGTGTGGGAACATTGTGTTTAATTTCACAAGAAATACGATTATAAAGAGGAAAATTAGGGGTACATCTCAGCAAAAGATGGACAATTAGAATAGGGGGAGAGAATTTCCATTTTGAGAAAAGCTAGAATTAATTCCAGCAGCAAGAGTGGCAATTGAACAGGGGAGGTGGGGCTGATGAAGTGGGGAGAGAATGAAGAAAAACAGCTATATGAGGTGGTTGTAAAGTAATCAGATAACTTTTAAGCACACATCAAGCCAACATTTGAATTGGTGTTGTCCTTCAAAATTACCATGAGAGCATTTATCTGTATTCCAGGGATATTGCTGTTGCTCAAACATCCTCAGCACTGCTCTTGGAGATTTTTCTTGTTACTATTTATGGTATGGTTGTACAGTTAGCATAATTTCATAATGATGACAGATCATTGCATTACTTTTATCACTTTGCATGTTTGTAAATGGACAGAAGAAATAGCATTCCATGGATCCACACCTCCCTGTCGCCAGCCTTTATATACCTAAAGCATATTCATGGAGCCTCCGTAGGACTACTGTGGCAGGTGCAATCAACTAGGGCTCTTTTCTCTCAAGTGCTCAGCTCTCTCTCTCTCTTCACAAGGACTAGGGCACGCAATTAAGATCAAAGTCTTTCTTATAAAGTGATTCCGACAGGACAGTGACCAGAGACAAAGAAAGTACAGGTACCAGGCAAGTCCCTAAAGAGAATTCCTTGTCACAAGAGTAACAAATGCTGTTTTGGTTTATCTGATGGGACACAGGTGTTGCTTTGATATACAGAATACTTTGCAGTAGTATTTATTATAAAGTGATTTTTATCTGTTTTGTTAGACACAGGCTGAACAGAGGAAGAATGTTAGATGGATTCCAACAAGTGAAATTCTCAGTTCATTCAGCTGTGATTTGGAAATATGTGCAATTTCTCTCAATACATCATCCTGTCAATGCATATATATTGGGCATACTATGTGTTAGGGATGGTACTAGAAGTTCAGGAAGCAGTGATATAAGACAGACATAATTCCTGCCTTGTTGGTATATATATTCAGATATTAAAAACAGATAGTAAAGAGTGGCAAGTTATCACAGGGATGTTTCAAAAGCCATGAGACTATATTGTAGGTACATATATAGTTTAGGGGTCTAGGGAGAATTTTTTAAAAAGTGAAGGAAGAGTGGTATTTAGGGAGATGGAAGGTAAAGGAAGCACATTAAGGTGAAGAGAATGGCAGACAGAAAAGCCTGGAGGTAACAATTTAGCGTGGTGCAACTGAGTGAAAAGAAGTTCAGTGCGGTTACCGGGCAGATTGAGAGAGGAATAATGGTATAAGGAGGGGCTGGTGGAGTTAGGGTTGGACAGATCACACATGGGCCTAAATAAAGGTCTCATTAAAGAGTTTGAAAGGCATCCTAAAAACAATAAGAAGCCATGTAAGGATTTTCTAAACCTGAAAATGGTTAGATTTATGTTTAAAAAGTTTATTTATATAAAGTCCAAGGGCTATGACCAGTGTCCAGAACCTGGGAGCTTCTTAGGGCTAACCTCTAAGTTTTAATAAATAAGCTTTAAAAATGTAATATGTGTAGGTTGGGGAATCTGGGAGCAGAGGCGATTCCGTACAGCATAGGGAATAAAGTTCCTGCCACCTCTAAGGGCCAGGGTTGGGGAGCTGTCCACAAAGCAGGTGCTGAACAGCTGAAGCAGGGGCTGCCTAAGGAAGCTTCATGAGATTTGGGCAGGTGGTGCCAGGTGTTAACATCTACCTCAGGGGTGGGAGGAAGGGAGTTGGTTTTTCTTTGTCCTGTATCCATTTTATTTTTCTCTTTCCCTTATTTATTTTCTTCCTCTACCTTCTCCTTTCTCCCATTTTCATTATCTGGCAACCTGGCCTGCTATAGCTAACTCTCTCTGAAGGAAAAGGGAAGAGTGTGTTTCTTGTCCCCCCTACATTAGTGACTTCTTTTGAGGAAACAGCAGAGCCCTGATAACAACACATTCACAAGAAGCCCACCTTTATTTTAGGGTTGCAAGACTGCTTATTATTGCTAAATTGACTGTGCCAGACTCTTCTGAGGCATTAGGTGGAGAGTTATTGCCATTATTATAGTTGTTATTAGTAGTTATTACTGACTCAGCATTTACTGTGGGCCAGGCAGTTCACCAACTGCTTGGCTTCCCCAAACCTAAGAAAAGGCTGTATTATTTCTGTTTTATAGAATATAACTTGACTTGGAAGATCAGTGATTGTGATTTGTGCTATTTATTTAATAATTACTGAGGCCACATAACTGAGGGAGAAGGATGCAAGATGTGGGAAATAAAATCCATTAATACCTACTATGCATAGATTCGTTTGATAGTCATTTTATTTAGTCTCATGACAATCCTGTGAGATTGTACTGTTATTATCCTCATTTTACAGATGAGGACTCTGAGGCTCAGAGAAGTTAATTGGCTGAAGTCACACAACTATAAGTGGCTGAGTCAATTTTTAAACTTGGGACTATCTAATTCTAAAGCCTATGCTATTTCATTCAAAGTGTTTCTTTAGTTTTATGGGCCAGTCACATCTACAATCTAGTTTGATTTTAGCAAGTGAAAGCACCGGGTCCCATGTTCCTGCAGTTCCATTTGCCTCTGGGTCTTGAGGCTTCCTGCATCATCTCTAGCTCTGGGAGGGCAGCTTCCAGCATCAGAGCATTTCAGTGGCATACAAGATCCCTGTGAATGGAAGCACTCTTGTTTTCTGTAATTGTACACTTACTAGGTCACGAGGCATTATCAAACCAAGCTGCTTTTGTCTGAATCCCCAGTAGACAGTTTGGTCTCAGTATCAATATTGGAAATCTGGTAAACAGCCTTTAACAGGGAGGAGAGAGGCTACGAACAAAGTCTCCCTCAAATGAAACTCTAGAGGATGAGTGTGAACAGAGTCAACATCTTACTTGCGTTAAATCCCCTGGAGTGGTTATGAAAGAGAGAGGCCTTGCTGGATTGAGGAGAAAAAAATCCCCTTTGATTCATCTGAATTAATTTCCCTCTCCCAGGAGGGTGGGCTCTTGCATCATTCTCATGTTCTCCACCCCCTGCACACAGCCCCCACAATCCCAAAAGACGAAAGACTAGTCTATGGTGGGCAGTGCCCACACTTCCCACTTCCTCTACTTTAATTAAATCCATTTGTCCTGGGATCACTGAGCCCTGGAGTGCTCATGGGCTTTGATCTTTAACCCACGCACATCTGAAGGAGTGGGTAGCTGGTGCTCAGAGTGAGGACGGTGCCTTCTTCCTTTGACAGCACAGATCCGGTCATGAGCTCCTGGAAATAGCATGCTATGTGAGGTTCGGGTGGAGAAGTTGCATGCCAACTGGCATCACGCTCCACCTTGCTTTGAACCTTTTGCCCCTCATGTTTTGTTTTGAAGGTGGATCCACTAGGTTGATAATTTGAATGTTTTAGGAGACTAATGCAGAGGTTGCTCTGGATTGTAGGGTTTGACATTTAGCTCATAAAAGATCCCCTCCAGATCCATTCATCTGTCCCCCTTTTTTAGTCTGGACCAGGTCAGCACCAACCATGGAGGGTTCAGGATGCCACAGCAGTGTCACGTGATGCTGCTGTGCTGTGCTTGCTCCAGGCTGACTGCAGGTGGCAGGGTAGTGCCATCTTGGGGAGAGAAGTGGCAGCTGAACCCTCTGTGGTTTCTGCTCCATTTCAGAGCCACACAGAATTAACCATCTTCTAGTCCAACCCTCTCAACTTAAAGGTAAGGAAACTGAGGCCCACAGAGTCAAGGATCTTGTTCAAGGTCACAGAGACAGGATCCAACTGGGAACCAGGACCATGGTAGATGCTCTCCTCTGTCATTCACCTTCATCACCCTGCCTCGGGACCTGACTCGACAGAGCACTGGACCCAGAGTCAGGCTTGACTCTGATTGTAACTGGCTGGAACTTCACCTTTTTGATTCTCAGTTTCTCTCCTTGTAAAAGGACAGGAGTAGGAAACCGCGATTAGACCTGTCTTATCTACCTTGCAGGTTTTGTCATTAATAAGGAAAAAATAAAATGTCAAATGGGAAATTAAGGCAAAAATCCATCAAGGAAGAGAAAATGCTACATACATATAAAGCCTATTATTTGGGAGTAATGTGAGCTGTTCAATTTTATTCTTCCTAAAGATGCTGGAGGCAGCTGGTCAGGCCAGACCAGCGATGTGGGAGATGAGAGCCCCTTGGCACTGTCATCCCCTGCAGAATCTTGTGCTCCTGGTAACCTGAAGAAAGTGTGTGTGCATGTCTGTGCACACATTTGTGTGTGTGCACATCTGCATGTGTGTCTTGGTGAAGGTTGGGGGAGGGAGGGAAGACACGGCCCCCTCTGCACTTTGGCTGATAGAGGCAAAGGGAGCAGGGGCGGGGGTGGAGGCGCACCTGTCAGACACGTCCAGGAGAGGCAGCACCGTCCACTGCCACAGGCTCAAGCCTTCGCTGGCGGCGACCTGCCAGACCAGCCTGCTTTGTTCCCTCCCGGTTTTGTTCTCCACCAGCACCAAGGACACGTTTCCCCTCAAGACTCCACGGATGAGCCAGGACATCCGGAGCTGTGTGGGAGACAAGAGCCAGAGAAGGAGGTGTTATCATCGAAAGGAAACCTTAGGTCCCATTCCTGGAATTCTCCGCTGAAGCCTAAAGGATTTTGCTGGAGACTCAGCCGAGGTGGGCTCGGTGAGAACTCCCAAGGTGGCTTTCCATAAAGTTCAATGAGCTGGGCAAGGGCAGCTTTGGAGCTTTGTTTGGGTTGATGTTCTCATCCTAAATTTCACAGGATTCTACCCTGAGGTGATATCAAGATCAATGGGATATTAACATCCTAAAGAGTAGCCAAAGATTCTTCTCTGGGGCCACAATTCACCCTGTGACCTCAGGCAAGGGATTTTTTTTGACTCAGTTTCTTCTAGTGATTTAGGTATCACAGATTTATATTCCTTCCCTAAAGACTCCCATAATCTTATTCGAATGGTGTCATGTCACATGTCAGCTAACTGGAGATCCTAGAACTTGATGCCTGTGACCACTGACAGGCAAAGGTCAAATACAAATCTACATATCAGGATCTTTTAATAACGTTGTCTTTCAGAATGAGGATGCCCACTTTGCCACAAGGAAGCTACAATTGTGTATTTTCATTGTGTTTTTACTAAAAGTTTCTAAGGCACTGCTCCCTAGACATTTAAAAGGGAATTGTAACTAGTAATCTTTCTAAGAAAGTTTAAGAACAGTGATGTTCAGAGGCAGTACATACTATAAACAAGGTCTTTGGTCTTTGTGTTTGAAATGATAGAGGTTGTACATTTGATAGAAACATCTATAAACAACATTGAAAACCTGGGACAACTACATCATGTCATTGCTCAAAATATTTCTGTTCAGATCCTATAATAAAAATGGCTATTGTAGAAAGAAAGGTAAAATATGTCCTATGGCAAACTGGAATTTTCATCAGATACGGTACCCCTTTTTCTCTGATTCTCCTTGTTTGAATACTTGCTTCTCTGTAAATTACCATTCCTTTGTCTCCCAGACTCATGGCTGCCTCGCAATTTAGTTAAAGAAGTTAAGTTCCATGAGCTGCTGCAGCCAGACTTCCCACTCTCTTGCACACAAACCCTTCACTAACAAGGCCACACCTGAGCATTGGGGACTGTAGGGACTGATCTATTTCTGAGACCCTGGACCCACAGGCCTGGTCTATAACCACAGCCTCTTCACTAACACCTTTCCCACTTACCCACATCCAGGGTAGCAAATATGTGTCTCCACTGAGAACTCCCAGGATAATTGAGTGAATCTGTTAATTTTTTTTCTGGCCCCAGTTGGCTTTCTTGTGCCAACTGGATGCCACGATTGGAAATTGTAACCCTACCCCTGCTAACTCTAAACTCTTTCAGCTCTCAGCCTGTGCCTATCTATCTACCTTATACTGTTTTATAGTGACCATTAACTGAGAAAATAAATAATGTAACAATGTGTTAAAAAGGCATTTTGGGTGAAGCACTGAGGCAGTAGATACTACATTTTCAAGGGAAACGTGAGAGCACAGGGGTGCAGGACTTTCAACAGAGGTGGATAAAAATGGGCTACGCAATTTTTAATCCCTCACCCATACTTTGGATTTTAAAAAAGTTGGTGGTTGACTATTAGGAGAGAGTATTTGGAGTGTGCTTTTGACCTATCCTGAGGTCCACCTCACCCTCCTGCTAAGAAGGAGGGTGGAGAGGGGGTTCCCTGTTCACCCCCAGTCAAGAGAGAGGGGTTTTGTGATACCAGGTGAGCACTTGACACTTACCCCCTGCAGTTTGGGAGCACAGTGGATTAGTGTCTATCTCCTGTCTGGAAAATCTAGAGTTTGAACTAGGAGCTGGTTAGCTGCTACGATGGCAGAACAAGGTGAGGGGCAGCACGAATGGCCCACACTGCCAGGGCTTGCTGGGGCAGAAATGCATGAGTGTGGTACATGGGTGAGAGGAGAGCCATGTGTAAGGGAGCCCATGCAGGGTCACTTTAGATCTTGGCAAGAGGGAGGTAAACAGACCATAGCAGGCAGAAGCTACCAGTATCTTGAGATTCTCAAGGGTGGAGGAAGGAGGAGGTGACCACTTGTGATAGAGGTGCATACGCCTTAGTCAAGGCAAAGGTTTCTAGCCATTGTGGAGGGCTGGGGAGAAAGGCAGCTCTCCAAAGGAGCCACAAAAGTGCCCCATATGAGCAATGGTAAGCCTCAAACATCTGTCACATCCAGAGGACACCAATGTCAGGTCACTCACCAGTCCCAGTCAGGTAAGAACTTTCTTCCTCCCTTACCTCCTCTCTCTCCCTGTGCTTCCAACCCTGAGGGGTTGGAAGTCAGCAAGATGACAGAAGAGGAGGAAAGGTGGGTTGGCAACCAGAGGAGGCATTGGCCACACCCTTCCCCTGGCTTCAGGCTGTCCATCTGCAATAGAGCCAGGTGCTGTCGGGGCAGGGGAGGGAAGGAACCCCTGACTTTAAGGCAAGATTTAAGTTTTGACTGGATGGGCAGGTCATTTACTAAATATGCCTGTGTTTGTGTTTCAAAGTGACTTACGAACTGTCTGCATTACCTCCAAGTGACAGATAAGTGGTGGGTCCTGCCAGAGTCTTCACCCAGCAACCCGCACGCGGGAGCCCAATGAACACAGGTTTCCAGACTGCCCTGCGCAAGTCTGGTCACCAGACTCCCACCTGCCTTGCATTTTTCTGCTTCTGTGCTTTTTATCCTTCCACTTCCTCTACCTGCCTTTTCCTTCTGTCCACTTAAAAAAAATGAAATCTTTTTCAGGAAGTCTTTTCTTATCATCCATCTCAGAAACTACCTCCTCCTCCTCCAAAATCTTCTAACTAAGGCTATGGAGACCATCGCGGGGTGTAGCCCTGTCTCCCTCCCTGCCCTCCAGCCCCCACAGACCATGAGTTGCTTCCAGGCAGAGACTGTCTTATTCATCTTATGTTCACAGTAGCTGTCAAGTGAGGGCACGTTGTGGGCACCAATCAAAGTCAGAATGAATAAAAATGTATACATGTATCGGCAGATACTCACGGCTTTACCAGGCTCCTCTCCCAGGGACAGTAAATCAACTTTCTATCCTGTGAAGCTCCTTCGCCCCTTCCTGTTCTCTAGGAGTCAGGTTCCAGGGAAGGGGAGAGGATCTCCGCTCCCCAGCCGCATGGCTATATTCTAAACTGCCACTTCTCAGCTGCTCCCCGGAACTTTTCAGTCCGAAGCAGAGTCTGCTAGGGGCATGAGGACGTCAATGAGATACAGCCCTGTCCTGTCCATGCTGGGCCCCCAGGCCAGCTGGCTGCTAGCTCTTCCTCCATATTCCTGTACTATATTTTGGGCTAACCAGGCTGAGCAAAAGAGAGAAAACTGTGCTGGCCACCAAGGGATGGTGCTAAGGCTGTGGCATCCTTGGCCTCCCAAGGAGGTCCTCCAGGATCCTTCTTTTATCAGTCCTCGAGGGAGATGATCATCTACTCACAAATAGTTACTGTGCCTACTCTGGGTTGCAAATTATGCACAGCTTCCCTGCCCTCATGGAGCATAGCACCTAGCTGGGAAGTTAGAATTTAAATGAATAATTACAGTGTGCTGAGTATAGAAAAGGGTGGAGCAACTGGAGACATGTGATAGTCAAGACATACAAAACCAGACAGTCAAAGCAAGATGTAGGAGAGCACACAGTCAAGACTTCGGTCAAGACAGCCACTTGACCCAACTATTCAGAGGTATGGATAAATAAGAGACTTAAAAAATCACCTTCTTTTTTTCTCATCATGGTACCACCTATGTTTATAGCAGGAAACACACATCTACAGCCACAACTCAAACCAAGGTATGCAAAGTATGTCTGAGTGTTAACAATGTCTCCTTCTGGAAATAGATGCAAAAGGCTTAGAATAAGATTGTGAGCTGGTAGCCAGTGAAAGGCTAGCAAATGTGTATTTTTTGACCATTTACTTTTTTTTATCCACTGAGTGAGCGTTCAGTAAGGTGCTGTACCCAGGCAGATGCTCTTCTTCCTCAAGATACAAGGCATCTTGTATACAACTGGACCTATGCCTTTCCCTGGGCCTACTTCTCACCCACGCTTATATCCCTAGTCTACTTCCAGATTCTGCCTCTAAGAGTCGGTGGTTTGATACTCTGAGTGTGGTTCTCAGACTGGTGTCATCCATACTACCCGGGAACTTGCTCGAAATGCAGATTCTGTGGCTTGACCCCAAACCTACTAAACCAGAATCTGAGTTAGAGCAGTTTTGGGGGCCCTGCCCCTGGGCTCACCCCACTATCTTTCCAGAACATACTGGAAGCAACTTCCCTTTGCATTAGCATTCGTTTCTGGTGGCCTGTCAGACCATCCTTGTTTCCTTGCCTAGTGACTGGGGCATGATTTGGAGCTGTGCTTCACGGTTGAAGTGTATTAACTGTGTGACCTTACACCAACCACTGACCTCCTCTGAGCCCCTCTTTTGTTCTAGACAAACTGATGATAGTGACCATACCTTCCCTGCATGCTCTATTAGAAGGTGGTTATAAAGCATGAGATTAAGAATGTACCCCCATAATATTCAGAAATAATAAAAAAAATGTGGAAGCAGAGCCGCTGTGATGTTGTGAATGAACATCACATGGTGAAAGCAGTGGTTTCAACCTGGGGTACAAATTAGAATCACCTAGAGAGCTTTCCAAACTGCCCATGTCTGAGCCCCACCCCAGAGATTCTTATTTTAGTATCCTTGGGCGGGTCCTGGGCATTAGCAGGTTTTAACATCTCTCCAGGTGATTCTAAAGTGCAGCCTGGGTGGAGGCCACTGCGGAGCTGGGGCTACTTAGTGCCTGGTCCTCTCAGAGAGGGGTCCATTTTCATCTTGGACTTTGAGTAAGAGGCAATTCTTAATAACTGAAAAATGGCTACAAATGTGCCCACCACCATCAAGGCGTAGAGGGAGTGATTTTCCTGTGGCAGGGAGAGGGGAGGTTGCAGCTCTCTGCAGAGGGCCTTTTTGGGGTCATCCCATCACCTCCAGGCAAAGACTGAGAACAACCCTGAGAGCGAGAGACACCTGGGCTGAGGATGCGCAGCAATGACCTTAGGATGTAAGTGGAGCCAGAACTATCCTCTTGGACCTGCAGGGTAAGGGTCTTGCCAGTTTCTTAATTAGAAGATCTGAAGGACGATGTCGGTTCTTACTGAGTGTCCCTTGTTAATTACTGATGTCTGGATGTATAGAGCACTCACTGTCATGGCTCCTAGAGCAGACTGCAGGCTCAAGTCCCTCGCAAAGATTTGTTTCCCTTACACAGTCCCAGGTTAAAGAGCCCCTCTGATATCATTTTGTGTAGATACCCAAGCCAAGCATACCCAGCTTGATCTTCACTCAAGGTTCTCATGCCCAGAGTGGACAGAAAACACTCTTGGAATTCAATCTTAAGACCTATTTCTACCTAGGTGGTCTATAGTATATGAAGTCATTTTGTTAATTGACTATTTATTGAATGCCGTAAAGCTGCGCTAGGCACTTGTACATAAGCTGTCTCATTTTATACTCACAACACCCCTTCATGCAGGTATTAGGCTAGGAGAGGTTGAGTCAGTCACCCTGGGCACTAAGCCCAGAGGCTGCAGACCTGGAGTCCGCACTATGTCCTGCACCCTTGCTATTGTAACTGTGGTGCTATGTACCTGCAATAGATTATGGTAATTGTTAAAGTTTTGGGGGCACATGGTGAAGGTTTTCTAGATCCTTGTTGCTCAAAGTGTGGCATGTGGACCTGAAGTGTTGGCATCACCTGGGAGCTTATTAGAAATGCAGGTTCTCAGGCCGCACATCGGCTCTCCTGAATCAGAATTTATATTTTAACAAGATCTCATCTTAGAAATACTTTTGCATTGAAGGAATTAGAGAGATAGTGGATTTTAAGCCATTGACAACCATTGTCCTTGCCAGACAACGAACAGTTGTGTGTGTGTGCATGTGCGTGTGTGTGTATTCACACAAATATAATAAATCTTATTCAAATCCTAAATTATATTTATAGGGAATAATGCTTGTTGGAGCCTGTAGCAAAACAATTTTTGATCCCTTTAGAAACATCTTAGTAGATACAGATTATAAATGGTAACTTTTGACTAATAAACTATTTTCTATGCAGACAGAAAATGAGACAAGTGAAAAGAGACAACACCAGGAGCCGCCACCAGCAATTACAACTTCTGGTTCCAGCCAGCCCTTTCACCAGGACTTTCCTTGCCTCTCGGCGGGGCCTGACAGACTTTCCAATTACGTGGTACCAGTGTTTGTCATTTTATTAATTAAAGTCCTGTATGTAAAGCAGGGGCAGCACTGTGGCCAGGCCTGATGCTATTATTCCTCTCCCGGCCCGTTCCTCCTCTAGAGGTAATTACGACAATTTCATGTCCAGAATCTGCCCAGAGCTTGCTGTGCACACCTCATGGCAGCTTCAACCCATTAAAAAATACCATAATGGAATTTAGGCTGAAGTGGGACCAAAGAGATTTGATGGTATCAAATAATGTCCATTCTGCATGCAACACCCCCAAATGTAGGAAATACGGTGAGGGGGAGGTGTAATCTTTCTCCAGATTTCTGAAGGGCTGCATGAATGCTGGTAGTAGAGGGAAAACTGAGGATGGATGCTCTAGTGTGTAATTCACTTCAACAGAAGGAAACATATTTTGACAGAGATGCTCAAAGATAAACTTGCTTGAAGGTTGGGGGTCCTCCCTCAGTACTCCCCACACTGGGGGTCACCTAGCAGAGACCGGATGACCAGGATTGGAATTGTCATCAGGGACATCCAAGTGAACTCTGAATGGAGGCTAAAGCTTCTCCCCCATCTAAGGTGTTGCAGGGTTGTGATTCTGGGCTTGAACTCATAATTTTAAGAGTTCCCTGGTTTCAAAGTAATATCCTATTAATTTTAGCTGAGAATATTGACTCACTGAAAAATCCAGTGTTTTTGTTCACCATCTTCTAATTTACCTGGAAAGAATGAACACTGACTCTCTAGCTATAAATAGCCTAAGGAAAAATCAACCCAACATAGCAAGAAGCTGGCCAGATGCAGATTTTGGACAAGCAAATAAAACGTGATACAGGCAAGTACTTGCAATGATGGAGGCTTATAGATGCTGGATTCCTGGTGGTGTAGGAGGCTTAAAAGACCAGGATCCCTCCTGAAAACACCACCTCATGTCTCTTTCTTTCTGAGGGATCACATTGAAGCCAGGGAACACCCAGCCAGGGACATCCATATGTCCCCTTTGTAAAAACATGGCAAGAAAACATGCAGGTTATACATAAAAATAATAACCCTGGAATCCCTGGATGGTTAGGTTGTGGAGTTACAAGTATTTTTTTTCCTTGTTTGGTCTTTTCTTTTCCAAATTTTTTACAATGAACATCTAACTTTTGGTAACTAGCACAAAAACAATAAAATTAATTTAGGATATATAGCTATTAAAAGCATGTTCATGAAGAATAACATTGATATAGGAAAATATAATATTAAGTAAAGAAAGAAGACACGAAGTGCTTATATGATATGATACCAAATTTGTATAAGCCCTTTACCTGTAGTGAAGCTTGAATCTATAGCTATCTGTCTGGAAATAAATGTACTGATATCTTTGGGTAGTGTAGGATTTGAGGCAATTTCAATTTTCTTCTTCATACTTTACTGTATTTTCCTTACATTCTACAATGAATATAGAATACTTTTATAATCAGAAAAAAACAACAAATTATATATTTAAAAAGGTAGTGAGGGAGGATTCTGATGTGTTTTCATCCCTTTCAGGGGTGACCTGGGCTTTGTGAGGGAGGCCGGGGCGGTGGGGGCTTCTGAGGGAGGGGGCGGCAGAGCACTGTGGACAGAGCACGGGCTCTGGCATCAGAAGGCGTGGTCTGTTTTTTATTTATTGCATATTATCTCAGAGCCTCAGTGCCTTCATCTGTAAAATGGCACAAATCGTACTCTCCTTAGAGATTTATTGCATGGCTTTAATAGGATTCTATGAGCCCAGTGCCCAGCTTAGCAAAGACATTTGATAAATATTAGTTCCTTTCTCCTGTGTGGGAAAGAGCAGGCAGGGAACACCATGTTAGAGATAAACAGCTCACAAAAAACAGAATAGGACAGAATGAAAAATGTTGTATTAAAAATTTTCATCCAGTTTTTTATCTTTCAGGTTTCCTAGAGAATTATCTTTCCAGCCTTGTGGGAAGAAAAAGATGTTCTTGAGTTACATTGTAATGGTGTGATCTTGGGCAAAGAGCCTCTTCTGTGCCTCAGTTTCTCTGTGTGTGATGGAGAGGACCCTGAGGAGTAGCTTTATGATCCTATTGCTTGGGGACAGGGTTGACAATGCAATGAAATTCCCATAACCTCCGTGGACGCCATGGGAAAGAGCATGGACTTGAGGCACAGGAGTGTCTGCGGGGGCCCAGAGCCCTTGGGGACACAGCTGGAGCGAGTCTGTGCTCTCCACAGGGTGTCTCCCCATAAATGGGCTGCACGGGTGTGTTATAACGCTCAGCGGTGGGAGCCAGGAGGGTCTGTGATGAACATACAGCTTATGAATGGGACCCAAATCTGTGCCAAGGAAGATCTTATTCACACGCCCGAGCCTCGACAGTCCTGCCTCACATGCCTCGGTTTCATCATGCAGCAGGAGAGGTATTAATTTCATATGGCTCAAAGGTATTAAATTAATTATGTCTGACTGCAGTTACAATTGCTGTTGATTACTGTAGCCCATTAGCATGTACCCTGGCAGAGCCAACCATGTCACACTGAGTGGTGACAGAATGCTGGGCTCCAGCAGCCTCCTGGCTCTAGGTGCTGAAGTGACAACTATTTTGGCTTGGAAATCTCAGTAGGACCTCATTTGTTGGATCCTTGAGACTCAACAAAGAGTTGTCTTGTTCACTCCTCTCCTGGACCGGGGTTACGCCTGCAGTTGAGGGGCTGCCTTAATTAATTAATTAATTAATTATTGATGAAATGGGTTTATTGGGCATGTTCTGCTGGTGCGAATGCCAGCACTGTGTATAATAATGCTTCCAACCTGCCCACGTGTTGCTAATTGAGAGGAGAAATAAGAACACACACAATTTCTGAACTGATGTAGCAGCGACTTCCTCATGACCGAGTGAAGTAAGAAGAGGAATAATAATAATAATTGCTGTTGTTCATAAAGTAGCGTAGAGACTGCAGAGAGTTCTCACATTTTCATCTGATCCCGGTCACAACCTCACACAGCAAGTAAACCGATATTTTTATCCCTAATTAGGGGAAGTGACTTGCTGGAGGTCATATGGATTCTAAGTGGGGCAGAGCTGGGATTTAGACTCAGGCGATCTGACTCAAGTCCCGTGACCTTAGAGTGTTAACAGATTTGACTTTGGAGTTGGACAGACCTGGCTTGAATGATGGCTCTGCAGTGTGACCTTGGGCAAGTCACTTAAGCTCTCTAAGCCCCAGTTTCTGCATCAATCAATGGCGTAACAAATCCTTGCAAGTCTGTTTGATAATGAGACAGTGCAGGTGAAAAGCCCTTATGCTGGGGGATCAATATTTTAAAACTACATCCTTAGCTGGCTTTACAGGTACTAAGGATCCCTCGTGCCAGCCCCAGACTAAGGAGAGGTTTCTTTCTCCCAGGGTGCAAAGAGCTAGGGTGTTTGAGGGCTCTCATTAAGAATATTGGCTTGCTTTTTAATGGAATGCATCTGAGTGATTCATAGTGACCTGAAAGTTTTTGTAGTCTTTCTGTTGAATAAACACCCCAAAGAGCTTCCAGATTCCTGTGGTCTATCTCCCATGTGCCCACACGGCAGGTATTTGCACGTTCAACACCTGACTGTGACCCTTGGTGTGACCCTCCCGCTAGGCATCTGTGAGCCCATCCTGGCCAGTCAAGTTTCTTGCTGTCGAGGCTCAGGTGCCCATCTGGAGAATGGGGAGATTTTGTTCACTCACAGGGCAGCTGCGGGGCGGTGGGGTGGCTCTGTGATCTTTGACATGACGGATTCTTATCACAGTGATGATGTTACAGGTGTATGGGATGGTTGTCATTGGAAACTGCAAGTGGGGCCCAGATCTCTTACTCAAGCAGCGAGTCTTTGGAAAAAGCCATTTGGAAAATTCCTCAAGAACCTCTGTAGCCTCTTCGCCCTTCCCCACGCCCATGCAAAGTGGCACATGTGGAGGTCCCGGCTAATGGCTTTCTGAGATTATTGTCTCCATCACTGGGGGTGTCAGCAGCTGCCACAGCTAAGACCCTCCTGAGGTTTCAGACACTGTGTCAGGGTCAGGGTAACTCGTGGAGGGAGCAGCCATAGTTGGAGCTGGCTTCAGGGGCTACCGCAGCAGGGCAGGTACTCTTCAAAATGCACGATCTATGGGCCTAATCATGACTCGGGGGACAGACGGACATCTGTAAGGTGGGAGGCCTGGGGCTTCAGGAGAAGACAGTGAGGGCTGGAGCTCTTCCTCTGGGCTTCTTAAACTGGGGACACATGTGCCTCTCAGATCTTCCTGGGGTGCCCAAAGCCACAGGGTAACCAGAGTGTACCTTCCTGGAGCATTAGCCACTCAGTATTAAATAAGGAGTCATGTTTTTGTGTCCAGAAAAACAGGCATGTTAGGGAATAACATATAGAATTGGTATGTAAGTTAAAACAAGAGGTTTGTAAAAGAAAAGTCAGGCTCATGATGCTCTGCTCTGGGCTGTTTTGCCAGACTCCTTTCCTGCCTTGGGTCGCCTCATTCATGGCAACTGTCCCTTCCCCAGGACTCCCCACCCCCATCCTGGGGAAAGCAGACATGCTCTTACATCTTGATGACACTGCTGTGTTGCTGGCTAGATGTGCATGATTCAGGCTCCCTTCTTGAGCCTTCGTCAATGTCACCTTCCTTTGAGGGGCCGGGGGTGATATGGGAGAAGTCCCCTCTGACAGCATATTGTTCTGTGTGGGTGTCTGCTGCCAGCGCAGTGCGGCAAAGGAACTTCCGGTGGATTGGAGGAGGGTGTGCCCCATGCCCACGCTGGCGGGGCTGGTGGAGAGGTGACAGGGGCCCTCTCTACTGCTATTAAAACATTAGCTTTCTCGGGCGACACAAGATATGGAAAATGGGATCCACATCTACTCGCCATCAAATTGGTAC
>VBSM01002608.1:152910735-152965682 GCA_008086735.1 Cheirogaleus medius | reverse complement strand
AAGATAAAAAAAAACACAAAAAAATTAGCTTCCTCGGACCCCCAGTTACTGAGTTGGACACCACAACCATCCCTCCTACTGCCAGGCTACCCAGGCCAGAGCAGAGGCCAAACTCTCCAGATTCAGGCTCCTTGGATGGGGCAGATCCTAGCTTTGATCTTGGAATCATCACAAAAGTCAGATAGCAATAGTAGCAACAGAGTAGCAGAAACCACATGTGCCATTAATTAATTAATTGTATCTAGATCCAGGTTGGGACTTTTCATACCTGTCTCCTTTGTGTCTCCTGACAGTCCTGCAAAGGACACTGAGCTGAGAAGAGTGAGATTTGTTTGAGGTCTCCCGGCTGAAAAGTGGTGGGATTTCACCAAGGTCTGAGTGACTCCCTGGCCCTGGCCCCACGTGGCCAGGTGGATTCTTCTGGACACAGGTGATGGCTGCTGGGCCATGGGGCAGGAGGAGGCAGCTACCTGGGGCTGTCACAGTACTCTGACTCGCTCCAGATGTTAGCATCACCCTGCTGGGCCCAACGTTATGTCCTCCTGGGCAGAGTGGACGACCCAGATGGATGTCATATACTAGCCTGGAGTCCTGACCCTGGTCCCCAATGCTGGAAGAGGAGTGTGCAGAGGACAGTGAGTGTGGAAACAATACCCGGAAAGACTCACTGGATTTGCACTTAATTTAGGCAAACACTGAAGCCTGGAGTTGGACTTGCTCTCTCAGGAGACAGGGAGCATCCTGTCCCTGCAGAGATGTCCTTGTGTCAGATGGGATGGGGGCTGGATACCCACAGGAGCTCTGCCTGACAGGTATCTTGGTCCCCAAATACCTGACCAAAGGGGCTGGACTTAATGGGAGGGGAGGTGGAGACGTTACCCTGGAATCCTCTCTAGCTTGGCACTGGCCCCCAAGTATTTACAAAGATGGATCTACAGCCACCACACACTGTGTGGGCAGCATTGCTTGGCCACACAAGGGCCGAGGCTAGTCCCAAGTGACCATGGTAGGGACTGGCTTGTGCTTCCACTGCCAGCAGTCAGCGCAGCACGGGGGATGGGTGAGGAGGAGAGGGGCAGGGGTGGCGTTCTCCCTAGGTGGACACATGTTCTGTGCAGAAGGTAGACTGCATCCAGGAAATGACCACCTTATTCAGGATCAAGTCCATGAGGCTTCTTGGAATAGCTGCTTCTTCCTGATTTGCTAAAGCAAGTTAGACCACGTGGGGCCCACACAATGAATAGATACCACGGAGCCCCCGGGGTGAGCAGCAGTGTCCCCTTGGTTGCTGGTGAATGAGACCCAGTGACTAGTCCCAGCCTGAGGAGAGACTAAGTGCAGAGACTATTCTGCTATAAAACGGGGTGGGCTTCCCTTCCTGCCCCCAGAGAGGAGGAGTCCACGCTGGGGGTGGTGGGGTCTGAGTTAGGCGAGAGCGATGCCAGTCCTGACGCTTTTGAGGCTCACGTCAACTCCGCCTACGCTGAGAAGGTTCGTCCGTCCCAGGCAGGGCTGTGTGATAGGAAGAGCTCTGAGCCATAGGCCTGGGTCTGGTCCCAGTTTGTGTTTATTAGCTGTGGGTCTTTGGGTGCATTTCTCTCCTGGCCTGCCGCGGTGGGCCGCTCCCACCCCTGGGCAGCCCTGTGCGCTCTGCCCCATCATGAGTAACGAAGCCCAGATGCGCAGGGTCTGCTCTGACTCCAACGTTCCTGTGTGTCCCTTTCAGCCCCTGCCTTGTGGATGGTTGGGTGGGGGCAGATGTAGGATGAGCTTTTGTTTTTCCCTCTACCTCAAGCAATCATATTATTATTATTCTTGGGCTCCTTTTCTCGCCTTTTAACAGAGAATTTTGCTGTTGAGTTTAATAAACTTTAAAAACAGCAGCCAGAAAAGTTCCTTCCTCTCTTCTGTCTTGCAAGTCCTGTCTGTCTGCTGGCGCAGCGGAGGGCAAGCTTGGATAAGCCCATCAGCAGCTTCTTGCTCCTGCATCACATTGAGAGGCTGGAGAGAAAGGATGGGCTCATTTCCAGGGATGGCCACCAGCACCCTGCAAATCTTACACAATCAACCCTAGAGCCATTTACTGAAATATTCCCTGGCCTCCAGCTTCCAGCCGGCCCACCACTGGGGACGCCTTCTCAGTGGGGCTGTGAGCAGGGCTTAATGGCTGGATGGCCGAGGGAAGTTCCAGAGGCCAGTCTCCTCCCCTATGTCCCTTTGGGTCACATTTGCTGGCTCTAATGACACACAGTGTGGGTCCCCTTCCTCCATGCAGACGTGGAGGGTCCTGCTGGTCTCTTTCTGCTCTGATCTCAGCAGCCCACAATGGCTAATCAAAGTCAATTCTTTTTATCACTAGAGCTGACGTCAGGGGGGAAAGGTCCCCGCTGAGTCCCAGGATCCCAGTGCGTGTGCGTGCGTGTGTCTGTGTGTACATATGTGTGTGGGGAGAGGGGCGAGGCAGCTGAGCTCTAGCCAGGTAAGAAAACCAGCAGCCAGGAACTGACCACCACAAACTGGGGGGTCCCACCCCACTTCCAGGCCCCCTGTCCTCTGGCAGCTCACAGAAGGAAAACTGCTTCCGTATTTTGGAGGGGAAAAAAATGAGGGAAGCCCCCTTCCTCCCCCACTCCTCCACCCCAGGTCTTGTTCTGGCCTGAGAACATTGTTTAAATTATTCTAGTCACAGGCAGGCTATTCAAATAAAATAGAATTTCAAACCACACGGGGCTTGTTGAGACATTCAGACTGCTCGGATGTGCAAAAGGCAGGGGGAGGGGTGGGGACAGGCCACTCCGCCGCCTCTTTATTACTGGCAGCTGCGATGCCAGACACATCCGAGGGCGTCTCAAAGCCAAGGCGGACTCGTGTGGGTCTGACAGCCAGCAAGCACATGAAAGCCACCGCAAGGCTCCCCTCCCTGGTGGCGACTTTAATTATTTGAACTGGAGCTCAGCAAAATAAAAATAAAATAAAATAGAAATATATTGTAAGTGGCTCCCCAGTTTCCTGCAGAGAAGAGCTTGTGGCAGGGAGGAGAACCGAAAAAAGAAAACCAAACCCACAGGCTCTCTCTTGTTTGCGGCTGGGCTAGGCAGAGGTCTTTAAATATTCATGCCCCATGTGCAACTGTGCAGAGAGAGAGAGAGAGGGGAGGGAGCCCTGCAGCCCCGGTGGCCAGCGAGAGCGGGCAGCGGTGGCTACAGGAGTCTGTAGGGAGGAGGTGGGAGCTGGCAGGCTTCTAGAATGCCCTGGAAGCTGAGTTGGCACAAAGGTGAGCCCTGGCTATGCCTCCATCATGGGTAGGCGTCTGATCTAGTTCCATGTGCTCTCCCAGCCCCTTCCATCTGGCCTCTTCTGCCTCCATCCCACTCCATCATTTCTAACCCCTTCTCTGACTCATCTTTCTAAAAGGCAAGTTATAACATGTTATTTGGGGCCACAGGTAGCAGAGGAACTCTCTCTGCATGGGCTCAGAATGAATTTTGGTCATGATTGGCAAAGCACACCTATGGCCAAGAGCTCTCAAGTTTCAGTGTGCATCCAAATCACCGAGTGTGGGGTTGAAAATGAAGAGCCCCAGGCTCCACTTAGTGATGCCATTCATTAGGTCCAGGGTAGGGCCTAAGAACCTGCATTTATTACATTTCCCAGGTGACTGAAGTTGGAGAAACAGAGCTACCAGTTTGCTCATTTCTAGATCGTGAAGGAAATTCATCGAAGATAACACCAGTTCTCCTATGGGACCAATTGATGATTGTGGGGTTTCTTAGGGAAATTGAGATATTTTGCAATTACTTTAACTCCCTGAAGACCAGGACTGAGCTGAGTGTAGAGAAGATGGTGGGCATTGGCCCTGGAGCTCAGCTCGGCCAGACACCTGCCCCTGTGGGGACCTTCACTCACAGGTCCACCCAGCGTCTCCCTTGCTGCACTCAAGCCCCACAGCCAACAGAGGCCCCTGTAGGGTCACTGGGGTTTGAAAGCCCCAAGTTAACATCACACAGTCCTCCAGAACAATGCAATATCTGTTTCTCTGCTACTGCGGTTCAGCGAACCTGGGAGGAGGAAACCAACTTCCTGCCTTCTGCATTTAGGATTCAAATAAAATAAATGATGGGGCTTACAGACCTGGAAATGCATATTTCTAGTTTGGGTATTTATTTTTCTGATGAAAACATTTCTCCCAACATTGGGAATTCAAAGACCCATCAGCACTAGACGAATGGTTTGAAAACCTGAATGCAAAATAATGTGAATGTGAATATAAATATAAATAATGTGAATGTGGAATGGACTCACTCCCTTCCCTTCATCATGCCTGCTGAGCCAAGTTCTGGAAAAGGGCAGGGAATGGCAGAAATAGCCCAGAGCATATAGACTGGAGGAAAAATAAAACAGGCCAGTAAAACAACACACCTGTTTAAGCTATCGATCAACTCAAAGGTTATCAGAAAAATGATGAAGTATTAGAATAATAACATTTTTACCTTGACATTTCTTTTTCTGAAATTTGGCTCATATTAAATCAGTGAAGAGTAAATTTAAAGACCAGATGCTTTTAAGGATCCTCCTGTCCTCTTACGGGCCAACCCTCTGTCCTCATTTAGATTTTCCCTTAAGAAGCCTTCCTTTCTCAGTACCTGCTCCAAGGCACCTGAGAAATATCAGCAGTGACTGTGTAATGCCACCATCTGCATCAGATAGCACGGTTTCTCAAATACAATTTAATTTAATGAATCTATTTATTTGTGCCCAGACTGCTCCAAAAAGGATTTAAGGTAGCTCACAGAGTGCATAAAATCAAGTAAGATAACATAAACTAGAAGAGGGTGAGAAAGATGGGGCAAACGTCCCATTATAAAATCAAACCAGGAGTGGTTGCTACCGATCGCACATCACAAAGTCCTATTTCCTTACTAGGTGGAGCCTCAGTTTTAATTTAACCATTCCTCTGATTCAAAAAGTCATTTACATGTCTTATTCCATTCTTATCTGTTTTATATGTCTGTGAGTTTTTATTTCCCAAGAAACCCGAAGGGCTCGCATCTGCCTGCGTCCCTTAGCAGGGGGATATGTTGTCTGTACCTCTGCTGGCCAAGGCTTCACCTCCCTGGGGTTTCTACCTGCCAAGGGGGGGAAGTGAATCTGGTCAATTTCACAACGTCCACAACTTGACAGGAAACAAATTGCTCAGAGGGTGCGTAGCTATTCCTGAAAGTAAGCCAGATTGCGATTTCTCCTGTGAGTTTCCAGAGAGAGCGGACTGGCTGAATCTAAGCTATGTGTTGATTTTCTGCTACGTGCATGATGCTGATGCAGGTGCCATGAGGGAGTGTAAATAGCACGAGGCATGGCCTCATCTCTGAGAGCTCAGAGTCTGATTTCTGGCTCAAGTCCTCTTACTCTTCCCCATTCTCCTTTTGAATGTTTACACAGGGTGCTGGGCACTGTGTCTAACTATCACAGTGCTTATTTCTGCCAGACTCTCTTCTAAGCCCTATGTGTATATTACCCATTTAATCTTCACCTCTTTGGGGTAGGCGCTTAGTGTGTCCATTTTCCAGGTGAGGAAACTGAAGCCCTGAGAGGTTAATGAACTGCCCAAAAAATTGTATAGCCAAGCAGTGGCGGAGCCTGGCTTGGACTCAGGCAGTAGATTCCAGAGTCTGTGAGCTTAATCACTGTGCCCTGTTGGGGTCTTAAGCTCATGTCTTGGCCTCTGGAGAACATGACTGTATGCTATGGAATATGGAGCCAGTCCCTCCATCCTCCCCACTAACAAGACAACAGCTTCAGGAACCATTTGGGTAAGTGGCTTTGGTGGTACTGTACTGAATGCCATTGATATCTTAGTGAAATTTATGCAAATAAAATTTTTGATGCTCTGTAGTGTTTGAAATATATTATAAGAGCTTGATATTTTTAAAAGGGGTTCTTCAGAAAGTCTTTTGTAAATCCTGTTACTCTCCCCTGTTATGCCATGGGAAAGCTTTTCTGGGTTTGCTTAAATCATGGTCCTATTGCAAACAGTTCGGGGAAGTTGAGTATGGGTGTTTAAGGTACGATGCTCTGCAGGTGGGACTCTACCATGTTGATGGATGTGCTCTGCCTAGAAGATGGCAAAGATGGCCTTCTTGTCCTCTCCCCAGGAGGACAACCAGCCTAGCCACCCAGGATACTTGCTTAATCTGTTTGGGTTCATCTGAAGTGACAAGTGGTGGGAAAAGTCAGAGAACAAGAGGAACACCGAGACTTGCCTCACATGGAGAGTTCTTCATCGGTGCAGGAAACGTAGCACTAGTCACCGTAGCGCTTTCAGCAGTGGGGACATCAGTGGTGCTGAGCAACAGGGCACGGCCTGGGGGAGAGGAGAAGAGTCACAAATACACCATGGGCAGGAACTGAGGGGTCCCAGGATGCAGAGTTAATGGACTAGGCACAGCTCTTATCTAGACCAGGAGGATCTTTGAGGACACTGATTTCTGGCCTACTTGTCATTGTCAACAAAATCTGGCTCATGCAAAGGCCTTCATTCCAAACTGCCATGCGTTTGGACTACTACATCCCTGATCTTCCAAGGTCATAAGCTTCAGCCTGCAGCCCAGGACAGCCCGAAGCACACTCATGCCAATGCACTGTCTTCCAATGGTTTCTATGACCTTCACTCTCTTCTTTGTCTAGAGCCCAGGTCATCTTGGCCCCATGCCCTGCCCAGGGAGACTCACTTCTTGTGTTTCCTAAGCATCACTCTGCCTGAACACCTGGGAGAACAGAAGCCCTCAGCCCCATGTGATGGCAGCAAGAAGCATCTGCAAACCTTTAGGAACTGTGGAACATTTTGTAGATGGTCAATGTTACAGATATTGTGCCGGTGTGAACTCACGACATTTTAGGGGCCCACAGAACCCCAAGCATGACTTTAGTCATTCATTTATGCCTTTCTCTATCTCTTAGTAAAGTCTGTTATTGAGTTACTACTGAGTAACAAATTCAGGTGGGTCCAGAGCAGAAGGACAGGCTGGAGATCTTAGCAAGCATGAGGAAGATTCAGGGAGCTGGGGTCATGTGACTGGAGCAAGAAAAGCCCCCATGGGTCACAGTTGTTGTCTTCAAATATCTGAAAGGCTGCCTTGGGGTGGTTCAGTTCTGTAGGTCCCCGGGAAACACAAATCATGATTACTGAGTAGAATTGATGGAGAGGCGGAGCTGCCTCTAGGTAAGGAAAACTGGTCTGCAGTTCAGAGCTGCAAATACAGCATGGGCTGTGCTAGGAGGCAGCGAGAGCCCGTCACTAGATGTATTCAACGAGGGCTAGATATTTATTTGCTATGGGAGCTGGAGGGGGAATTACCAAACTGGGAGCAGAGATATTAAGATCATGTCTAGATCTGAGCTTCATCTCTCTTCTCTGCTCCTTCTACAGGCAGGGTGTTAAGGGTGATGTTGCAAAGTGAGGAGACCGAGGGGAGAAGTAGGGGCCTCTGGGCACTCCACATCTGGTGAGGGGCCCTGCAGAACGCTCCGTGGCTGCAGTGACTCAGCCTTCTTGCTGGTGAGGCCACCGTGAGCGTGTCCTGGCCCACAGCCAGCATGCTCAGATGCAGCTGGCTCTGAACACTGGCAGTGGGACTGCACAGGTCCTGGGGTCCTTTGTGGTTGGGCTGGATATTGTCCTTTCTCACGTTCATTATTATTTCTTAAAATTATCCATAGATATGTGATCTTTGCTTAGAAAGAAAAGGGTTTTGGTATAAGGGTCTCTAGTTCCACAAAAAGAAGGCAAATGCAGGGGAGGGAAGACAGAGAGAGACCTTCCTGCCTCACCAGCTCTGTCCTACAGAGAGGCGGGCACCAGGGCCTATTGGGCTAGCCACTGGGTACAGCCCACAGCCAGGCCATGGCTGGCCTTGCAGACCCTCTCCGATCCCACACCCTGCCCGAGCTGGTGTCTCTGGGTGTGCAGTTAGCCTGCCCAGGTGTGGGTGGCCATCTCTTGGGCGTGTGGGTGCCCTTTGCTCCTGCAGGGCTGTGGGGAGGATGGGCCCAGCGAGGGGAGGACAGGCATTGCCAGCTCAAGTCAGTGGTGGGAGTGGGGGTGGCTGAGGAGTCTGGGCCACAGGGGACGAACCAGATGGGGAGAATGACACAGGTCTCCCTAGGCCTCAGGCTCCCCAGGCAGGAAGAGGGTTAAGGCCTCCCCCACCTCTCAATTAATTCTGTGCCTGATGCACAGCAGAACCTCAACACACACTGTTGAAAGAATAGATTAATCATTATTGTTGCTGTTATTTTCCAGTTAATCCTTCATCAAGCTTCTCATTTTAAGTACTCAAAGGGGACATCTACCTTGGCTATTCTGAAGCCCAAGAAGCTGTGAGGAGGCCATATGTGTGAGCACCCAAGGCAGGATCTGGGCAGGTGGCTGAGCTTGTCCTACAGGGTGGGGCCCAGGTCTCTTGTCTGTCTATTCAGGCATGGGATGGACACTGGGGAAGGGAGGAGAGGGGCAGTACCTTGGTGGTCCTGGAATGGGGCATCCTTTGGGGTCCTGACCTGCCACTGGGGAGTGTGGGGTGAGAGAGTGCCTTGGGTCCAGCCGCAGAAGCCATCCTCAAAGTTGCAGTAAAAACCAGCAGGGAGTTTACCTGTGGAGAGAGCACAGAGGCACAGTCATTTCCAGGACCGCTATAGGCAAAATATGCCAACCTCAAGTCCAATTGGCCAGGTATGACCAAATTATCTTCATTAGTAACAGCTCCCTGGCCAGAACACTTGATGTCTAATGACATTGATCATAGTGAAGAGAAGCCCCCAGTCCTAACTTGTGAATATGCTGGTTTATGATTTTCTGGTCTTTGGAAAATAAAATAGTAATAATAACAATTCCACAGCATGGGTGCTGTTAGCCCAGTTTTACGTATGACAAAGCAGAGATTCAGAAATGGTAAGCCACCTGACCAAGGTCACACAGCTAACAGATAATCCAGCTGGGACTCAAACCCAGATCTTGTGCTTCTAAATTTGGAGCTCTTTATACCGATCCCCCATGACTGTGTCCGTAGGAGAAGCCGATGTCTAATGCACGAGAAGACGTTTCCAATGGACACAATGACGAGAGCACGCACGACAAGAGAGTGGTGGTGGTGGTGGCGGTGGCGGTGGTGACGGCTGGGGGTTGGTTGGATCCTTCGCATCACCCCTGTCTGTAGAGACACAATTGCTGAACACCTCTGTACTCCTCCAACCCCTTGCAGTTGCTCGAAGCCCCGTGACACACGCTAGCCGATGAAACGTGAGAGGAAGCGACGTGTGTCTCATCTGGGTGGAGGCTGTGAAAGGCCTCGTGCAAATCTGCAGTCTGTCTTTTTCTCTGCTGGAAGTGACCAAGGAGAGTTCTTGTTCCTGAGGGTGCCGCTGTGTTGATGGAAGAGCCTGTGCGGGCCTGGGCTCCTGAATGACCCTGTGGAGCAGAGCTTCTGCCCACTCCCTCCCCTCGCTGGCCAGGTGCTGTAAATGTTGTCCTAAGCCACTGAAATGTGCGGTTTATTACTGCAGCATAACCTGGCTTCTCCTGATCAAACAATTCCAGTCACTGCAGCCTCTTTGTAGCATCTGTTGGCTCAGCAAAAGGGCCTGCAGTCCTTTTCTCCCCATGAGACAAACTGCAGGTGCCATTGAGGAGCCCACATCAGCTTTCTTGACTGTGTATTTCCCAACTGCCCACAGAAGGAGGAGGACGTGAGAAGGGGGCTAGAGAGAGCTATGGCCCCAGGCAAGGCTGTCAGCGAGGAACTGGTGGGCCCTTCCAGGCCATTCCAACACACCCAGCAGCTCCAGGCCTTGCTGCGGACAAGCCCATGTCTCCACAGAGGAGGAAAGACGCTCTCTAGCTGGACCCACCGCACCCCAGGTCCTTCCTCTCCCTCAGCCTTCTTGGCAGCAGCAGGCTGACTGGTTGTGACAGCACCTTCGTGAATTATTACTCATTTCCCCCTCGATTCTCTGTGCGTTTCACGTGGAGGCAGAATTATAAATTAAAACAGGCTGTCACTGCCTTTGAGCATCTCTTCCCATTTATACCCCCCTGAAGAAATCATTTCCCCCCAAGCCTCTCATGTTCCTCTGATTAAAACTCCCAAAGCTAAGGAGAACTTTCCATTTCATTCTTTATGCCCCCCTCAAGGGATCCCGCATCCACTTCTTTTACAGAAATCAACTGGTGGCTGGAAGTGACCTTCTCATGGAGTGCCCTTCACAAGTGAGCTTTAAAAACCAAGGCCCAGATGGAAGATTCCAGCAGGACGAAGGAGGAGGCAGGGCTGCGCTGGGGGCTGACAGCACGTCACTTCCTCCTCACTCTTCCAGGAGGTGGAGGCGAGGACAGAGAATGGAGCCTGAGTTGTGGGTGTTGGTACCACAACAGCACAGGAATCTGGACACGTGGGCTCCAGCCTTGGCCTCACCACTTCCTGCTGTGTGACCTTAGGCAAGTCCCTTCCTTCTTTAGAGCCTCAAGTTCCTCGTCTGAAAAATGGGATAATGTGAGTGTCTACTTCACTGGACTGGCTTGGGGATAAAATAAGGCAGAGAGCGTGGAAACACTGTAAACAGCCAGCATGGTGCAGACATAAGTGGTGGTGGTATTATTAATGCTCGTTCACACCTGAGCAGAGGGAACCAGTTCATCAGGGCATGGGCTGGGACAGCCAGGAGGTCCCGAGCTGCCTCTCTGGAAGTGCCTGAGGGGGCTGTGCACCTGCTCGCTTTTCTGTGCCTTCCCCCGGACAGGAAAGAGGAGTGCCGTGGGCACCCTCCACCTCTGGAAGTCCAGCCTGTCTCAGCTCGGCATAGGATCCAGGGCGAGCTGCAGTTGGAAGCCCCATTCTTTTTGGCTAATTGAATAAAGGGAGAGGAGCCAGGCAAAATAGCAAGGCAGGTCAACACGCAATTTATGTGACAGTGACAACCCCGGAGGGAGGAAGAGGTGCTGAGAGGATTTCCACTGCCATAAACTCATCAGAGCAGCTTGCTTAGAAAGAGGCCACTCTCGAGGAAGCTGGTGGAATTTGGGTTAGGGGTCAGACCCTTCGGGGAAATTGCTGCTAAGGCCAGTTGCTGAGCAAAAAGATTGGCCCACAGGGTTGGGTCTAAGGGTGTCAACTCATCCTTTGATCATCCTGTCCTCTTCTCATTCACCCCAAGCACCTACTGAGTGCTTGGTACATTGTAGGACTTCAATAACTATTTGCTAAACAAAATGGGAGTAGGTTCAGTCCCCTAACCCTTTGCCACTCAAAATGTGGCCCAGGGACCAGCTGTATCCACGTCACTGTGGAGCTATTGGAAGTGTGGACTCTTAGGCCCCACTCCAGCCTACAGAGTAAGAATCTGCATTTGTAAGCAGCTCTCCTGGTGACTTCCTTAGTGTTTGAGAAGCACTGCCCTAACCAGCCCCCTTCTTGGGTGGGAGCCAGTTACTCCATTGGCTGGATGGCCAGATTGGGGTGTGTGTGGGTCAATCAATCCTGCAATATTTGGCAATTATGACACCTGATTCCACTCTAAGAGAGACAAATTGGTAGAGTCATAGAGATGTGACCTCGACAGCAGCTACAGGAGCTGCCAAGTGCAAACTCCGGGCCAAACGACACTACTTCTTTTCCTTCCTGTGTGACAACTCTGTTAACATTTTTGATAAATATGTGTTATACATTTTCTTGAACATATAGAATCATGGGAAAAAATGCTAGAAGAAATATTTCAAAATATTATGGTTATCTCTGAATGTCTGAGAGGGAGGAGTATAGGCAATAGTTATTTTCTCTTGTGCACTTTTCTAGATTTTCTAAGTGTTTTACAACCAGCATGTTTTATTTTACTATAAATAAATAAACTTTTAAAGAACTGGTCTTGCCTGGTAGGAAGAGTGTCCCCCCCAAAACAGGTGAGATTATCAAGTCCACGGAGGGGTGCTGATCTGCCTGCAATACCCGGTGAGCAATGGACCCATCCAGGGCGTGAAGTGGGGACACCTGGCCCCTTTCTGGGGAGCCATATGCCATTGAGGACATTGGTGGGGACACACAGGGGATGAAGAAGACTTCCTTCAATGTGTCATAGCATCTGGGATGTCTCATTCAGATTTGGCAATGTTTAATTGGAAATGCAGGGTGTCTGTGTCAGAGAGGGGAAGAGGAATGCATGTTGGGGTGTGGCTTGGGAGAGGGTACAATGACAGATGGGTGTCATGATTGGAGAGAGAAGGGCAAGGGAATGCCACCTCCACCTCAGGCCCTCCACTTATCCCACCCAACTCCTAGAGTATTTAAGGGCTACAAAAAGGTCAGTTATGTTGCACAGGGTGCGTCTGATAATCTCCATGCGGAAGATTCCTTCTGGGGAAGCTGTGGGAGCTGGGGCTGGCCCTTCAGTGGAATGAGTTGACTAAATGCAACCTATTTTTTCCTCTCTAAATTCCAACCATGGAAGGGTTTGGTCAACTACCCTGGCCCAAGATTAGTGACCCTCATGGTGGTTCTTTAGAGGACCTGGCCATCCCCAGCACAGCTACAGTGGGAACACCTGCACAGAGAAAACATTTTCACAGGCTCCTGACCACCTGAGAAAGGCCAAGTGTAGTCAAGAGCATTTCCCTACAACATTGATGTTGATCCTGGAAACCATCCCCATGAAGATAACAACAACAACATTAGTAATGCTGGCTAACATTTACTGAGCATTTATTATATGCCAGAAGCTGTTCTAACACTTCCTGCTTATTTCTCAGACATCAAGGTCAGCAGGCATCATGTCACAGATGAAGAAACTGAGAGTCGTGATGGGGAGGCCAATGATCTTACCCGCCCCCCCAAGGGTGGTAACAGAGCCCTGGGCCTCCCTACTTTTCCTGGCAGGGGTGTTGAAGGGAAATGGGGAGAGATGCTGGCAGTTCCCTTTTGGAGTGATAAAAATGTTCTAAAATTAGACTGTGTGATGGTTGAAAACCCTATGATTATATTAAAAACACTGAGTTGTACACTGTAAGTGGGTGAATTGTATGTTATATGAGTTACATCTCAAACAAAGCAATTAATAAAAACTAAAGGAAGTGATGATATTTGTGTGGATATACTATGGAAGGGAAGGGTCCAGAGGAAGAAGAACCAACTGTACTTGCAGGGGATGGTCAGGGCAGGCTTTCTGGAAGAATCGACTTGAGGTGAGTCTTGCAGGAATAGCTGTGACTTGAAAAAGGACAGGGCATGCTGGGAAGGGGAGATCACGTGGGCAAAGCCACGGAGGCATGAGGGAGCTGCGAGGTGGCTTCATATGGCTGGAACTGGGGGTGCATGGAAGGTGGAGGATGAAAGTCTGGGTGTATAGGGCCTCCAATGCCACCTCATGGAGCTGGGCTTTATCCTGCACATTGTCTCTGTGCCTTCACAATGCCAAGAGCACAGCTTACAAGGTCTTGGTTGGTTCTTGACTTATAGACTGCAGAGCTTGGAGGACTGGGCTGTTTCTAGACAATAAATCCTAGCTCTGCCTCTTGCAGTCCCTGGGGCTTTGCCATGAGAGGAGTCACACATGTCACTGGATGTTAGATGGCTGTCCAAGCTTGCCTGTCTGAGGAGATGGGGGCAGGAGTGTGGGCGTGGGCTGGGCTGGGCAGGGTGGGGGTGGCCTCATCTACTCACGGCATAGCTGGCCCTCATCTTCTCCCTGGGCGCAGTCATGGTGGAAGTCACAGGCCTGCCCGAGCTGAAGGACTGTCCCATTCCAACAAGTGAAGGAGCTCTGCAGGGCCATCTTGGAGCCCGGAGTTGTTCCTGGAGAGCACACAGACACACCGTGGTCAATTTGGGTAGCCCCAGGTACTGGCTGGCCTGAGGGGTGGCCCCTGGGCAGACTGCAGGGACAGAATTATCCTATTATCCTGCCCTGATGTTCACATCCCAAGGCCTGACTGAGACACCCACATCTTAATTGAGCCACTCCTGGTTCCAACACTCGCAGGCTGAGAAGAAGTCAAAGCCCGCCTCAGCCTTTAATTCATGTGATGGTACACCCCATGCTCCTCTGCTGGACATCCTGCTGTCTGTCCAAGTCCAGCTCACAGACACCGCCATGACAGTCTTCACAGCTTCCTCCCACGCTCATTTGGCCTTGGTTCTGTGAAACCTGCCTCTAGAACACGTGTGCATGTTCCCATCTTCTCCATCACGTGGTTTGAGCCTCTGGAAGCTCCTCCTGCCCTAGCCAGTGCCTGGCCCCTAGGGACTCACGGATAGCCTGCGTGTTAGGTCATCCATCTGTGGTAGGCTGATTAATGGGCCCCAAATAGCCACATTCATGTCTCTGCGTCCTGCGACTATACTGCCCCATGCGGTAAAAGGGGCTTTGTGACAAGCTAAGGGTCTTTAGCTGGAGAGATAACCTTGGATTACCTGGCGGAGGGGGCAATGTGATCACAAGGGTCCCCACAAGAGGGAGGCAGGAGAGTCAAAGTGACAGGTGGGGGATGTGAGGACGGAAGCAGGAGTTTGGAGCAACGGGAAGAAGAGGTCACTAGCCCAAGCGTGCAGGCAGCCTTCAGAAGCTGGAAAAGGCAAGGATACGGATCTTCCCTCAGAGCCCCCAGGAGGAACCTGCCCTGCCAGACAGCATGGCTTCAGTCCACGACACCTACTGCAGACCTCTGCCCCACAGAACCGTAAGAGAATAAATTCGTGTTGTTTGAAGCCCTTGTGTTTGTGGCAGCTATTGCAGCAGCAATGGGAAATGAATAGACCATCTAAACCCAACTCCCACTGAGCTCACAGACTAAGCCAGCGGAGGCTCTGGTCACTTGAAGCCCAGCATAGCTTTAGTTCTGTGACTTGTTTTTGTGACTAGGTGTTTGTAGTTTTATGGACCCCTTTCTTCCTCACAGAGAGTGAAAAACGTCACTTCCATCTGTCCCTGTGCCCATTCAAGGTTTCCTCCAAATAACTTGTGGATTGAAAACTCTTCCTCCCCCTACACTCCCCCAATTCTAAATACAGTTGACCCTTGAACACCGCGGTCTTGAACCGCACGGGTCCACTTATACACGGATTTCTTTTAAGTGAAGGCAGATTGAGAACAGCAGTGGTGGGCTGCAGAGTACGTGTACATGGAGGGGCGACCTTTTGTACACGTGGGTTCTGCAGGGTGGACTGCAGAACTTGAGCATGCGCGGATTTTGGTATGCCCTGGGGGGCAGGGTGTGGAACCAATGCCCTGCGTATATGGAGGGATTGAGACAAACACAGGATCAAAATACCAAAGGAATGGCAGAAAGAGATACAATGCTCATTTTAAAAGGCAAAATGTCAAATTCACTTTGCAGCCTTAATGCTGTGCGTCAGTTCTCCACTTTCATTCGTATGTTCTTGGAAGCCGGGAGGTACAATACTGTCCCAACAAACTGGTGCTGGCCCAGTGGAAGGTGCCAGCGTGGGAAAGGGGGGAGGAAATGCCCTTGCCTGGGGCACTGCCGAGGGGTGCTTTGCAGGGGCGGGGGTGAGGGGTGGTGGCTGCAGGCTGTGTCCCAGGGACCAAGAGCACAGCAGGCGCTGCACCTCCCTGCTCACTAAACTTGTGACAACCAGGATAGGGTGGCTCTGTCATTTCCACTCAGTAAGAGAAAATGGGGAAGCCCAGTGACATTGCCTGTCCTCTCTGCCCCTCTTTCAGGGCACAGGGACTTAGGATAATAAGAAAAATTCTTTACATTTGCTTGGTGACTTCCTTTCCAAAACATTTCTTCTTATGCCTTATCATAGGAGATCATTAAATACAGTTAGGACCTTATCACACAAACCCCCAGCCCGACCACAGGAAACGTGAGCAAACGCAACCTACCAAACAAACCTAAGCTCTGTGGTGTTTTATCCACACCTTATGTCCCATCGCACATCTCCATGAACACGAGAGTGTTGCACCAATTACTTGTCATTCCCCAAATAGATCTTACAGCTCCTTTTACTTTCCTTCATTCTAAAAATATAAGTCAATTGTCTAAAGTTCAAAAGCAGGGTAAAAAGAAACAAAAATAACTCCAGAACCCCATCACCTAGAGGCCACCATTTTAAACATCTTGGTAAATTTCTTTTTAGTTCAGTTTTTTTCCGCCTATGCTTTAAAAGTGTGTATAGTTGTGTCAGATGAATATAGACCTTCAAATAATTAAGGTTGTATCACAAGCTTTTCCAAGGGCTTTAAAAAGTACCCATAAAAATACTTTTTAATGGCTGCAATACTGTGTGATATGTTCCATCATTTATTTAAACATTATTCAATGATTGGACTGCTATTCCTTTTTATAATAACGCTTTGAAGAATATCTTTGAGCATAAACCTTTGCCTGAATTTCAGATTATTTTCATAGGATAGATTCCCAGAAGTGGAATTACCGAATAAAAAGGTATAAACATTTTAAAGGCGTTTGATACATACTGCCAAATTGCTTTCTAGAAGTTAATCCAATTTATGCTCTTCACCAGCTGTGTTCATACATGCACGTCCCTCATGCTGCATCCTGGCCAGCCCTGAGTATTATCATAATTCTTATTTTTAACTAAAGTTATCTCCCTGCTGTTTTATTTTGGATTTCTTTGATAGAGAGGTTGAATTTTTAAATTTTTTTTTTATGTTACCAGAATTTTTTTTCAACTTTGTTTTTTTTTTAGGGAATTGCCCACTTCCTCATGCCAATTTATCTATTAGGTTCTTCAAGTTTCCATACTAAGTTGTATGACCACATTAATAAGGATGTGAAAATATTTGTCACATGTTTGACAATTTCCCCCAGTGTTTTATGCATATTTTCATTCTGTTTATAATGTATTTACATAAACATTTTAAAATTTTATATAATCCAAACCTAGTCATATTATCCTTGATGATTTCTTCTTTTTTATCAATGCCTAGAGAGTTTGTTCCATGTGGGATCGGCAAGTAACGTGCGGGTCATGCTTTGGTCGTTGGGTTGCCCTCTGCTCTGGGGTGCCTCCCACCAACTCCTCACCTTTTAGTGCTGGGGGTCTCGATCTTACCCCCTCACCTGTGCCATTGTCATGGGTTCTCCCCCTTCACGAATGGTCTTTTCACTTAGGGACATTACTTCTTGCGCATAATGTGGCAGGCATTCTGCCTTATTAATATTATTCCGAGCTGCCTGTATGCTTACCTTTCTCACCAAGCTGTGAATTGAAATAACTGACTTGAACTGTATCAAGTCTTAGCTTCAAGAGCTTACAACAGTGCCTGATATATAGATTTCCCCACCTCAATATTTGGGAACTGAATTGATCCTGTGTATTAGCTGAGGAAGGTATCATTCTGCCCCTTTTATAGTTGAGAATATCAAGGCTCAGAGTGGTTACGTGACTTGTTGAAGAATTGGTGGGAACCCATATTTTCGGACTCCTTGTTCTCTACCCTTTGTGCTGTGTCTGTCTGTTGGGGTCATCCTAGAGACAGGTGTCCTCAGGAGTGGTGATAGTGAGTGTGGAAGGGCAGGACGTTGGCATCCCTGCCCTTCACCCAGAAACCTTGACAAAGGAGGGGGTTCAGGAATGGGGGGCAGTGCTGCTTCCACCTGGGTTCCCTGGATTTTATCCCCCAGCTTTCTCTGAAGCACAGCATAGCCCAGAGAAGCCGCTCCTTCGGCACTGCTTCTACCAACTCCTCCATCTCTCCCAGCGGGAGACTTCCAGGCTCTCTGGCACAGCCTCCTCCATCCCACAGGGAGCTTTATGCTTATGAGAGATTCAGTTAGATGGATGCCTGGTACTCTGATCTCTCCTGCCAGCCCAAACTCAAAACTAATGAGGCACAACCAAAAACAACCGCTCTGTCTTCTCAAGTTCTGTTTTTATGGGGCCCATAAATTCCAAGGAGGAAAGTACCCTTGGTGAATGGTTTTAATCAAGGGCCTGAGTTTCCTAAAGAGCATCTTCTCTGTAGTTATAAAATGATCATTCTGGCCTATGGAGTGGGGTACCCTGGGGACCCAGATGGTCATAGCCTGTCTCCAGACCAGTGAGGAAGGGGCAGGGGCTTGACATGAGAGCCAGATTCTGTTTCTTGCTGATACTTCTGATGCCTTCCTCCTGTGGGTATTGGTGATTCCTGGTAACCATTTCACAACGCACAACTAATGCACAAATGCCCTAATCAAGGAAGGTAAGGGAGATGGTAAGGGAGATCTGAGATCAAGCCACTCTGGGAAGAGTCGGCGCTTGTGGATCTTTCATTAGTAAGGGTCTTCTCTATGGGAATTTACTTATTAGCTTTTGAAACTAACGACGTAAGTCGCTGAGTGTAGTCAATTGTCATCATTCCTTGCCTTTGTGTAGCATTTCAACAGCTTACAATGTGTTCTCTTAATCCTTCTTTGTTTGAATCTCATAAAGAACTGGCAGAACAGTGATTACTGTTCCCATTCGATTAATCAGAAGACTGAGGATTTGAGAGCCTAAAAATGTCCAGGGAAATGCTTTTTCAACAGTAAAGCACTACAGAACGTAGCCCGTTACTTCCTGGGTGCTTTGCCTGTGGTCTCACAGCTGGTAAACCACAGGTGAGGGCCCAGGACCTGGTTAGATTATCTCAGGTCGAGTTCTTCTCCCACAACTCAGGTTAAATTGTCTTGCAGGAGCAGTGCCTTGCCTGCTTCGGGGGTCACGTGGGAAGTGAGAAGCACTGTGTATGTTCAGGCTCTACTTCGACCAGTGAAATCAGTATCTGGAGGAGAGACCCTTGGCACTGGTGGTTTTTAACAGCTCCCTGGGCGATTCTCAGGGGCATACAGTTGGGTAGCACATCCTTGGAGGTGGGAGGTCTCTGGCTGAGATAGCTGTGCCTCTGGGTGGTTCCTTCACCTGTACGGACTCCACTGTCCTCTGGGGCAGGCAAATGCTGACCTCAAACCCTGTCTCCAAGACCCCTTCCACCTCTGGTGTCCTGGTTCTCGGGATCTGGGTAGTAGTTGTTGATGGCTACATGTTTGTGAGGTTGATGGGACATAGTGCCACCTTTATTAATGCCTCTCCCCTGCCCTCCTGTGCATATTCCCTGAGCCACTCACCCAACAAGCTGCCTCACATGGGCAATTCCTGTCTCAGTCACCTGTCATGTGCATCGTGTAACATCACACGCCACATTTGTTTGCCCATTTATCTCCTCTCTGGATGCAGGAGCGATGAGCTCAGATCTGCATCAGAGACATGTGTGGCCTGGGTCAGGTTGTGTGAATCGCTGTTCTACACCATGGGTGACTTATTGGGTTCACTCGCTCAGAATGGTCCCCTTTCCCTAATCATGCATTCCGAACAGAAACCCACACACACTCCCCTCCTTCAATCGTGTCTTGGAGATTTGATGCTACAAAACCTACATTAACTCTCCTAACTCAAATTTCTTTTTTAAACCAATATCAAATTTTAGGGCACTTAATTAATTTTTAATTAAGGTGATTTATGCGGCATTAAAAATAGGCACATTTGTACCAGCTTTCTGGCCACTTCCCACCTGCTTGCTCTTGCCTAACTGATGACATTCATTGCAGGGGGGAAAACTGAGTGCTCGTGCTGCTTCAGGGAAAAGGGGTCCTGCCCTTAGACTAAAGCCAAAGCGAGACAGAGTGTGGAGGAGATTCGTGTCCAGAGGACTCGGGTCAGGCCTGGGGTTGGGGCTGGAGCCCAGGAGACAGGGCCAGGCTCTGACCAGGAGAATCAGGTGCTCCAGGGTAAACCAGCCCAGAGACATGAACATGGACAGTGACAGGATGAGAATGTAGGCAAGTCCACGGGCTGACAGCTGCAGCTCCCTTGCTGACGTTAATGGGGGTGTTGGAAGGCCCACGGACTGTGTAAATGAACCCTGGCAGAGACCAGCCCTGCTGCAGGCTTTGGGCCTCATAAATTGTAGTGTGGACAACCTCATTAAAGAACTGGCATCTTGGGTTCCCACTGAACATGTAAATCGGCAGGGAGTGGGCCTGGCTCTGGTTGGCCGCTGGCAGGCTGGGTAAGGAAGCACCAATCTGGGACCTGGGAGAACAGCTTTGGGGCCCAGTCTTGCCACTAGGACCGTGAATGAGTCCCTTTCTCTCTGGGCCTCAGTTTCCTTGTTTGTACACTCTCTCCAGCCAGCCATTCACGTGTGCCAGGGCTTAGGCTATGGTGTGAATGGTGTGCCCACAGACCCTACACCAGAACCATGTGGGAGCCTGGTAGCCACGCTGCTTCCTGGCCATGACTGCAAACCTACAGAACCAGAATATCCGGGAGAGCAGCCCAGAACCAGCAGGCACCACGAGCTCTCTGGGGACAGTTGGGTACACTCGAGTCTGAGAACCTCTAGTGCTCAAGAAATGGACCTTTAGTTCCTTCTCCTCACAGAGGAACCCCAAACCCTCCAGCACCCCCCAATCCCCACTATGCTGATTCCCTCCTTAGTCCAGGGTCCTCAGAGCTCCGTCCACACCCGGGTTCCACTCCTGGATTATTCTAGCAGGCCCAAAGGCCCGCACTGCTCAGTTTGTGTTGATGAGGCCCCTAAGGTGCAGAGGAAGTAACACTAGGTTTCAGGCCCCTCTTCTACTAGCTAGCGGCGTGAATGCTGACACAGTTCACGGTTTTCTCTGCTGTAAATTGGGGTTGCTATCTAACTTATGGGTTTTTGTGAGGATCAAATGAAATCATGTATATGTAAAACAGTATGTGGGTTCTTATTGGGAGCTAATTTCAGAGACTGTCCCAAGGACTTTGGGAGAATTGGCCATGGAGGGTGGGTGGGAAGGGGCCAGCGTGGGGTTAGACAGGCCAGATCTTGGGACAGACAGAACCTCTGGGTGTCCCTCACATCACATGGTGGAGGTGAGGCTCCACAGAGCCAGACCCTTTCAGCAAAACAATAATGGACACAAGCCCAAGAGTAGTTGTTAAAAATAATACTTGCAATGGTGGCTTCTCAGCAGTATCTGTCTCTGACGTCACCTCCCCATCAGAGCTTGCTTTCTGAACCCAGTTCCATAAATGTCTGCTGGTTTGCACAGTGTGCAATCCCAATGCAGGCTTGGCCTGCTCAGCACAGCCACTTCCCGGCTTCACCGTGTCCCTTTCCATCTTTAGTTAAACGCCATGACTTGAAGTTTCTTATACCTTTGTACAACCTGGTTCCCTTGTCTAGAATCATCTTCTCCATCTGAACAGTTCCTCCTAACTCAGATGCCACTGTCCCCAATTGCTTGCTCTTCTACCTTGAAGACAGACTTGTGTCTCCCCCTGGGGTGCCCTGGAAATGGCCACATACTTTTCACTGTGCACTCACCTCATTTTATTGGGCATCGGTGTCTGCCTTGCCAGCTTCTCCCACTAAATTCTAAATTCCTTGAGGCAGGGAGTCCGTTTCACTTACTTTATCTCCTGAAGAGTGCCTGGCACTAGCAAGTGCTAATGAATGTAGTTGAAGGAGGACAAAGTAGATCACTAAGTTTAAGTAAAAGAACATGGTGAGGTGGCATTTCCTTGTACCCTGCTAGGAATTACTAATTCCTTTGGGTTATATGGCAGAAATTCCACCCACCTTCTCTATCCATTTTGATCTTGGGTTTATTGAATAGCTATTTTCAGAACTTCTACTTGGTGCCTTGCACCAAGGGAAGAGTAGTGAAGAGAGAGTAACACGAGTGACCTGGTTCATCCGGTATGTCACAGATGTCCTCCCTGCGGAGGTGACATTTGAGCGGATACTGAAGGATGAGAGACAATCAGCCATGTAAGCAGCCTGTGGAGGAGCAGAAACCGCAGGGCCAGCGGTGGGAGAACCTGCTCGTGGTCCCGAAGCAGAGCAAAGGCCAGCAGAACTCAAGAGGGTCCCTCAGGGTCCCAGAAGATCACCAGGGGGATTGCAGATCCAACCAGGCAGGACTCTCTGGGCTGGGTAACGGGTATGGCTCTTATTTAAGGAGCTTAGACAAAAGATAGAAAAAATTTTCTAAGTCTTTTATAAAGCTCATTCTGAGTGATGTAGGAAGAATAGATTGGCTAAGGAGAGGGAAGTGGGCAAACTTCCCTTACAGGCTGCTGCCCTAACGACCAAGCAAGTGACTCAGCAGCTTGGATGAGGCTGGAGATGTGGAGATGGAGGGAAGTGGGTAGGTGTGAGGGACGTGCTGGAGGTGACTCTGGTAGAACTGGCTGGTGGCCTGAGGCTGAAGGCCACATGAAGGATGGTGCTAGGGTGGGACCAGGGCTTCCTGCTGACACAACTGAGCCTCTGAGGGCTTGTTTCAAAATTTCAATTCCTCTGACAAAGTCAGTCTCCATAGACATTACTGAGAATTGTAGAGATTCTGTAGGCCACCTGGAGGAAGGCAGAATGTGTTTCACTGTTGTGGTCGAGCTCCCCAAAGGAATTCAAAATTTTCTGATTCCTTTGCAGCCTCCACAGCCCTTTTATTTCATTGCATGGTCCTTTTCCTAAGGTTTCCCTATTCGACATTTATCTTCATTGCTTTGCTGAAAAGACACACCAGTAATTTTACTTTTAATATTATAAATGACCTCTGTGTACGTTTTGCCATTAATCTCCCCCAAAAGTGGTGACATTTAACCACTTTGCACCACAGCTCCCCATAAAACATGTCATTTTCTCCTCTTGTTTGTTCAGTAAACAATGAGCAATTCCAGTTGTGCCTTGGAGAATTAATACTAATCACAAACAAATTATAGCAGTGACGGAGACCACTGCAGGGACCAGGGTTTGGATTACGTGGCACAGAAAGCTGCTTGAAATGGGAGTGCAAAGATGAGGAGGGATCATTTGGCCTGCAGGAAAAAAGACAGGAGCACCTGGTCATGGGCAGTGGCCCCTCGAGGCACCTCCAGTTAAGAGAGCCAGGTGACTTGGCCTATGGGAGCTAGATAGGAGGTCATCCTGTCTCCACTGGATCCCTGGGAGCGTGGGGGAAGGGCCGACTATGTGCTACAGAGACGAGATAGCCACCAGGTGCTGACGCTGATATCAATCACGATCATAGCAGCTGCCACCCTCACCGACTTTCGAGCGCTTGTAATGCTCTAGGTTCTGCACTAAAGGCTTTATATGCATTATTTTATTTAGATCTTGCAGTAACTCTATGAAGTAGTTATTATGTCCTTTTACTGAGAAGAAACTGGGATGCAAGGATTTGTGAAATCATTCCCGAGGTCACAGAGCAGTGGCTGAGCTAGGATATTGTGTCTGCCTGACTCGGAAGCCCTTGTTCTTAATCAATATGTGAGCCCCACCAGAGTGGAAAAGGCCATTTTAGAAGCCCCAGGAATAAGCAAGAGGGAGGACTGTGGGCGACAAGCCAGCGGAGCACCACAGAGAGCACGGACACAGGCTGGAGGCAGGGCCCAGGGGAGCACGTGGGCGTCTCGGGAAGCCGCCAAGGGTGGTGGCTGGCGGTGAGGCCGGCTGGGATTCCGGAGTAGGATTGTAGTCTCTCAAAGGGCTGGCAAGGATATTTTTAGAGGAAGGATACACCAGCTAGGTATTAAGACAAGCTCCAGGCACAGGGGAGCAAGAAGGATCCTAAATATCAGCGTTCAGAGTTTGTCCCCATGTGCCGATTGCTGGGGGCAAAGGAGAGAATTATGGAGAAGTACTTTGTAAACCACCCAGTACTAACAAATGATTAAGATTTCATTGTTAACATTAGCCCTCTGATATTTATACATGATCTCACTGAACCCCAAAGAGGCTTATTCTCTTACCTCCTTGTTTTTACTGAAATGTTACCTTCCTTTCCTGGTGACTTTATCTAAAGTCTCTCTCCTGTCTCCCCCCCCAAGTCTCAGACACTCCCTATCACCCTTCCTTGCTGTGTTGTTTCTCTTGCCACTTCTAACTGGGAAATGCACACTTTCCTTGCTAGTTCTGTGACTGGTCTTTCTCCCCAACTAGCATGTAGGGGATGGCGAGCTTAGTGCATGCTATCACTGGTGTCTAGAACAATGCCTGGCATGTGATGCCTGGGATCTCAATAAAAGTTTGTGGAATAAGTGAATAGTGCTCTTTAATAAATAATTTTGGGCAATGGATTTAGAAGTAGGATTTATGTTTTATCATTTAAAATTACTATTTCAGAGAAAAAGCATTGCATTGAAGAGGACTTCCTCAACTGCCATGACTACATGTGTACAAAGCTGGGATTTATCCATATAAAAAGCAAATTATGCAAGAGGCTCTTAGCAGTGAACATGGCCTTCTCTGTGGCCAGAGACCTCACTCAGTGCCGCCAACTCCATTCAGGACAACAACTGCACACTCGTACCTGCTATGGGGCACTGGCTGGGCGGCTCGTGAACCTGCAGCTGCTCCAGCTGCTGAGAACCACCACCCATGGAGGAGACATTGGTGGCCGAATCACAGTACATATTAAGAGGCTAGAGACAGTCAGAAAGTGCTTCCCATGCAGGCACAAACCAAGGGGGAGGCTGGGAGCAGGCCTTAGCAGGCTGTGTGCAGTGGATGGGCTGTACTTCCAACCAAGGCCAAGGTTAAGCAGGTTTCCTTGGAGGAACTGTGACGAGCTTCAGTGTTGTTTAGTTTGATCGGTACAGTCCAGGCAAAGAAATCTGGAAAGGGGGTAGAGTCTCCTATGAAAAGATCAAGGTCACTTGCTTTGACTAGGAGTCAAGAATCTGCTTGCATTTTCCAGTTTTTGTTCTTTTTGAAGACTCTCATGTTAGGGTCCAAATCTCTCAGAACCACAAAATTGAGAGTAACTGAATAAAGATGGAAAACTAGACAACAGGCAGGCAGGTAGGAAGGATAAACAACAACAACAACAACAATCATAAATGATAGGCAATGAGTACTTGCTATGTAGCAGTCATTTTTTGTGCATATTATCTTTCACTTGGTTCCTTGAATAAACATGACTGAAATATATAAGATAACTGATCTAGGATATTTATTATCAAAAAAATAGAAAGTAATGTTGGTGAGGATGTGGAGAAATTGGAACCCTTGTGCTTGGTTAGTGGGAATGTAAAATGGTGTAGCTGCTATGGAAAACAGTATAGTGATTCGTCAAAAAGTTAAAACTAGAATTACCATATGGTCCAGCAATTCCACTTCTGAGCATATATCCAAAAGAACTGAAAGCAGAGTCTTGAAGAGATATTTGCACACCCACGTTCATAGCAGCATTATTCACAATAGCCAAAGAGTGGAAGCAAACCAAATGCCCATTGATGGATGAATGGATAAACAAAATGTAATATGTACCCACAGTGGAATATTATTTAGTCTTAAAAAGGAAAGAAATTCCAATACATACTCTAACATGGATGAATCTTGAAGACACTATACTAAGGGAAATAAGCCAGTCACAAAAGACAAATATATATTCCACTCGTATGAGGCACCTAGAGTAGTCAAATTCATGGAGACAGAAAGTAGAATGGTTGTTACGGGAGAAGGAGAGGAGGGGTTGGAGAGTTGTTCAGTGAGTATGGAGTTTCCCTTTGGTAAGATGAAAAAGTTCTGGAAATTGGTTGCACAAAAAATGTTGAATATACTTAAACACTATTGAACCGTACACTCAGAAATTTTGAAGACAATAAATTTTATATGTATTTTACCACAGTTAAAAAAAGAAGATGATTGATTATGCTGGCCTTGAAAATAAGCCCTAATTAAGATTGCAGGACAGGAAGAAATCAGCACAGCCTCCTGTGAGAACCTGTCTCTGAGGCCTTTGAGGAGTTCAGGCTCTTCTTCTCTTTCTTCTTCTTTGAAATCCCCCTTCTCTTTGGTTTTGGTGGAATACGCTGGTGTGTGAGGCAGCGGACGCAGCTGGAACGCGCTGGCCCAGCAGCGAGGAGTCCTCAGATCTAACCTGACGCTGCTGCATAGAGCAGGGTGACCTTGGACCTGGCGTTTGTCTCTCTCGGTCTCCGTCTGCTTATCTGTGTGATGCTGGGGTTGGACTGGGTGAGCCCTAAGGGCTCTTTCTCCCACCCCTGTGGGTCAGGGTCACCGCTAACAACAGGGAAGAAGGAAGATGAGTTCCCATGTGTGGGAGGAAACAGTTGGGGGGAGGGCCTGGTAATGGTGATAAACGTGGATGACAACTTGAAAGCCGATGGGGAGACTCCCAGCTCAGCGAGACTCCCCTCGGCCCTTGATGTTGCTATTAAATATGGAGCACGTCACGCAGAAGGCTGCTTCGGGCCCAGCAGGTCCCCAGGCACAAGGGGCTCCATTTCCACTTTTATGAGACTTTTTCAAACACCCAGGGGATTTCTGCCGGGTACTGTATGCTAGAGAGTGAAACGCTACTGAACACAATCTACAATTTCGTTTAGAGAAAATAGGTGAGAAAACAGATGAGACTTAATGGGACAGGTTTCTGAGGACATCTGTGGGAACCATTCATGCCCACAGGTCTGGGCTGACTGGCCAAGTTGCAGGGATACAGGTACACACGTCCTCTCTCAGTTCCAGAAGGGTCCAGAGAGGAACACACTTTTGCCATGGAACCCCTGGCAGTATAAGGAAGATGCATTTTAAATGGGCCTGATGTGAAGTTTTTAAATTGCACGCCGTCCTGAATTTCCACTGATCTTTTCAATTTACTACGCAGGTGCTAAAGGCTAAGAAAAGAAGATTGGTTTTGGAGACAGATGGACCAGATCTGAATCCTGACTCCACCACTTGGTCTTGTACAAAGTACTCAATTGCCTAGAGCTTCTGTATCTATCTCACAAGGTTGTTTTGAGGTTTAGAAAAACTACAGATAAGCCTCAGTGCCTGGTACCTAGTAGGTGTTCAATAAATGGTGGGTGATGAAGAAAACGTGGTTCGTAATCTTGAGCCCATCTTGTATGTTGGGGCAGATATATGGCCAAATAATAATAATAATATAAGTGCTAAAATGAGCATGCTTTTGGCTGTTTTAAAACTTATCTGCACATTCTTTAAAAATCCTCTCGAGAGGATCATTGAGAGATGGGGATCTCTGTCTCCTCCACTCGAGTCTGGGCTGGCTTGTGGACTGCTTAGCTTAATAGTGTGTGATGGAGGCCACCGTGTGACTTTTGAGGCTAGATCGTAAAAGGCTATGCAGCTACCATCCTGCTAACAGATACGTTTGGCCCTAGAGCTTGCAGCATGCATGTAAGAAGCTTGACTACCCAAGCCTACCATGCTAGAGACGTAAAGTGTGGACACTCTGGTGACAGTCCTAGCCCAGCCCATCCCTCCTTTCATCTTTGCCAAGGCAGCAGACCTGCCAGCAAAGCCACTCTGGCCCCACCACACCCGTTGATCTGCCAGATGAATATCACTGTGTGACCTCTGTCAATGCCATGGGGTACAGAAAAATTGCCTGCCTGAATTCTTGTCCCACAAAATTGTAAAATATGAGAAAATGGTGGTTGTGTCAAGCCAGTATGCTCTGCAGCATTTGTTACTCAGAAATAGATGAGTGGATGAATGAATGATAGGTCCAGAGCGAAGGAATGTCTAGCAAAGGAAGGCTCTAGGAGAGAGAGGACACTTGAGTTGTGCTCAAAGAACGGGCAGGAGTTGATCAAACCAGGAGAAAAGACAGGAGAGCTCCAGGGAAAGGGGATGGTGCCCTCAGGGCATAGCAAAGCTGGGCCAAGGGTGGGGATGGGAGGGGAGCTAAGCTGGAAATACAAGCAGGAACCAATTCACAAAAGCCTTGAATGACGTGCCAAAGAGCTCCAATTATGGGCTTTATATACATTATCTTAGTTACACTGCATAGCAGCTATGTGAAGCAGTTATTATCTCCATTTTGCTGAGAAGGAAACTGGGATCCAGGGAGTTATAAAATCATTCCCAGGGTCATAGAGCAGTGGTTTTTAATAGGTCTGCCTGACTTTGAAACCTCTGCTTATTCGATATGCTAGACCTACCAGGCTGGGAAAGGCTATTTAAGAAGCCCCAGGAATAAATGAGAGGGAGTATTGTGGACTGTAAGCCCATAGGGGACAAAGGGCATCTAAAATACTTTCCAAAAGGACAGGACCGAAACAGGAGACAGGGCTTGGATCACATCTTAGAGAGGAGTGAGGAAGGGAGGGGCCAGGATGCTGGTGGTCAGAGGGCCATGGCAGGGTCTGGGGAGGTCAGGGTCAGGACAGGGCTGTGGGGTGCAGAAGAGGGGGCTGGTGAGGGGTATTTCAAAGGTGGAATGTCAGGATAGGGTCATGGCATGATGGAGGAAGAAGTCCAAGATGACACAAGGCTTAAGCAGTTGGGCAGTGGGGGACATTTATCTGCAAAGGCAGAGGACAGGAGCAGGGAAGAGTTAGACACTCACACTCATTTCTCTTGCAGGGCATCGGGGCCTGGCAGGGCAGCTGCCGTGGTGTTAGGGAGGCTCAGGAGGCAGGGTGGCATCAGGGAGCACGGGGAGTGCCCGGAGGATCTGCTGGTGGCTCAGGGCAGCATGTCAGAGGTGGCCCTGCTGAGCTGAGGGAGTGTTCTGGGAATACAGCGCTCCAGGAGGTGACAGCACAGGGGGCCTGTGTGCAGATGCGCCTGCTGGCTGCAGAAGGGGGAGGTGTGGAGGAGGAAGAGCCTTGGTGACTCAGGGGCTCTGGTCCCCATTCACATGGCTCCTCCATTGAGGGTGGATCCTCCATGGCCCCAGCACCCTGATGCTCTCCCTGTCAAGGCTGGTGGCCTTGAAGCTCTGGGAGCAGATCAAAGTCCCCACAGGGCCAGGACTTGAGCCACGGGCCTGGCCATCCAGCCCCAGAAGCCTTCCTTACCCTGCAGTCACTGCAACCGTTCAAATGTTGTGGGTTTCTTAGTGAAGCCAAGACTGGTCTGAAGATGGAGGGATGCCTTCTTCCCTCCCTCCCCTGCTCTGCCCAAAGGGCCTACCCAGCTCAGTGCAAAGCCTGCACCTCTGCAGGAAGGAGGCCTGAGATAAATTCCCAGGTCTGTGAAAACAAGACAAGCCTCTCCCCCCATGCCAGCTTGTGGAATCAGCCTCCTTCATATGGCTTTGTCACGGCGCCTGAGGAGAGGCAGACAGCCACACCACTGCTTGGCCCTGCTCCCTCCTGCGGCAAATGATGTGCTGGAGATGACACACAGGGTTTCTCCCTGTGGCCGCAGCTTCCCCTTGGACACAGTGAGTGGAGGAGCGAAGGCTTTGGAGTTGGCTGACCCGGTTCAAGCTCAGTGCAGCCGTTTACTATATGGTTGCATGACTTGGATGCATTTGACCTCTAAGCCTTAGCTTCCCCTTCTATAAAATGGGGAGAATATCTCTTTTTTTTGACAGAGTAATTCTAAGGATTAAGTAGAGTTTGGGAAAGTAGCGAGAGAGAAGTTGGCCTGTAACATTTTCCTCCCCACTCCTCTACCTGGGACTCAGTCTCCCCACTTGGGGGGACAGAAAGGCAGCTCTGTTCTGAGCTTGCCTGGCAGTCACTGGCCTGCCTTGGCAGCTGAGCTCTTCTAAGCCTCCTCCTGCCTCCCCTGAGCACACACCTGCCTCTTGTTGGATGGCTGTGGGCCTTGGCTTCAGAGGGGCCTGCCTCTGTGCTGCTTGAGTGCTTGCCATGCCAAAGGGGAGCGGGCAGGTGCCAGGTGGGGAGGACGCTGGCTCAGACCACAGGGGCCAGGCAGCTGTGCAGTCTGATCCCTGAACGAGGAGCAGCAGCAGCAGAGCCATTTTTGGACCTCCCTTGAGCATTGCCAACTGCTGGCAGAAGCAGCCTCTGTTGCCTACTGCAGAGTCCAGGCCAAGGGCTGGCACCACCAATATCGATGACTGGGAACCATCCGAGGCATTGACAGGGCCGGATCTGCTGGCCTGGGATGTCTTATGTTGACTGCGCTACTTCCCTTGAGCAGGTAGGTGCTTGTGCACAGAACACCTTTGGGCTAAGCAGCCTACTTCTTGCAACGCTCATGTCGAACTTCCCAAGCCTCCTGCCAATGGTGGATGGGAGAAGGGTGGGAATGGGAAGGTATAGGCTTGGTGACGTAGTTGAGCACATTTGAATTTTACTAAGACTCTCGGCTGGAGACCTCCGAGCTAAGCCTGAGAGAGGAAACAGAAGTGAGGACCACTGGTCACAACCACAGAGAAGAGTCAGGGGATGTGGGTGCCACTGTGGCTGTCACCACTGTGATAAGTGTTGCCTTGAATCTTCTTATAAAGTCCACTTTACTGATGGCAAAACTACTTCCCTTCAAAGGGAATAAACAAGCTCAAGTCTTTGAGGACAATAGATGAAAAATGTAACTGTTTTCTGTGTTGTTCAAAAAAGGATTTGAGGTGACTTGCAATTGCATGCAAGATGAACATATGAATAAATAAATCAGAGTGATGTAGGAGTAATATGTTAGTTCACATGTGCCATAAGATTTCTACATGATAAGATTAAGGTTAAGGTACCTTTCTGTGCTTCTTAGCCAATGCAGAAAGGGACACAGACTCAATTGTAGGGATTAATTGTATAGGAAAACGAATGCTTTTCCTGACATTGAACTCCAAGAGAAATTGTTTTGTGAATTTTCACAAGTGCTCTAGTTGACAACATCTTCATAAGCACCTGTATAGTCAATACGATGGCATGTTCATCTGACTGTTTTTAACAGTGCTATCTCTGAAATGCACAAGTCAAATGAGGTTAGATTTTTAAAAATTGGCTGCATCAAATTAGTCAAGATTTTGAAATAATATTCAGTCCTAGCAAGGGCGTAGTGAGTTAAAGACTTTCACATACTGCTGATGAGAATGTAACCTGGTAGAACTTTTCTAGAAAAGTTTGACAATATGTTTTAAGAAACTTAAAAATTCTATCTGGACTCTGAGACCTCCAAGTTCCACTTTCCAGAAACTTCCTTGGGGAAATAGAGAATTATCAGATATTTAGATTCCAAAAGACTCATAGTGGATTATAATCCCATGAAAGTGAAAACAAAGAAACAAGAAGACCAATGACAAGGAAATGGTCATAAAAGCTGGGACATTTGTATCACACAGAAATGTTTTTGAGGAACTTCTGCTAACATGAGAAAATTTTCATGATAATTTAACTGAAAAAACGAACCAAATGAACAAACAACACATCTCTCTATCTAAGACTATTGGAACAGCATAGCAAACCCCATTTATATATACAGAAAGAAGAACAAGAAGGAATGTATCAAATTGGTAACCAAAGTTCCCTCTGAGCTAGAGGATTATGAATGCTTTGAGTTTTCTTTTTTATACCTTTCTGAATTTATGTGCTCTATTATGGGCATATATAACTTTTACATCCAGAAAAAGGGAAGTAAAGTTACTCTAAAAGAAGCATGAGTGAGTCAATACTTCTTTCTTCTTCCTAGGCTGAAGCTTACTTTCTAAGAACACCAATTCACTCTATATTTATATTCAAGAAACTCTTCCTGTCCACTGTCTCATCAGTTTCTCACCATCAATCCGGGGGACAGAGCAAGGATCGCACCCATTTTAAGAGGGGGAAGAAAAGATCCATGGGAAGGCAGCATTTCAATGGCATCTGTGCTTTATTTTCAGGAATCCCACCTCTGTCACAGCCCTGACCCACTCCTGAGCACACCTTACCCACGGCTTGACCACCAAGCTGTCGCATGTCTCAGGGCCATCATATCCCTAAAACGACCACAGTGCTGGGGCGAGGCTTCTGAATCGCGGTGTAGACTGGTACTCCTGACAGAGGCACCAATTGCTACTGCATACAGCAGTGAATCTCAACATCTGATTTCCACTGACAGCCAAATTAACAAATCAACTAAACACTGATATGTTTTATGTCCCGTCTTGTGCCGGATTTAATGTGTTCCAGGGACGACATGATGCAGATGAGTTTGGATTTACTGGCTTGGGGGTGAACCGTAAACTATTCACTGCATCCATTTCACTGGCTGAACTAGGAAGCAATTCCTGCGTCCATCTGTCAGAGTCTCTGGGCGGGGAGGACACGAATGGGGCAGAGGCAGCTGACTGGCCAGGCAGTCCCCAGAGCTGGCCATTCACTCTGCAACATGCCTCCTGGGTCTGAGTTCCAATCAGTGGGACAGTTTCACTCGTAATTTCTTGCCTTGTTGGTCAGACTTGGTCTCCATCTGCTTCCCTGATCTCACTTGTCTTCCTTGAGCAGCAGTGACTTGGAATACTAAAGATCTTCATTTGCACAGCACTCTCCATTTTTTGAAGTTCATCAACATACTTTATTTCATTTAATCCTGATAACAACCCTATGCCATGGTCCTGCCATTCCCATTTTACGCATGAGGCAATTGGCTCAATGCTAGGTCGATGGTAAGGGATGGAGAGGGACTAGAATTGTGGTATCCTGGCCATAAGTCCAGGGCTCCTTCTGGAATATTCTAAGAGTGGGTCTCTGACCCTGCTTGAGGATAGGGATCATGACCCTCCTCTTGATGCCCTGGCACCTCCCTAGTCTGGCTTTCCAGGTAGGCCCTTGTGCTGGTGGAGGAGACACTGCCCAGGCAGTCAACCTGCTTACTTCCAAGAGCACTTGGGGACACTGCTCAGGACCCTTATGGTCATTCTTTGGTTGGGGTGAAGAGGGGCATGAGTGGGCAGGGAGTGATAGGGTAGATGCTTGGAGCTGCTGGGTTCAGCCTGCAGCTGAGACCTTGGTCCTTTTCTTAGAGGACAGAGCAGAGATCTAGCTCCAAACTCTAGGTCCTCCAGCAAAGAATTTGGGTAGCCTGTCTCCTTTCACTTTTTTTTAATTATAGAAGAACTGGACATATGGTTCCATCCTCTCCTAAGGTACAGGGCCTACTCAGGCAGTGAAGTGGAAGGATGGGAGGCAACTGGTGGGGACTTTTATCTCCATTGCTTTTCAGGCTCCAGCCTGGGAAGAGGTGCTTAGCAAACGAGCTGCTGCAGATCTAGCCCTCATCATCCGTAGAAAGTACCTTCTGTGAGCCATAGATAACCTTTGCACCTGTAACTGGGATTTACTCTAAGGAAGTGGTTCTCAAACTTTAGCATGCACCAAAGTCATGCTTCTTAAGCACCCAGAATTTCTGATTCAGTAGGTCTCGGGTAGAGCCTGGTCATTTGCATTTCTAATCATGCAAGTTCTGTTGGTGCTGGTGCTGGGACTGCACCTAGAGAACCTCTGCTACAAGGCTTTTGCTGCAAAGGGCAGCTGTAGGGGCTTGCATTGCCTCCTTGCAGCCTTTCTCCTCAATGTGATATGGGCTGAGGAACTGGCCCCCAAGGACAAGGGGAAATTCGGGGCTCAGAGGTAACATGGTCTGTGCCAATTTTGGGGAGGGGTTGAAAGCACATGAAGTGGAAGCGGGATTCTACCTCCACTCCAGTGAGCCTGAGTTGCTCCATCACTCTGAAGCGGGCTTGGCACACTCGCCCCGTCCAGATGGTCCCCCAGGGTGGTCCATCTGGGTCTGCTTATGAGAATGAATGAACTGTGTCTGTAAAGTGTGCTGGCAGCTCTCTGGAGAGGGCATCTTAGCACAATTATCTTAATAATAAATGCTTTCCATTCATGTGCTGTGCTGTGCTGTGCATCCTCGGGGCCCCCTTGGGCTCAATTCATTGGGCTCTACAACTTGGACAATCAGGTCTGTAGGAAGCAAGGTGAGAAGGTGACCATATATCTATAGTGTCATTCTATGTTTTAAAAGTCAAAGCTCAGAGATACCAATTCACAAAGTCAGATGGGCCATTCACTTAGCTAGTGAGTAGCAGGGCCAAGGCAGGGCGCTGGCTCTTTATGGGAGTGCAACAAACACTAATGGCTCATATGGTAAGCATCATAGTTTATGAGGTACTTTGGCACACATTATGAAATTTAATCTTTGTAATAGTTCTGTGAGACAGATATGAAGTCACTAAGAGGGTTGGTTCTTGCCCAGATCACAGGGAAGGAATGAGGCAGAGCTGAAGGCAGACCCACTCCTGCTGCTGACAATTCCCATTGGAAGGACAGATTCCTAATTCAATGCTCTGCTATGTTAACAGTGTCCATTGAGGACTTCCCATCAAAGGGGCCCAAATTCAATCAGGAGCCTTCGGTGGCCTGCAGACAGGTTGCCTGAGTGACCCTTGGCTCCATCACATGCCGGGTCTGTGAGCTTGGGCAGGTGTTTTATCCTAAGATTCAGTTTCTTGTATGTGTAATGCGGTTGGTAAGGGAACCTCCTTCCCTGGGCCTTTGAAGAGGCCCTTGGCGCTGCCTGACAGAGTAAGGCCTGATGAATGCTGCTGTGTCACCGTCACTCTCCCCCTAGAAATAGGGTGTAGGGCCACCCTCTCCGTGGGCCTAGAGAAGACACGAAGTCAGCCTTCATCTACAAGGCTTGCTGAGCTCAATTTCCAGGAAACAGAGGTTCCCCTGGCCTGCGGTGTGGCCTGGCCACTTGGTTCTCGACAACAGGACACAGCCTGGGTTTTGGCCTCTGGTTCTTTTTGTGGCCTCATCAGGGGACAGTCGTTTCAAACTGCTTGTTTGTGATTGCTGCCTCGTAGGCTGAGATTCATGGGGCAACACTGGCTTAATAGTCCATTACGGATCACAGTGGGGAGATCAGAGTGCATTATGCTGAGGCAATTGGCATGGCGTCTACGAGGGCAGGGGGAAGTGGCTGAAGAGAGATGTTCATCTAGACACAAAACAACTCTGCCCCCAGGGAGCAAGGTTCCCCCACACGTGGACTGTTTTAAACTCGCCTGTGCAAAAATCAGGGGCAAGCTGTGCTCTGGCTGATGGACTCACCGTTCATCATTTCCAGCTCTTAGGGAGCAACTTGCAGGTGGCATGAAGGATGTGCAGAGTGTGGTCAGGTGACAGCCAAAGGGAGGGGTCATGTGAGCAGGGGGAGGGATGGAGACATGGTTCACACAGTCAACATGGGATGCTCCATGCTCGGGGAGGGGAGGGAGCAGCCTGGGGCATACGGTGTGACTGTGGGGAAGGCTCTAAGCTAGACACATAGACCCAGCACCTGCAGGGTTCCTGTCACCATGGCTACAGAGAGCGATGGTTGGGAGGGACCTGGCTGGGAAGTTCAGCTCCAGCAAGGGAGGAATCACTGAAATAGCAACCAAGAAACCAACAGTGAGCATTTATGGAGCACTTGCTCAGTAACAGACACTATCACATTCTATCACTGTATGTCATTTTGTCCTTCTACTAACCCTGCAAGTAGATATTTCCATCCTTGTTTAATAGATGAAGAACCCAGACCCAGAGAGGTTAAGTGACCTGCCCAAGGCTGCAGAGCCAATGAAGCAACTGCTGCTTCATTGATATCTCCCAACTGTTTTCTGCAAAGACACTGGTTATGGGCACTGTTTTTGGTGCTTTATGAAAAGATGATTTCATGGCAATATGTACAGGGAAGGCCAAAGCCTGCACCTACTCCTTGCCCAGAGTTCCTGTACCTGGAGGCCACCTCTGAACTAGACAATGCTCACTCCAGCCACAAGGGACTGAGCCAGGTGCAACCAATTATGAGGCCGGCCACAACCTGCGATTGTACAGTCCAGCCTTAAGAGATAAACTAGAGAAATCAGATTCTCAACTTGAGAAATCTGATCAAACACATGGAAAGACTTGATGCTTTATGGTGACAATTGCAGCAGAGAAATTATGAAGTGGACTCAAGCTGGGGAGGCCAAGGGGGGCAGGTTTAATTCGGCTAACTCAGTGGGAGGCTGGGGGTAGGATGGGAAGCACAGACACAGACTCCTCAGCAGAGGACTCTGGTTGGAAGAAGAAATGGCAAGGAGAGGAGCGGCACTCGCTGGGGCTGAGTCCTGTGAAGAGCAGGATGTGGGCTTTCCGACCCCAGGACTTTCCTGCCTGGGTCCCTGTAGCTCCAGATACCCAGAACCCGCCGGCCCTGGCCACAGCGAAGCAGATCCTATCATCACCGCTAGCCGTGGCAGCTACCGTCTCTTCTCACAGCTGCCGACGGCAGAAGGTGTAGGAAGTGATGAACATCTCAGCGCTGGCAGATGCTGTGTCCTGGACAGGCCGCTGGTCTGGGAGTCGGCCACCTGGGTTCTAGTTCCAGCTGTGCTGACGACTAGCCACACCACTGCATGTCTGTGCTGTGCCTTCCCCTGCACTGCTCAGCTGGAGACGACAGAGCTTGTGGGGAAGGGCAAACAAGGTACCTTGCGGGGAAGCCTTTTGCAAACTGTCAGGGGAGGCATGGATTTATTGCTGTTATTAGTTGTAGGAATGCAGGTAACGAGGAAAGGCAGAGATGCCTTTAAAATCCTAGACAGGCTCCCTCAGTGCTTGAGGGAGCAAGTTGGCCAGTCTCCAGCTGATGAGAGCCACATAGTTGTGGAGGAAGTGCCTTGTGGCAGCTGCTGCTTGAGGCTCTTCCCAGCCTTGCTGTCCCACGTCACTCCCCAAATGTCAGGTGCTGCCTGGTGGCTGTGGTGAATACATTAAAGCAAAGCACTTGCAGATCCATCTGTAGTGTGGTGGCCCCAAGAAGCTGAGACCAGGACGGGAGAGAGGCAGGAGAGGCCGGAGGGCGGAGCCGTGGGCGGAGGGGAGCAGGTGAGAATATGAGAAGCTGGTAGAGCCCGGATGGGAGTGGGTGGGCGGGGCCCCCTGTTTACCACCCTCGTTGGCTCAGCTCACCTGTAGCCCTTCTCATTCTAGGGCTGGCTGGACGGTGTGCACACTTGTCTCTGTTGAACAAGGTGAGAGCACACCTGGCTGATTCTCCCTTTTCCGGATGAGGAATCTGAGGTCCAGAGAGGGCAGGGAACAGTCCAGAGTGCCCTGGTGCTAGTGGGTGACTTGGCCCCCAGGCCAGTGGCTTCCACCTGGCTCCCTCCCCTTCCTCCACCCCCACCTCCTCCACCAGGCCCTGTCTGTGTGAGAAGAGCTGCAGAGCTGCCTGTGTGCTGCTCCGAGGGAAGATATTAATAATAAGATTGATGCATTGTTCCTCCCTATCAGTCAACCATCAATTTTTCACTTTTTGTGTATTTACATTTGCAATTACCTCAATTTTCAGGGAAGAGAAAAAACAGCATCATTAAACAGAAGACTCCTCTCTGGAATTTTCCAACCTGAGAACACAGAGCTTTCATTGCTTTGCTGAGACTGGGTCGTGTCCGGCCCCATGTGCAGCAAGCCTTCGTTCCTGGAGGGCAGAGGGCAGAGGATTTACAAGGTGGTGTCAGAGCTAAAGCCTGCTCCTGTCTGTGCAGCAGGGAAAGGTGTTTTGTCCATTACACACTTGCGTTGAGCTGTAAATGACCCAAAGGCAGCATGTTGAGGTTTCAATATTTTCTGGTGGAGGAGGTCATGGTGGAGTGAGAGTCTAAAGGGAAAGCATTTATTGAACCAGATGAAACTGGTGACATTGGACCGTTTTGAACCCATAAAAATAGCAATTTCATGTGATTCAAACTAATGCATTCAGACCCTGCTAAATTTTTCACGGACATTCCACAAGGAACACCTTGGTACTTCTTTCTGCCTGATTAGGATATTGAGACTCAAAGGCAGGGAGAGAAATGGACGAATGCTGACACTTTTAGCAAAGGACAGCCAGTTTGGGCCCTACTCACAAGAGAGCCTTGACTCTGAGACAGAGGCATTTCTTTCCCTTGGCCTTGGCAGCTCATACGTCCCGGACCAGCCTCTCACTGCCCTTCGTGCCTTTTGTATGACCCTCAGTGGTGTCCCAGGTGCTGGCCACAAGGTCTTCCAGAATTTTATTTCTGAGTGTGTAAGGGGCCATGAAAAGACTAGAGACTTGTTCTAGGAAGGCGGAATGTTCCAGAGAGGCTGACTGTGGCTGCTCCCTGCACTGGCTTCTAATTGAGTCTGCCCCGCGGGCCCCCTTCCTGGCAGTGACCTTGCTCAAAAGCCTGATTTGGACCCATCAGCTTCATTTCTTCAGAATTTGGGACTGAGACAGCCCTGGTTGGCTGTGAGGGCTGAGCTGAAAGGTCCTGGGATGGGCTTGGGGGCCAAGGTGGCACTTTTGGGCCGTGTCCCAGCTGAGGGTAAGGAGCAGCACACCTGAGCCTGCAGGAGAGCAGTGTTCCTGACAGAAGCCAAAGTGCCATGTGGTGGAGACTATCCTCTTCCTCCTCGTTATCCCACTTTTAAGAGAGAGAAGCTCTAGTTATACCTGATGCCTAAGGGCAGAGATGCGATGCTTTCACCTCTCTTGAGAAGGATGAAGAGCTGCTTTCTTGGGACCCATGGCTTTCTGGGTCCAGTCCCAGGCCATGGAGCCCCCTACAGCATGCCCACTTTTCTTTGTGGTGACAGGAATGGGTATCTGATCCCTGCCCTAGCAACACACCGGTTTTGGAGTTGGCAGACTCATGGGTGTCTCAGAAGAGTAGGACCTTAACCTCTTCCCTCTGTATGGAGCATTCACAGGTAAGATTTCTCTTGACCCTGCAAAACCCCTGCTGCCCACCATGTGAAGAAGGTGTGGTGGGCAGCAAGATTCCTGTATTTTCATGTGGGAAACAAAGTTGCACAGCACTGGGTCTAAAACCCAGGTTCCCAAATTCCCAGTCCCGTACTGTTTCCATGTAATCTCTGCTTCTCAGGTCACTTTCTGCTAGGGTAGCTCCTGAGTTTCCAAGCCCAAGACTCTCAGCCCAACCTGGGCTGTGCTCCTCCAAACACACTCACGCCTACCCCCTACTTGTCCTTGAAGGCCAATCTCCCGTCCCTCAGCGAGGCGTGTTGCCCAATGGGCCCTGGAGTAATTGAATGGCTGCATTCGAAGGGAAAGGCTCTTAGCTACAGGAAGCAGTTCTGCTGATTCAGTCTCATCTAATTAAGAGTCACCGAGCTGTCAGGCCCACTGTCTTTTGGATTAGGCACTAAAACCTAGGACCCTGAGTTCCCCACACTCTTTCCTTCTTGCTTCACACTCTGTCCATTTCTTTATGTTAGGTTAACATTTCAGGGAGCTTGACTCTGAAGTCTGGGCTATGCTGAGTTAGGACATACAAAGCCAGAGCTGAGAGAGCCCTTCAAGATCCCCTGGCTCCTGCACTAGGCTCCTCAGGGTGACATGCTGGAGCCAACTGTGTGCATCTCTTCCCAATTCCACCTTCAGCAAGCTCACGGTGGTGTCTTGTAATCGGCCACCATGGGAGTATTTACACCACGGAAATTGGCAAATGGCAAAATCAAGGCTCCCTCCCTTCTACCTTCCTGAAGAGCCACTTGTTAAACATCTGCCAGCACACCACTGCCGAGGGCTCCCGAAGGTGCCACAGCAGCCTGCATGGGAGTGTGGGTGGAGGCCGAAGGGGCAGGATTGCAGGCCCCTCAGTTCTGATGTAGCCTGGGCAACCTGCTTTTGTCTGTTCCACAGAATAATAATAGCTGAGCTTTATGGAGGTCAAAACATGTGCCAGGTTCTATGCTGACACTTTATAAGTATTAACTCATCTTATCTCCTTACAACTCTAAAAAAGTAATAGTATTATTATAATAACTGCCTTTTTGCAGACGAGGAAAATGAGGCTCAGAGAAGTTAAGTAATTCATCCTAGATCACACAGCTAGTGAGGATGGCACAACAATTTGAATTTAGGCAGTCTGAGTCTCAACCCACATTCTTAACCTCTATGCTATACTGCTTTTCTATGTCAGATTTAATTTGGGAAAAAAATTCCCAGGCAAGAAAATGTTAAAAAATTAAGTAACATTTTCATGAAAGTACTAATTAAGGGACCTGAGTGTTACCTTTTACCCTTTTATACTTTGCTGCCTCTGGTTCTGAAATTTAGTAGAAGCTGCACACTCAGAGTTGGCTCAATCAATCAATAAATGTCCTTCAGAAACTCCACACTTATTCCACTCCTGCTGTCTGATTTTGGGATGGGAGACTGAGCAGACCCACTGGGGTGGTGAAATCACTCAATCACACTGAAAATGACACCTAAATAAATAAAGAAAATCAAGTGTGCCCTCTGAGCTCTGAACACAGCAGGGCTCTCGTACAGCTGCTGGGCACTGTTTATTCTGGGCTGTCTTGGCCAGAGAAGGAGATACCTGAGTTTAGCTCAGGTTAAAGAATCCTCAGGGTTCCTGGGAATGAACTGAAACCTATCAGTGGCTGAAGTTTTCCCACCTGCCTGGGAACTGCCCACATCCACAAAGACCCCCAAGTCCTACCCTCTGGAGCTTGGGCCACGCCACACTACTCACAAGTAGGTCATTAGTAAGCCCCAGGCTGTCTGCCCATCAAATTGGGTACAAAGATTCAGGCGGGACATGGCTGTCACTTCTGCTCTTAAATATTAGTTATAATCAAAGCCTCTGAGTTTTAGGTTCTCTGCATCTAAAACTGGGAGAAGGAGCTACCACGTGGGTTATGGTAAGGAGCATGAGATACCCATGTAAGTGTTTTGCACAAAGTTTGGTACCTGACCAGGACTAAAGGCGAGTCAGCAATGATTAGTGGTGATGATGCTGATGTTAGTTAGTTCTTTGCCCTCATCTCCTCTCCAATACTCTTCTTACTGTCCCCAGCACTTGGAATACCTTCCACATCTCTCTGTCCAGATACTTCCCCCTGGCAAGGCCCAGCTTAGACCATTCTTCTTTGAAGACATCTGTAACTCTTCCAGGGAGAAGTGGGCTCTCTCCTCCTTCACACAGCACACTACACACACTACAACACTGCTTCCAGCTTCTAGAAAGACCAGTTATGTTATTCCTGAAATCTCGGCAGTCTTGGTAAACTGTCATGGCAGATGCCTTTGATATTTAGGGTTATACCACAGCCAGAGTCGACTCCCATTGTGTCCTCTTGATCACAGGTGAGTGCTGTGGCAAACCCAAGGCCCCATGTACCTTGGCCTGCCTATCCATAGGAATGTTCCTGCTCCCATGTCAAGGGCCAAGCCCCAGTTGGGATTTGACCTGGCATGCTCTTTCACGCCAGCTCTCCCCGCTGCAGAATCTGCAGGCTGACTTAGCAGGAGGTTGGAAGTCTGAATTGAGCTCTGAACTTCCTAGAAGGGTAGGAGGAAAGAGTTATTTTTTCACACATTGTGAACAAGGGTATAGTTCAGAAACTATACCCTTGATTTCTGAGATGCTTAATGTTATCTCATTGGCTTGGCCCTTTCCTGGGTCAAAAGTAAAACCTCCCTAAGTACTCTGATAAACACAGAATATGCAATATCCCATTTGGTCCACTATTTTAACAGATGAACAAATTGAGGTTAAAGGAAGCAAAGGACTTGACAAGTTCACACCACTCATATACAGCAGAAAGGAGGCTTGAGCCTAGAACGCCAGCCTCCGGAGCCGGAGTTCTTAACCAATATTGAGTTCGTTAGGGACACCTCTAAAGCTTTCTTGTGTGTCGTAAACAGTTCATGCAAGGAAACCTGCAATGTCTTAAAAGAAAACAATGACTGCACTGAGATAGGCATTATTCTTTGAAATAAGCAATGAGGTCTTTGTAAGATATCTTTATTTGGAAATTTAAATCTCTGAATGATGATTGATAGGACTGATCACGTTCTATAATTTTTAATAAATGTTCTGGTATTCGGTGAAGAGTGAAGATGAAGAAAACATTAGGTAAAAGTAAATATAGAGCAAATCTCTTATAAATATAATAATTGAGCCTCACACAAAATGTTAGGGGTTCAGCCTACCTCTGTCTAAGGCGCTCCATCTTGTTTGTCTCCAAATAAGAACAAAAGTTCCCCGGTGTATGGCCCCCAGGAAACAGTCTGGTTGACAGCAAATTCTCCCAAGTGCTCCAGAGCAAGCTTTTCAATCTTCAGTTTGCTCAAGTGTCGGGAAAGTCGATTGTCGGCCAGTTCTACCTGGATGTGGATTTACTCTGCCTGCGGGTGCCTGCTGTTCTGTGCAGCTTCTCGTCCACACCCCCACAAAATAAGCTGCGGTCTCAGTGAGAGGCAGGTGCTGAGACACTTTCTCTCATTTGCAATAACCTGCTCATTACTCTGCTTCCACAGCTTCCCTCATGGTGGTATAATTTCCTTATAATGACTTGTCATATCTCCTTCCTCTTTACTACCTTATCGGTTCTGCGAGGACCAGCAATTCCCTATTGTACACATTCGTAGATGATTAATAAATGTTTGGGGGCTTACTAAATGGTTCCAGCATAGGACTTTTTCAATGAAGACATACACAATTAAGAATATTCTAGGTATATCTAGAGATCAGCTGCACAACATTGTGCTTATAGTGAACAATACTGAATTGTGCATTTAAGAGGGTAGACCTCATGTTAAGTGTTCTTGCTACAATAAGAAAATAAGAGAATATTCTATATATTACCAGAAGAGTGACCCAAACTAGAAGGTAAAAGGAGCCTTTCAACTGGTACAGTAGCATCTGCAAACATACCAGCTGGGACAGGTGTCTTCCCGGGATCAAGTCCAGGTTTGTACTGCAGCCCTTGAAAAGCAAATGATGTAGCTGGCCCAGGTCTCCTTTGCACCCCTGGTTCCATTCTTCTACCCTTTTTGAGCTCCCACTGAAACTGTGCAATTCAGCTTTCGATTGTCCCCCTCGCAGAGAAGGGCTCCTGGCATGGTTGGTGTCCAGCCTCTCTCAGTGAGGAGCTCAGTCAATTAGCTCAGAAATCCTATTCCCTCTTCACTGGGGGGCTTTCATGAGACTGGGCCAAGTCATGGTATTTCATTAGGATAATAAAAGGGAGAAAGTCAGACTCAGAATTTGAGTCTTTTACGTAATAAAAGCTGTCATGGAAAGGTAAGTTATGGCTGTTCCACCTGAGGGTGACTTTTGGATCAATGCATACTCTAGCTGGACTTCCAGATCCAACTCATAAAGGCTCCCAACACACCATCAGTGGGCTGCTTCAGCCAGCTCACCTTCCAGAAGGTGGCCAGTGCCATCCCATTTGTTCCCAGACTGATAATCTTGTGGGCAGGAGGTCTGGTTTGGAGGCCTCGCTGCCTCCTTCTCTCCTCTCTCTGTCTTGAAGATGATCCTACCTAACACAGGGTTCAACCAGCCTGGCCCTTTGGTGCTGCCTGAGACTTTGCAGCCTTTGTTTAAATGTCTCCTCATTGCTGTGGGGAAGAACACTTGCATTTCAACTTCCTTCTTACATCCAGGGCAGTGAAGTGTCCCGAGTCTGAAAGCCCTGACCACAATTACAAGCTATGTCTCATGGCTTTTCTGGGTTAGTTGGTCTTCTACATCCTGGCACTTCCCTCTCTGGGGGGTCGTCCCAGCTGTGAGTGAGGCTTCTGGGTCCCAATCTCCATCTGGCCTGAGTGGGCTCTGCTTCCTTTCTTTTTGGATACCACACGGCTGTGAGTTTGCATGTCATCTTGTGCTTGCCCAGTCCCTTCCAAACCCTCCCAGGTCTAGCCTCTGTGTAGCCCACTGGCCGCTGCAGAACAGGAAATGCAAAGGGAGCACGTTGCCCAGAGCATCCGACATGGGGCCCATCCTGCCCACAGTGGACATGGACACCCTCCTCTGAAGCCTGTGTTTGTCAATTACCTCACTGTGCCGTTTTATTTATGGGGCATCATCCATGTGTTTGGCTCTGCGGTAGGCGTTAGGTGCTGTGGGGACACACAAATGATTCATTGACTCTTATCATCAAAGAGTTGCAATCTTGGGGGAGATACGACAGGAGCACAAATAACCAGGGATTGTGGTAAAACATTAGTGCCGTAATGGTGGTAAAAATAAAAGCCTACAGACATTTAGAGGAGGAGAAGTTATGCCTAGGTTGATGAGATGAATTAATTATGCTTAATTTATGTGCTTTATAGTTGATGTTTGTATGTGAGGTTTGTTCAAAGATGAACGGTAGGAAGCCCATTTGCTCTGGGTTCTCCTAAGAAGGGGACATTACTGTAAATCCTCACTCCCCCTTGTACCCTCCTCCCGCCCCGGTCTTGGGGCCTGGAAGTAAATGAGGCGCCAGGGGCTCAGGGAGAGATGCAGAGAAGGATGGCCCTGTCTGCGGGAGGCCCTGCGGCCACACTGTCAGAGGCTGAGCTGCAAAGTCTCCCCGGATCTTCCTTGTTGGGGAGACTCTCTCCGGAGCCCTCGGGCAGCTGATGACTGCAGCGGCAGGTCTCCGAGGCAGTCTCACGTCAATACCCCTGACTGGCAAAACAGGTCCCCGTGCTATTAGGACTGGTGACAGCTTTCAGACGGGGCATAAACCAATTGTTAAAGACCCACAGCGTTATTCACCAGGGTGGGAGAATTCATTTCGGCATCCAGGAAAAACAGCCGTTTGGATAATTACATTGTTTCCCCTCGTCTCTCCTAACGCATTAGTGGGAGATAATATTCCACATTCCAAGTCCAGAACCGTCCCACAGAGCTGCTATTAAACAGCTGTCACCTTCCTCCCCATAACCAGACGCGTTTCTTGGCAGGAAGAATGACTCCCCGCGCAGCAGCTGCGTCGGTCCTGGCATGCATGACGTGCGTTGCTGGAGCTGGAGGTGATGCGCTGCGGGGGACACACTGCACTCGGGGTCGGGGGCTGGGTTCTGGTTCTGACTCAGGCACAACACAGGGAAAGTCACCCTATATAGCCTTGAGCAAGTCACTTAGTCTCTCTGGCGTCTGGGTTTCCTGTGCTTTGAAGTGAGAAGGCTGGGACAGGCAGTCCTTGTGGGATCTGCAATTCGGGGTCACCGTGTTGGCTCTTGGAGAACGTGGGCTCTCCACGAGTCCTTCTTTGGCTATTTGAACCTTGTATATCATGGCCTATCCACTGCCACTGTGGAGGCATGGGCCTGGTTCTCTGTTCATTGACCTAAGGCCTAAGAAGATGGGCTGCTATTGAAACAAATGATCTTTTTCCCGTCCTGTCCTTCACCTCATTGCTCCTCAGGAGCCGCATCAGACCTCTGGCCCCACTGCAAGTCATGAGAATGAGTGAGAGACACAGGGAGGAAGGACACAGAGGCTTAGGGGTCAGACAGCAAGTGGAACAAGGGCAGGACCCGGAGGAGAAACAGAAGATGACTAAGGATGGAAGGGGCAAGGGAGGGCTCAGGCTGGGATGGGCAGGTGCAGGGAGGAAGGATTAAAGAGAAGAGAGGAAAGAAGGACAGACTTGGAGAAGGAGCTATTGCAGGGAGGAGAAAGGGAACAACACAGGAGGACAGGCGGTTATGGAAAGAAATGCTGGAAGTTTAATAAATTCAACTCTTTCCTCCCTCCTTCCTTGCTTCCTTCCATTCTTCCCTCCCTTCCTCCCTTCCTTCTTTGATTAGCAACCCACAATCTGACACACAATATTCAACATCAATATTCTAGGTGCTACAGAGGCAAACATGGGTGAATCGTGATCCTTGCATGCAAGGAGTTGACAGCACAACAGAGCGAGGCGGTGTTGAACCTGTGACAAGGAGTGGAAAGATTCTCCTTGAGGGTGTGTCTGCAGTCACAGGGAAAGGATGAATGTTGCGGGGAGAGGGAAGGAGGGCCAGGAGAGGCTTCATGGAGCTGGGCGTGTCCCGGGAGATGAGTAGGATCTCTGTGCCCTTCTATTCCGTAGCCCACTCTGGAGCTGTGTGCTGTTATCTTCCTCCGGGCAGCCACTGTGTTCTTCCCGTTTCCACGGCACTGTCTCTGCATCCACCTCAGTGCATTATAATCACTTCCTCACGTGTCTGTCTTACCCGCTGGGCTGAGCTCTTTAAGGCCAGAAGTCTTGGTGGAATTGCCTTCATGTTTATGTTGCCCAGCACCCAGCAGGGCGCTGAATGAAACGTGAGGCATATGTGGTTTTTCCTCCATGGGTCCCATTCCCATGGCCACACCACGACTGACTCCCTGCTCAGCATTTCCATCACGTCACCACCATCCCATGTGGACAAAAGGGAAGATGTTTCTCCGAGTGCTTTGATCAACATCTGAACCTTGCTGCCCCCTTCCCTTTCTTTTGCACCTGCCTCTTCCCTCTCCAGGGGTCCTGAGTAGGAGAGGCTTAGCCTCAGTTTCCTTCTCATAATGGCCATTTAGAACCTTTGTCTAAGAATGTGGGGTCTCAGGGATCTCGTCTCTGGCAGGGTATGGGTGTGCACTAACATCGTAAATCAATGGCTCTGGGGATGTCTCTTCCCTGGCAGCACAGAGCTCACATAGGCTTCCTTCTTCCTGGGGGCCTCCATCCATTCCTGCTGGGCTATTGCTTGGATAACAGCACATTCAGGGACCTGGAGGCATGGCCTTTTCCTTGGAGTGGCACCTCTCTGAGCTCACTCTGCTCAGCTGTGCAGAGGTCTGTCTCTTGGCTTGGAAGTGTAGGTGGAAATCACCTGGCCTCATCTGTCCCACTCTTGTGGAACATTCGCTTCTACCGAGATGTGCCTTCCAGCTCTGTGAGCCGGTGGGGCCACTGCTGCCTCTGGAGCCACAGGCAGGATCGCATGGCTCCCGAGACTGTTGTCGGCTTGGCCTGCGTACAGGTTTCTCAGTCTGCTTTCTGAGGGAATTGTATCTTTTAATCTTCAAACACAAGTCTGCAGGCCTCCGTGATGGACACATTTTTAACATCCAAATAAATAACTCTCTAATTCATCATTCTTGCCTCTGAAAGCTAGATTCTTGGAAAGCTGGTACAATCTGAGCCAACAATCCAGACTCAGTTGTTTCTTCAGAAAAGTTATTAGAAATGCACTGAGGAATCAGATTGTGCTGTGTTTGTGAAAAGCACTGGGAGAATATAATACCTTCGCTGAACACTGGGGTAATGCTGGCATGAGGTGGCGTCCCCTCCCCAAGAGACTCTTGCTTCCTCCCAGTTTGGGAGTGGGATTATGAAACCCTCCAATGGTCTTCCTGAAATAAATCTAAACCCCTAAAAATGTCACTCAACTTCATAGTCCCTCATTATTATTGGGGCGGGAGAGATTCAAAACAGGGAAAATCTAGATATTACTGAGCGAAGGTTCTACATTGAGTTAGAGTCCTTCATGACTAGAGATGAATTAAAGGGAGGCAATTGTGTCCCAAACAGCTACCCACACTCTGTGGCAGACACCTGGTGGTTTCTGAGCAGGGAGAGAGAGGCACAGCTTGGGAAGGTGACACGGGGCATGGTAGAGAGGCATGGGCTTCTGTTGCTTTCCTGTCCCCTCCTGGCGGGGGGAGATGGGGCATCAGGAGTTGCTGTGGCAACTTCTCTAAGACACAGGCCAGAGGTGGAGCTGGGGAAGGACCTGTAACCAGGTCGGCCCACCTGGGGCCTCAAGTCACTGTTTGGAATGGCTGGAGGCCCTGGTACACCTGCACTGAGCGGGAATGGGGCTCTGCTGGAACCCTGCCAATTCTCTCTGAAGGACACACCATCCTCGAAGAAAGAGCCAACCATCATTCCTTATGCACTCCCTGGATTTCACTGTCAAGGAAACCGAAGCCCAGTACAGGGTCCATGCCGAGCTCTTCCTTAACAAAATGGCTAAAGGAGAGCTGGGGCTCAGGGCAGTGGTCAGGGGCCTCCCAAGGCTGGGGGAAGCTGCCTTGTGGAGATGAAAACATGGAACAGCGTGGGTGACGGAGTGATCCTAACCTGCCATTTACTCTCATTAATTCTTCCAGCCATTCACCTTTCAAACATCGAACGCATCTTTATTGGGCACTTGAGCTCAGGCAACATGCCATCCTGCGAGCTGGGAGGACCTGTTCTGGTGAATGGAAGCTGGGAGGAGAGGAGGGAATGCAGACCCCCAGTGAAGAGAAGGAAGAGAATTGGCTGTTTTTGAAAAGTTCCTGTGTCAGGTGTTACATAGGTTGTCTCCCTGAGTCTAATCCCATCCCTGTAGGGGCGGCATTGTAATGATTCCCATTTTACAATGAGAAAAACTGATGCTCAGAAAGGCAGAATTAGGCAAGTGCTGTTTGTGGCTTCAAACCCTTTCTTACTCTCCTAGGGAAATTTACCCTCTAGAGGGGCAGGAACACGTTCTCATGTGTACTAGTATTCTACCAAGAATTGCTAGATTCTGCCCAAAACACGGACTTACACTCAAAATAAAATCATTTTATATGAGAAATCACAAGCGGCAGATGATTTAAGGCCAGTCAGTGCCAAGCGTGGGTGTAAATGACGCAGCCGTGGGAAATGCTCACAAATGCCGCTGGGGATGAAATGAGGTTTGTGAGGGTCCTTAATCGACAGATGGGACAGGGACAGGTGGGATGGTCCTCTCTGTCATGTCCAGGGAACAGGTTGTTGATCTGTTTGGGCCCAAGTGTGGGATTTAGTCAGAGGCCACAATGGAGCAGGCAGGTTGGGGCCAGAGAAAGAGGGTCTGGCTTCAAGGTCTTTGAACTTTATAGGTGATCAGGCTCTTGTGCAGGAAAAAGATACAAGTGGTGCTTTTAAAAGACGGCTCTGGCCATCAGAGAACTGAAGCTGGATTGTGCCTTAGGCAATTATCTTTTGCCAGGAGACATTATGGTGTAAACAAAAAGGGTTTAAAAAGAGTTCTACGAACCTGTTCCAGGACTACAATCAACACCCAGAATGTGTGGGTGTCTGATGGAACATCTTAGAAATTTAAAATGTTTTGAGTTCTTTGTTTCCCTTGAGTTCTTTGTTTCCTAATTATGGAAACTCTTTCCATGAAGATCTTTAGAAGGAGGCAGTGATACTTCTCTCTAGTGATTGTTTAGCTGGAGGCGCAGCTGGACATCTAGGGACAGGGGCTATGATACCTCAATATCATCATTATGACAATTGTAATTCAAAATATGATGATATTTTGAAACATTACCCGAAGTTTCTTTTTCCTGAGCTTTGCGTACACAATCTCTCATCCTCCTCCACTTAGATAGTTGCCATTGCTTTCTCCATTACACCAGGAGGGGAGGGCAGATATTTGAAAATATAGATATTTTAACAGTAAGATGTGGACTTTTTGAGAGTAAAATACATCTTTGAGTCTAAAAAGCTGAGCCTCGAGTGTCTGGAATTGAGAGTTGATAGCCCCAAAACACAGACCTGCAGTAAAACCCACAGAGTGAGTGGAGTGTGCAGAGGTGTGGACTGGACCCCACAGATGGGGTGCAAAGAGCCAAGAGGAAAAGGAGGGGAAGCAGGTGGCCCTGCTGGAGCCACAAGTCTCGTCCGTTCCCTGGGACTTCACCTGCTGGGGGGTGGGAAGGAGGGAAAGACCAGAAAGGTTGAAGATGCACGTGCCCTGAGCTAGCTCTGGGCTGCTTCAGTAGCATCAGGGGTATTGAGTTGGGCAGCAGGAGGTGCTTGTAGACAGGTCCCCGGAACCCAGCATAGCATGGGAGAGCTTTGAGAGTTTCCGTGCCTCCCTGTTTGTGGCTAGGAAGGTGTGGGCAGACCTGTACAGGTCTGTGCATGGAGCCAGAGTGATCCGTGTGGACCTAACGCCATTCGAGCAAGGACTCCTTCAGTCACACTCACGGGGCGGCCCGTGCGCAAAGGCCAACGTGGAGCGTGTGTCTCAGTATAGGCGGGGCGAATGACTCTTCCACCACCAGCACAGTGTACCTTCCCATTTTTACTCACAGCCCTGAAGAATAGGAAGCAGGCTGGAAAAGGGGAGAGTTCTGCATTGTCTGATTATCTAGCTCAAAGGGAGAAAGAAAATGTCCAAGTGTCAGAGTTTAGTCAGATGAAGCTGTTTGCCATTGTTGGAAATGGCTTCTTCTAAGAGCTAAGTTCAGTTGAATTTTTTATTTTTGCATATAGAATATAAAATTTACATCTACTGTATGCTGTTTAAAATTCTTTCCAACTGCTTGATTGTTTTATATCATAGGTCTGGCTTTTCTTCCTGCCATCATTGCTCTCTTCTTAAGCACGCCCCTACCCTGGGCTGAGCGTGGGCTGGCCTCTTTTTGGAAATACAAGCTGAGATATAAGGTACTAGTATGCTTATCGTCCTTTTAATAATATATCTGGATGCCATGTGTTCCACTTATTTCAATTAAGGACCGTTGCCTGAGCATCTAGTCTGTGCCAGGCTCTGCATTGGATGCTGAGGATTTGGCATGAAGCTCCCAGTAGAGTAAGGAATAGACGCACATAGACTTTAAAGCCATTTTCTAATCTTTCCAAGATTGAGAAGTGGCAGGGAGAGGTGGAAGAGACAGTGGAATAGGAGGGGAAAAGTCATCACTTGGCCACTTGGTAGCTCTAGAAGCTTAAGTTCTTTGGGCCTCGATCTGCTAATCTGTCCAATAAAGGAGGAGGGAAGACAAAGTGATCCTTTAGGTTCTTTCTAGATGCTAAATGATATGACTCTTGTGATTTTCGACAGTGAAAAATTATATATTCAACCAAAGCCCCAGAAGACAAGAGAGGTGATGAAATACAATGAATGTAAGGACATTTGCTCTTAGACTCTGTCATAATATCCTCAGAGCAGTGGCAAAGTCGCACCTTAAGTAGATCACGTGGGGGCACATGCATGGTCAGTCACCTCCCTGGGTAGTCCTGGCAGTTCGTAGGACCTAGGGAAGGAGTTTCTAGGTGGTGTGTACTGCAGGGCCTATTTTTACAATTATTATTATTGTTATTATATTGGCAGGGAGAATTTGGAATTTAATCTGATGTTACCAGGCCTGTTTGTCTTTGCCTAGAATTACAAAATTAAATGTTCACGTAACATGATTGAATGGATATCTGAAATCATCTGAAATATTGATATATTTGTTTACATTTTCTAGCAGCTAATCTCAATTTCTCACTCTGCTTTGTATTCAGAGACAGTTTCCACACCACATTCTTTTGACTCATTTGTTCTTTCACTCATTCAACACTGTACAAAAATTCATGGATCCTCCACTTTGTGCCAGGCTTTGAGCCAAACACCAGCAATGCAGAAATGAAACAGATGGGTCACGATTGAGCAGGAGGTAAAACTAACGGAAGGCAAAGTCGAGTAGGCTGTGGCACTTGAGTGACCCACCTGGGTCACAGGAAGCCTTGCCTAAGCTTGCTGGAGCTTTGCAGGCAGAACACTGAGCTACCTCTCGTATCATACCAAAATGGATGGTCTATGTGCTGGAACCAAGGGCAAGGATGGGGACACTGTGGGAAGAATCCTACATCTGACGAAAGAACCCGGCAAATGATGACTGTGTGACTTCCTTTCCATTTTTCTTTATATCTCTGAAAAGCAACACCCAATGATGAGAGATGGTGGCAGGCTCATGTCAGCAGGCTTCTGATGAAGTTGTACCAGGTAATATGATGACATGGAAATCCAAATATGATTTTTAAAAATCCAAAAGAGTTTGGGTTCTTTAATAAAGTCTCTTGCCTTGGCTCTGGAAGCATGGATTCTTGTTACAGTGAGGAAACGAAGAGCCCTGCTTTATATCTGGACACTTACTAGGTAAGGAAATTCCTACCAAGTTTGGCACAAAAGGAGAATTTCATGGGGTGGGGAGTGGTAAGACCTTATGTTCTTTTTCTCCTCTCTGCCTCCGTGTTTTTCTGAGATTTGCCATTTGCTCAGAGAATCTTATGGATCACTACTGCCATTATCAATCTGGTCTCAGGGGTGACATTTAAACCCTTTAAAACCCTGACAAAAGCCTAGAAAAAACTCCTGGAGTACAACCAAGATAAGCTGGAATGTTCAACATGACTTGATTCAAGACTGAGAAAAGACAAGACTGTGAAAAGTCTCCGGCACTCGCCGTGAGTTTACGCTCTGTGCTTTGTGGACCCTGGAAGAGAGGAGAATTTTCTCAAGACCCTCCTTTCTAGCTTCCAGTATCTTCCCATGTGCTGAATGTGATCTCAGCTCCAATCTAATTTCTTGACTCTGGGAGGAAAATGCTGGACCTTCTTATCTACCTAGAGCCTTTGCCGTGTGACCGACACCAGGAAAGACCTCAGCCTTGGGTCAGACCCAAATCTCCATTTAAATGCCCAGTGGCCTTGCCCCTGGGGCCCTCTTTAGGATGACCATGTCCAAATGCCCCACACAATCTCCTCACTGTTCGTGGCATGTGTGTGCACGCGCGCGTGTGTGTGTGCGCGCATGCGTGCGGTCTCCTAAGGAGGGATTGACAGGCACCTGAAGACAAAGGAGAAATGGGAGAAGGGGAGGGGCAGGGAGGAGAGAGTCAGAGAATCTTTGCCACCAGTAAAGATGGAAAGAGAAGAAGATTCGACCTATGCACAGCGGCAGCTGGGCCCCAGTGCAGCCAGTCCGACCACGTCAGCCGCCTTGTCCACTGGGGCCTGGAGCGAGGGCACGGCAAGCTTTACTGACAAGTGAGGTGGCCGCAGGGATCAGACAGCCAATCCACAGCCCAGTTTTCTTCCTCTCACGAAAGGAAAGGAAGCAAGTTGAAAAGTGAGAATGAGTTAGCAGACAAGCAACAAGACAAAGACATCGAGTGTGGGAGAGACATGAGGAACAGAGCCTGGGGGTGGGGACAGGTAGGGAGAGGCTGTCCACAAGATGCCAAAACAAACAGCTGAGATGGAAAATGATCTGCCTGCATTTATTTATTTATTATCACACAGAGTAAATAAATGATATGACTGAATTGAGCAGATGCTTTGGTATTACATACAGCCGTGGGTAAGGGAAGGATAGAAAGGTTTGGAGCAAAAGGCCACTTCAGGGGAAGAATGGCGGAGGGTGGACATGCAAAGGGGATGAGAGAGATACTGGCAGCGAGCGAGTGTGAGTTTGTGCCTGCGCACCAATGAGAAAGAGAGAGACTGATCCTGTGATGGTAAGATAAGGAAAACAGAGACCACCTCTTCTTGTCACTTTCTGCTTTCTCTTCTAATCCGTATCATGTAATTCTAGAAATTTCTCACTGCAGCTTTACACACGCATAAACCTAAGTCCACAGGACGGAGGCTTTGAGCCACTCACATGCTGGCCTTGACCTCTGGGAGTGGGGTGCAGAGGGCTTGCTCCCTGTCCAGCCCACCCAGAGACAAGCTGGCCTTCTCCAGGGGACAGTTCTGCTGTTGTTCCTGGACACGGCAGCTCACCCACTCGCCCTGCCATGTGTTTCTTAACAATAAACCTACGGACAGCCTAGGGTGGGAGGAAGACAGGCAGCCCTCCCCATCTCAGACCTGTGCCGTCTATCCCTGTGGCATTGGGGGCTAATCAGAGCCCTTGTCCAGAGCCAATGTTTTCATTACTTTTAAATTTCACAAATGATTGAAAGGATCAGCTTATAAAAGCAAAAGAGGGTTGAGGCATTCAATCTCTCTGGGCCTTTTAAAACAACAGACTTATTATGTTCTTGTGAATTTCCAGGAAGAAGCTCCTAATTAAAGCTTATTGCCTCTCAGCTGCCATTGGCCAGCCATGTGGCGCATCCTTCCTGTTAATTAGAGCAGAAAGACATCCTAGTGGGGTTGTAGCCTCACAGAGCTCATGCCCACCTTCCGGCCGCCTTCCACAGTGAGTTCGGGGGAATCCCAGTGCTGCCATGAGAGCCCAGCACCCCCCACACGTGTGACGATCCAGACAGGATATTGCACCCGTGTTCTAAAAGGAAATGATAAGACCCTGGTCTACCAGTTGTATGAATGATTAATGAGGGGTAATTAGTCAATGTTCGTTAATCGTTTTATAGACACAAAATGCTGGCTAAGCGCTAAATGAAGAAGCAGAAACAGCAAAAGCTAAAAGACTTTTTATCTACCCAAACGCCGATTGTAGAATTCCAGAGTGTTGGAGCTGAGGGAAGGAGGGATCTCTGAGACCATGTGCTTATGGTTTGCAAATTGTGCATTGAGAATTCTTCTGGGCAGCTGCCCAGCAACTGCCTGCCTGTGTCTCCTCCCAAGACAATCACAACAAGAAGTGCAAAGTCAAATTCCATAAAAACTGTGCTCTAAGCATAATTTGAAGACAGAGAACACCAAAACTTTAAAATAACCGTGAGTGAAAGGAAAACCCATCAAATCCCAGCAGTGCACTCTCTTGTACTCCTGCATATGCTCATCAGCTAGCAAAGGCTCCGTCATTCCATGCGCAAAGTCGTCTACTCTGGAAGCCTGCAGTAGGCAGGCTTGGTTCCCGCAGGCCCCGGTGTGAGGAGCTCTGTCCAATGGTCTGGGCAGAGGGGAAGCAAAATGTTTCCAGGATCTTCAGATAAAGGTTTAATTCTGTCCTTGGGGAAATTAAAAAAATTCTAGGCCAATGCACAAGGGACTTTTAAATCTAATATTTGGTGAGCCTTGCTCTGATGTGGTATGTCAGTTTTGGAAAATGAGCCCTTCTCCACCCGATTTTGAAGGCTGGACCACCCTACTAGTCTCTGATGTCACCTCAGGATACTGCCCACTGTCCCACTGAGATGCACTGAGAAGAAACATTCCTCTCTGGCCCCAGCTCTCCAGCTGGCCATCCCAGGCCTGGATATACCTCCTTCTCCTACCCGTGTTCCTCTGTCCCCTGGAGTGGTGCTTTATCAATGCCCTCCTGGTGTGCCCCACATGGCAGAGAGGGGTAAAGTCACCATCCAAAGCATAGGGCATTGCCATCAGCAGGAAACGACTTCAAAAGCTCATGCTTTATGTTAAGATTTGTGTGCAGTTTGCATGGGAACCCAATATATAGCCATGCTAGTTTTAATAAAAAGATGTTCTGTTGGGAAAATATGATTGAGGAATTAATGAAATGTGGCTCATAAGATCATTATTCTATTGTATAACCCAATATTACTATATTAAAGACAGAAACAGGAGTTTGCAGGGTTTTGCCCTGAAGGAATGTGTGGACTCAATGGTTCACTTATTAGAGGCTACTATCATGGGAGAGCTCTCAAATCTCCAGTAGGAATGTTTTCCAGGAAAGCTTCCTGGTATCTCAAAATCTGTGAGCTTCCCTGTGTCTTGAAAGACAAGACA
>VBSM01002608.1:152899440-152910635 GCA_008086735.1 Cheirogaleus medius | reverse complement strand
GTGATTATAAAAACCTATATGAATCTAACCATATTGCTGGCGTTTATGGAGATATGCTAGTCTCCTAAGTACCCCTGCTGTGTTATATCTGATCTTTTTATATACATATAAAACTGTAAACTATACCTTAGTCTCTGCGTGTTCTTTTATTTCTCTCTGTTGCCTATCAATTTCCTTATCCTGTGGCGACCCCTATCTTAGGGACTTGGCTCCGTGGGAGAAGTAGCTAATCTCCTTGTGGGCCTGCCTCAGATACTCTCCTCCTCGATGTTCCTCTACTCCAATCTTTTGGTAAAACTGGAGCTCTGGAAAGATGTACCCATGCTGATTTGGTGGGTTTGCATGCCTGCAGAACATCACTATATATCCTGCAGGTACAAACATCCAAGTGTGAGAAGGGCTGGACCCAGTTTATTCCAACCCACTTATTGGCCCCTTCCAATGTGCCCACAGCCAAATGCCTTTAGCCATTCCCTGGGTGGAGGAGGCTCCAAAGATCCTACAGTGAACTTGATCTCAGACCTACAGGGCAGGGCACTGGAAGCTCAGTCATCTAGTTCCTCTTCTAGGGGATGTCATTAGACTTCACCGATCCCCTGAGTTGTACTAATTCACTGCTGGTCCAGTTTTTCTTGATGACTCATACCAATTGTTTGCACTATGGGCTAATAAAGAGTTGCCAAGGCCATTGGGCCAACACTATCATGATGTGCTCTTTGGATGTAGGGAGTTTGGTTTTTCCACTAGGTGCCAGGACTGTGTCAGGTGGGACACACACTATCATGTTTCACCCTCACATGGACTCTGGGATAGATACCCCATCTTTATTTCACACTTGAATTGTCTAGTACCGTGGGCTATAGTGGACAAATAGTGCCCAAATGACTCAGTTAGGATACAAATCCATGTTTTGCTTCTCTAAATTCTATCCTCTTTATATTGTTCATGCTTTTCTTTCTGTTGCATCTTTTTGGTCATTTTACTGCTTATCTTGTTTTTCTTTCTGTTGCATCTTTTTGGTCATTTTACTGCTTACAACTTCTATTGGAGAATGCAAGAAACAGAGAGGAAGCAGGGTGGCAATGTTTGAATTCTGTTGCCAGCTGTTTCAGGGAGATGGAGAAGGTGTGGGAGAGGTGGTGGATTGAAACTAATGTCTAAACTGACATTTCTCTTATCAGCTCTGGAATTAATTTATCTAGGTCCACTCAGTTCATTTCACAGCCACAGATTTTAAGGAATGGCTTTGGAGAGGTCTTAGTGACCTAAAGAGGAAACAAACTCCCAAACCCCTTATTCATCACTAGCTCAAGGATTCATCTCATTAATAACTGGGGCTTAATCCTCCACATTCAAAGAGAGTCCCATTACCCAAAACAATAATTTTTTTAAATTACCCCGGCAGAGTGGCAATTGCATATTGAATACTAAGGATGATTTAAAACTAATAAATACTTTTGGGAATTCCTTGAACATTTTAATGAATTAAAAGTTATGAAATATTTATAAGCACTAACAACACCATTTATTACCATTAATAAAATAAATACATTAGTCAGAGAATGAAATTCATTACTATTTTACTACTAGACATTGATGTCAATGACTGAATATTGCTCCAAATTACTTGTAAAATAGACCAATTATTTTAGTGTGATTAATCTTTTCAATTATTTCTTTTATGTAGTTGTAATTTGAAAGTAATTTTCTTCCGGGAGTACAATGACCTCAGCACGTTCATTCGTTATTATTTATATTTAAAAACCTTTCGTGGCTGGCCCCATTTCTGGGCAAGTTCCAATGGTCAAATATTTAAAATAGTCACCCAAGCAGGCATTATTGTTTCTAAACACTTTGCAGGGCGTTTTTAATTGGTTTTATTAGTGATTGTGAATAAGCCATTCCAGAGTAAGGACGTCTATGCCAACAGCAGCTATGCACTGGTGGAGAAAGAAGGGGCCAGCACATTTTCTTCTTGGTCCCACCTGCTGCTGCCTAGCTGTTTTGGATTCCAGCCCACCTGGAGGAAGGCAGTGTGACAAGCATGTCAGAGGACTTCCTCCGACTCCAACCATCCCCGCAGGAGTCAGCGGTATTACTCCTTCGAGTGGCACAAAGGACTATGTGCACTTGGTCACAAAGGTAGAAAGCATAGATTTTGAAGGGATAAGAAGCAGCTGCCTTTGGAATCAGAAAGCAGATCTGGGCTATCAGAGTTGCCAGTGGAAATGAGGTAACCTTCCCCTCTGCCCAGTGACTGGAACAAGACACAGCTGGAAAAACAAAAGGTGGGTGTGAATCTGTAAATGTATCCTGGGATAACTGTGCAGAATTACTCAGCTTTGGTTCCAGAATGATAGTAGATTCAGCTTAGTCAAGGGATGCCAGAGTGAGAGGATGTTTATTGTGCCAGGCACTGTGCTAGGGGCTCTGCACACAATATCCATTTTAATTTTTCGACAAACCTATAATTATGTATTTACTGATAAGAAAATGAAAACTCATAGATTTAGGAAACTTCCAAGCTCAAAAAGGAGGTGAGTGATGAAACTGGGATTCCAAATTCATTCAGTCTGGTTCTAACACCTGTCATCTCTCTCCTACATTGGAATAAGCAAACCTTTATTGAGTGCTTACCATGAAAAAAATCACTCTTAGTTGCTAATTGGGTACAGAGATTAAAAAAAAAAAAACCAGCATCTGTTGAGTGAGACACATAAATAACTCCGGAGAGAAGTAGACTGTTCTAAAATAGAAGTATATGGAGGTATAATTCTGAACAGAGACTTCTTAGAGAAAACGGTATTTAAGCTGAGATTCCAAAGATGCTCAGGACTCTGAGAGCTGGAGAGGACGCTGCAGGGGCCACAGACAGAACAGAAGCCTGAGCTGGGAGGTGAGTTTGGAGAAACGTGAGTAGATCTCAGTGGCTAGATGAAATTGTAATTTTAATGCTTATCTTTTAAATGGTTCAGTCCACAGAAAGGTCAAAGGCAGAAGATTTTGGAAATAGGGAGTTAAGAGGGAGGGTGTTTTGAAAATGGGGTTCACCTTCCACCTGAAGTGAAGCATAAGAACTGCCTGAGGATGCTAAGGCTGTGACTGCGATTTCTGCTTGGCGTCCACTTCCAAGCAATAGACCCCACCAGTGCACAGTTGATTTGGTCCCTGGTCCCTTGAAGTGACCACCACGGGGGGTGGCACCTCTCAGGTTGGCAGTGCATGGCTCTGATCACCCACTTGGCATTTGGTCTTTAATTAACATCACGAAGCTTTGGGGGCATCAGAGGAGCCAGTTTGTTTCTGTGCATGGTAATTTCTCCACGAGAAACCTGCAGCAGCCAGGGAGCCGTGTGGTTTTCAAAGGCTCCAGGTACAGGGAGGCTGGGAGAGGTGAGGTAGCTCACGGCATTATTTACAACACACCGCCACAGCCACCTTCTCAGTGAACCTCACGGTGAGGGCAATCTTGGGACAACCATTGACAGTGTTATTCCTATGTTAAATTATTAATAAAAAACAATGTACAAATTCTGGGGGAGACCTTTAATGTCGCTTCTGATTTGAGGAGTTGGTTAGTCTATGGCAAGTAAGGGAATGGGGACTTAAACCCAGGTTTTCTGATTGCTGCTTCAGTGCTCATTCTGTGGTCTTTCTGAGAAAGGAACATTGGAACTACTTTGGAGGAAGACACCCCTATGCATGGAGCACCTATTCAATACCTCTGGTGCAAATTAAATATAAGTCAAGGGTGCCCGCCAGGGAGCGGTTCTGTGCAAAGTAGAAGAGAGATGTTAAGGCCACCACACAAAAATTCAGTCCCAAGACAGAAACAATGATTTTATATCGGCGTCCCTAGAAGTCCAATGCACTATCCATTGTACCACGGAGCCACCTTGTATAAGTGTCGGTAATCACAGTTTAGTGTTTGCACAATAAACTGTCTGTGGCATGCCTGGGTGGATGCATGCAGGGATGGCTGAGTCTGCTACTTAGAGAGTTTTCTGCTGGCAGCCCCAAGACAGACTGCCACTGTGGTCTACATCTTACCAGCACAGACCGAGGGCCCTGCTGAGGTGTTGCTTGCTGTTGGAACAGAAAATTCCCAGTTTGGGCCAGGCTGCCAGGAGCCCATGGAGTAACCCCTCATTTTACCCGGCTGGATTTGGAGCCTACTCCAGATGCTGATTGGTTCCACATGGCTGGCCCAAGATCAGCCAGCTTCTGCCATTTCCTCTTGTCCCCTTTTAGCCTATGGAGGACATACTCCCTTGCTCATCGTTGTCTTTGGTAGGGTGCAGGGAGACAGGGTTGGGAGAGGCCACCATTTTTTACAGGAAGCATTTATGCTAGCTCCATACACAGCAGCTCAAAGCCAGGACCCTCCACCTGGACAAGAACTTGCCTTATGAACATGGCCCATATTCAGAGTCTAAGTTTTTATAGAAGATATGGTTAATATAGCTATTTTTGGCTTTCACATTTTAAGCAACTGTAGAATCATAGGAACGTAAAAACTGGAGTAAATAAGAAGGTTGAAAATCAGACTGTCCAGTAGTTCTCAAATCGTGTTTCGTGAAGCCCTGTTATCGGGCTGTGGAGCAGGTGGGTTCTGGGCCCCTCGCTCTCACTTCCCTAAGCCAGCTCTGCTCGGGGACTTCTGACTTTGTTTGAACTAAGGGTTTGGATTCTAAAAAATGTTTGAAGACTGTGTGCCTAGTTTAAACATCCTCATTTCAGCTCCAGAGAGGTTAAGATACGTGTGCATCTGCAACTCTTTGTGGACATGCATCCCCGTGGTGATGGGACTCCATTTGATACCTTGGATCCCTCCCCCTTCCTGAGCTGGAGAAGTTAGTGAGAAAACTCCTCACAGGCAAGGTGAGGGCTGTGACGTCCTGTCTAATGAATGGATCTGAGGTCAAGCATCTGGAAGTGTCTCAGTAGGGTAAGGGACCAAGATTACTTCTTTTGAGAAATCTGCTAGTGAGCTGACTGGCTCTGGCCTGGGAAACCTCAGAAGTGGTGCTTGTAGGTTCATGAGAGAAGGGGCCCTACTGCGGCCTGGGTAAAATGTGTGCAGGCTCACACAGGTGCTGCTCACAGCTCCTTGTCTTTCCTGGGTGAGTGCCTCTGCAGGGCCTTGCTTTCATATTGACCTGTGGGCAGTGGTCCATCTCAACTGCCTTTGACCAGTCTGGGCAGGGAGAGGGAAATACTGAATTGGTTTCTTAGAAAAATTGAGAACTGGCCAACCATAAGGTGGAGGCAGAAAGCATATTGGTCAGCGATTTCATATATCACATTTCAAGGACCATCTCTGGGTCTTTGTTTATTCAATTTTCGCATGGTGAGAGAGGCGGATGAGATGCTTTCTGGGGTCCCTTCTAGCAGGGGTCTTTCCTAGGAAGGAGCAAGGTGGGGTAGCTAAGAGCATGGGTTCTGAAGCCAGATGGGCTCTGTTCCAGTATCAGCTGTGTGACTTTGGGGAAATTACAGAGGTCTCTGTGCTCTGATTTCCCCATCCACATAATGGGAGCGATGATAATAATAACACATACTTCACAGCATTGTTGTAAGGATTAAATAAGTCAATATATGCGCCATGCTTAGAACAGGGCCAGGCTCATGGAAGTGCTAGGCGAGGCTTTGCAATGCTATGCATTTTGATGAGCTTCTCAGAAGCACATTGGTCCTTTTCAAACCATTTTCTATAAGCTAGTCCTGCACTCCTCTGACATGTGTTTTTTTGCAGGAATCTCTGAACCTGAGGGGTCCTGATGCGTGTCTAACATAATCCTGTAGCTCTGAGTCATCTGCTAAAGAAAGGTTTTGTGAGTGACAAATGACAAAAGGGTTCCCTGGGAGCCCAGGCATGGGTGTCTCTGGAGGCTGATGCCCTCTTGTCTGTGCTGAATGTACAAATTGCTCCTTCACTGATCTATCAGGGAAAAACCTATTTTAAGCAATTTCTACTCACAGCTACTTTCTTTTGGAAGTAGTAGGGTAATAGCCCAAAGCTATAAAAGCAGGAGCAGCATTTATCAATTGATTGATTAACCAATCAGCCAACATGTATTTATGTGATGTTTTCTATGTGTTTAGCACCGTGCTAACTGTTCCCTGGAGAAATAAAGAAATATAAGACAAAGTCCCTCAAGTTAAGGCCCCAAAATGACTAATTGGGAAATGATTATAAAACTGCTCTACCTTTCACTAAATTCAGATGCAAGAGAGCAAAGTCTTCCAAGCGGAATTTCTGTAGCTGCAAATGACATTTCCTGGCCCCGGGAAATGAGCGAGGTGGTCCCATCTAGACTCTATATCTTATTATTTTCTGACGTGGGCGCCAATAGTAAGCTACCTACATCTCATGAAAGTGCCACAAGGAAAGAGAATATTGAGGAGATTTCCTGACACTGTATGGAGGATGAGTAATGGTGTCAGGGAGACCATCTGACAGCTGCCAAAGTTCAAGTTTGCCTATATGAAGAATATAAGAAGAATAAAGCACACGGCTAAGAAAATGAAGTCAGACAGGTAAATCCAAGAGGCGGCAACAGTAACATCTAGACAGCGACAGATAGAAAATAGCAGCGAGTCTAGAGCTCAGGGTTCTGGCATTTCAGTGCAGGATAAGAGGAACAGAAAGAAACAAAGGTGATTCTAAGGTTTTCAGTAATAAATAAAACCTCAGCCTCTACACATTCCACAAAGTCAGCAGGGTACAGTGGACAGAAACACTGGCTCTGTGGTCAGATCAGCTAGGGATCGAGTGTGGCTCTACTGTTCACCAACTGAATGACTTTGGCAAGTTTTGAACCTTCTGTGAGCTCCAGTTTCCCTGTCTGAAAAAGGAAGATAACAGGCTCCAATTTTATAGCATTATTGTAAAGCTTGCATGAGCTAACGCACGTCAGGGGGTTGACACCTGGTTTTTGCACGTGATGAATGCTCCATTAATGTTAGCTTTTTTCTTGCAATTAGCCCATATCAACTGATATGAACTGAGCACCTATTAAGTATTACACACCACGATAGGTGTAAGAATTTAGCGAGGAAATAGGCACGGCCTCTGTCCCGATGACACCCACAGATAGATACTGTCTCCTATGCGGGGAGAACTGTCCCAATGTTCCCTATAAGGCTTCCCCGGATTGCCTACAAGGGCGCCTCTCTTCCATGGGCCAAGGAAGAGCTACAGCGTCCTACAGTAGAGTCTCCCCTCATGCTCTGTCTGTGCCTTATCATGAGAGGACCAAGTTACTATCAGAAAAACAGACTAGGCATCCCACGGATCTATCTGCAATCCTGGCCAGCATGTCACCAGCCCTGTACACCCCCTTCAAATACATCACTTCTTTCATTTTATCTCCTCCTCTTTATGCCTGACCAGTGCAATGACCCCGGAGAACACAGACATTTGTCTATATCAAAGAGGCCTCGAGTATGCCTTCAAAATAACTCCTTCCCTTTGGTGAGCGCAGTTTTAGGATGAATCTTATGCTGGCAACTTGTCTGCACCAACTGTATGTACCTGAATTTGTTCTATAGGAAAGGAGGCTAGAAGCTCTAAAGAAGCACTGAGAGCACTTTGTTGTTCACTGTTCACTGCCTTCCACATCCACACCAATCCCTCCATGTCCCTTGGTGGCCACAGGTGGTCTGAGCCAGAGAAGAAACGCAGAGAACACCTGCTTCCTTATGGAGACTGTCTGTTCTTAGATCTGGAGCCTCTGAAGAAAGGTAGCTAGACCATGAGAACTTCCCTTGATCTCTGGGCCAAGCCACCTTCCCCAGAGAATCAGAAGCAGCATGTCTTCTGCCTGTTTGGAGAGGGTACCCTGCCTGCAGAAACTCTTTTGCTCATTAGAGAAAGTTTAGGGAGGTCGACTCTATTGGTTTCATAAGAGTGAAGAAGCAGACAAGAAACAGGTCTCAAGTTCTCCAATAGACTCACTGCAAGTGCAACACAAGCTACAGAGGAAGAATTTTGTAGGTGGGAGGGAGTTGCAGGGCAAGGGAGGAAACATCTGTACACATGGTTGAGAGCCTTGATTTGAACATGTAAAAAATTTTATCAGGTCAAGAAATTTTTGCAGGAGTATCTGTGCTGGGCCTGATATCTGGAGTTTTGTAGTCTCTTATTCCCTTTTCCTGAGGTGGATCAAATGAGAATGTTCTGGGAACCTTCTCCCTGTCACATTCTTGTTACCTAGTCCCATTTCAACAGATGGCCTCTTTCATACAGTACATAGATCCTTGGCATCTGTGAGGATTGATCATGTCCAGGGACATTCACAAATCTCAAGTTCATGAGTGCAGACACATTTGTACAAGCTCCTGGCTTGTTCCCAAACCACATGTTTCTTGTACATTGCTTCATATCGCTGGTTAACCACCTTTTCAACTTGAACTGTGGTTCAATCTATCCCATTATTACGATTTTTCTTTTCCCCACACATAAACCAGTTTTGACTAAAACAACAACAACAACAACAAAATACATGTTGTAAAATTTCTTGCAAGGCCACCGATGAATGAAGAGCCACAGCAGCACAAGAACCTGGGGGTCAGTGGGGTCCCCTGTCTAAGGGAGTCCCTTTCATACACCACCTCCAAGAAGCATAAAGTTTAAATCTAAGCCTCTGCACATAACAGAGGATTGTGTGCTATGTGCCTTCATAGTTGTTCATGTATAGTCTAAATTAACAATTTAGGTCTGGAAGTTCCCCAGCCTTCCTTCCTGTCCAGATCTCATTCTTGGGCCTCTCAGATCACAGGTTTCATGGCACAAGTAGGAGTACCCTCTCCAGTGAACCTCTAGGCAGAGGCAGGCACAGAAGGAGAATAACAGTAATGAAAGCAACTTATTCCTGAAGTTTCATATAATTCAAGCCATCTCCTTTACCCTTTCCATCTGGGAAATAATAAAGGAAGTTTATAATTATGAACTTGGGCCTTCTGAAGAATAGATGACAGGTCAACCTCATATAGCTATTGATGATTCATTTCATCTTCCTTACCAGCCAGACTTGAGGCCATGTTTAATGAAACATACATAAAAAATATGCTCTTGAAAATATGAATAGAAGATCAAAAATTCTGCAGTGGGAGAGGGAAATAAGCTTATTACAAAACTGCACAGATATAATTACTGTGATGGAGTATTGCATTTATTTCAGAGTTTCCTGGCAGCAAAGGCAAAAAAAGAAATCAACAAATCATTCTTTGAGAGAGATATATCTACTCTTGGTAATAAACCCTGAAATAAATTCACAATGTGGAATTTATGCCAAAGGAATTCAATGACACAGTGGACCATGACCTAATCAGTTTTATAAAATAAGATAAAAATTTCACATAACATAATTTCCCACATTGTCCATTATTAATAATAGGTTAAATGAAATCATTAAAAATGCTTAGTTGTAAATTTTACCTCAGGAGAAAAAGTAAAATAATGATTATCATTAAATTGGAGGGAGGGTGAGGATTGGGTAGAGATAGGTGAAATGAAAATGGCAGAATGTTAATTGTTAAAGTTGGTTTAAGGGTGCATGGTGTTCATTGCATTATTCTATTTACTTTGTATACATTTGAAATGTTCCATAATAAAATAAAAAAAATAGTTGAAAGAATTTGGTAGCCAAAAAAATTAAGCTAATGTGTTATCTGACAAAGACTATATTTTATTTGATCAAGTTTTTAGTTAAGTAGATACAATTTTATACTGGATTTTTGAAAATTGATCATCTAGGCTATGGAGCACTTGGTATTCTTCAGAATTAGCCCCTGAACAGTATACCCTTTTCTTTGTAAATGTGCACATTTCCAGCTAAGCACAGGTGCAGGTTTTTGACACACTTAAGACAGTAGGCTACCAAGGAGTGGAAGAGAAAACCAGACTCAGATACCTTCACTGCAGTTCTTCAGGGCAAAGAAGTCCACTGCAGACAGACTTCGGTTTCCACTTGAGATGTATTCCAGGGCCACTCGGAATGGGTTCTCTGGGCGCCCAATTCTTCCCTGAAGCACTGTCCAACTGGTTGCATTGGAAAGCAGAGGAGAAAAGCAGAGAGAAACAGTGATGAGAATCGGCCTAACCTGCAGAGAGGGTCACGCATCTGCAGTCACTTCAGGACTCATGTTCTTCATGAGCACTGAGAGATGAAACCCTAAGTAGCATGGACGATGGGGACCCTGATGGCAACACACAAATATCTGTTTCCTTCTTGTCCAGCTAACTCAGAGATCCAATTCTGAAACACACTCTAGCCACTGGCATTTCCTTTGTCATATTCTTTTTACAGCAATTGCAGCTCTTAATGTATTTTATCAGATAAGCTAAAAATTTCACAGAAAACCATTCCCCACATTTCAAATGTATACTGTGTATACATTTGAAATTTTCCATAATAAAATTTAAAAAATATTTGAAAGCATTTGGTAGCCAAGAAAGTTAAGCTTTGGACTATTTCGGTGGCCAGTCTTCAAGGAAAGAATGCATACACGTGAGAAAACATGGCGGCAGAGTCTATGAAAAGTCTTCAAAACATTTATCAGTCTATCCATATTATCTCTAGGAATAATGCTTGGTTTTTGAAATTTTATCTGATACCAAAGTCTCAGAATCCTCAGGTTTGCTATATGTTAATAGTTACTTAAGGGAAGCTAGCAAGAGCTATTTATTTACTGCAGGAAAATTAAAGTGCACCGAAGCATGTATTTGGGGGTAAAAGGTACCCAAGATTGACGTGGACTTTGCAAAAAGTGCAAACAGAAGAAGACGGAAGCAGGTGAAATGGTGAGCTTGGCATCCATCTATAATCAAGGACATTGACACCATCAGAGAACAGAGAATGAGCTAAATGAACATTTTTACACCTCGCTCATGCTATTGACCTCTTGGACTAGCCTCCTGTCACTGATTGGAACATCAAATTTACTTTCCAACATAGATTCAGATATACACACACACACATACACACATACACACACATATTTATTTACTTTGACAAGTTTGTGCAGAGAATGAAAACTACCTGGATTATTTCAGTTTTTCTTTTCTAAAACCCCAATTTTATTGAGGTATAATTGATGAATAATGAATTACATGTACCAATAGGATATAAATTGGTGGGTTTTGACTTATTTATACACCCATGAAATCATCATAATATTTCCTTCCTCCC
>VBSM01002608.1:152834776-152892682 GCA_008086735.1 Cheirogaleus medius | reverse complement strand
CAGTCCTCTCTGCCATGCTCACCTGATACCAGCAGCCCATCCTGCTCCCCTGGGAGGCAGCCTCAATGCCACTTAATGCCTTAACGTATTGATTAGTTCACATACGCAGGCCTCTGAGCCAAGCAAAATGCTGACGCCCAAGCTCAGAGGCTCCATCTCAGCCATAAATCCCCCGCCAAGTCAACCACTGCACTGAAACTTTACACGGTGGGGTGGAACTGGCCATAAACTGCGGTATCATAAGCAAATTCCGGGGCTGGGATAAGCAGTGAGCCAGAAAAGGCTGGGGGGTCTGGTGAGGGGGGCAAGGACAGTCCACAGAGTAGCACTGCCCTGAGGTCCCCTGTCTACACACTGTCCCCTGCCCTACTGCTTTGCTGGGGTGGCCATTGTCGGGACTCAGAATATGATGCCCCAAAGTGTGGTGCCTTGGCATGCCGAGCGCTTTAAACTGAAGCACATTGGAAGGCTCCAGAAGCAAGTTCTCTCTGACCCTCTCTTGCCTTCCCATCTCCTGTTCCCCTTTCTCCCCCAAGGTGAGCCATGGAAACTAGAACTGTTACTCTACCCTTCCCTGCCTCCCTGTGCAGGAGCTGGCCAGAGAAATTCTCCTACCTACCTTGTCTGACAGTAGGTCACAAGACCCTCGTTCCAGAGGGGTCTTTCCATATACCAGGGAGCGGGGAGGAAGGGATGTTGCACAGAGAGGCCAAGAACAATCTGAACAGACAAGCTCTACTGGGTGTCCCCCTCAGTCTGTCACCATTAGCTCAGACCCTTTTGTCCAATCACAATTCTACGTGGCTGTCTGTTCTTCATTGAACCTAAGCATAAAAATAGACAGTTTTCCCTGGGTCTTTGGGTTTTTATTTCTGACGTCTCCCATGTCACATAAAATTTGGGTGAAATAAATTTGTTATACTTTTCTCTTATTAACCTGTCTTTTGTGATAGGAGCGTCGGCCGCGATGGGTCAGGAAAGGGGTCCCACCTTTCCGTCTCTACGCCATGCAGAGAAGCAGAGGGAATTGCCAGAAGCCTTGATGGATGGCTTTTGGGCCCCTTGGTGCAGAGGAGCTCCCAAAGTCTCCTACAGTGCCACACTGGATGGTGGCAAGCATGTTGTCATTGTAGGGTGACAGATGTTAGGACTGGCATGAATTTTGGAAATCACCAAGGCCCCTTTCTAGATTTTTCCTACTCTGCTGTTCTTCATGGATCAACGTGGTGTCCTTCAGGAATACACCTCCCGGGCTGGACCAGGGAACTGGTATAGGGCAAGAAGTGCCTAACGCTGCCTGAGAAGTGTTTGGAAAACCTTCTTGGAGGAAGTGACATTTGCTATTACTGGTTGATCTCCCTTGGTCCTAGTAGAGTAGACAGGAAGAATAGTATCATTGATTGAATTTTGTCTCCCTCCAAAAAGATATATTGAAATCTTAACTCCCAGTGCCTCAGAATGTGACTTTATTTGGAAACAGGGTCTTTATAAAGGCAATCAAGTTAAAATGAAATTGTTAGAGTGGGCCCTAATGCAATATGACTATATTCTTATAAAAAGGGGAATTTGGACACAGAGACAGACATGCACACAGGGAGGATGGCATGTGAATGCAAAGGCAGAGATTGGGGTGATACATGCCAAGGAATGCCAAAGATTGCCAGCAAACTATGAGGAGCTAGAACAGTGGCATGGAACTTCCTCACTGTCCTCAGGTCTTCAGAAGAAACCAATCCTGCTGATCTTGGACTTCTAGCCTGCAGAACTATGAGATGTTACTGAAGCCATCGGTTTGTGCTACTTTGTTATGGCAGCCGTCACAAACTAATACAGGTCGGTAGTTCAGAACCATCCCCACTCACTGGAGAAACAAACTTTAAAGTATTTTTATAGATTATGGGTGAACAGCATCATCTTTCCACATGATGACCAGCCTATGGACACATAGTCCACGGGCTGCTGAGAAAACAATTCCTTTCTCTCAAAGCAACTCCATTTTCCTTGGGGCCAGAAATTGCACAGGACATTTTCCTACACATTTACCTTGGCCTTCCTCCCTGATGAACAGTATCCCCGTACCCTCTGGGGAGGCCCCTCTGTAGAATGATACTAGAAAGCACTTGTTAATAACCCAGGAATCAAAGGCCCATTAGATTCGCCCAGGCTAATACTCACCCCTTTAATCCATGCTTGAAGAAACTAAGGGAATTTGGAATTCAGAATTCAGGCTTCTACAGCGTTAGCTATATGGGAGCTTTCCAGAACACAACAAACATTACTGCTCGAGAGGCCCTGAGATATGTTCATCTGGGATCCACTTTCTGGGCTGGGACTGCCACCACCAATCTTCATATGACTTTAGAGAGTCAGCTCAGATTTGTGACCTGGAACTTTTAAGGGATGCTGAGCCCACACAGAGGCAGAGGTGCACGGAGGAGCCAGAAAGATTTGGGCTGGGGCTGGGGTGGGCAGGAATCCCCAGGCAATGGGCCAGCCTTTCCTCCTGTCTTCTGACTTCTCTCAGACTTGGAATATATACAGTAAGAAAGTTCTGAACACACAGAATCCTTTGATACTGTCCCTGGCCCTATAACCTGGAAGCTGCAATTTTCCGGAAAGGGCAGGCTTCGGGGTTTTGCCTGGTTCAATCTTTCAGTGATACATTTAATTGATAAGGGCTTGGTCACCTACAAAACAGGAATAGCCCATCTTTCTTCCCAAGAGATGAATGCAAAGTATCTTAATAAAGGGCTTCCTGGATACCCACTGTTTTATAAGTGCCACCATAGTCACTGGGAGCTCACAATGCAGCTTTGTTAAAAACAAACCAAGCAGAAACCTCCAAAGACTCCATAAAAACAGGCTCCTGGGGATGAGGTTGTAAAAGCCATCTCTTTGCCTAGGCCTTTTAGTGATAGGTCACGAAAGCTGGTGTATGTTCAGTTGTTTGACATATTTCTTACAGAGCCGAGCAGGAGAACAGAAGCCCCCTCCTCCCTCCCATCTAGGGCATGCTCAAAGGTCAGAGGACTCCAGAGTAGACTGTCACAAAGACTGGGGAGATGGAGTCTGGCATGTGAGCTCCTGCCTCATGTGAGCTCTGTGAGTGGTTCCAAAGTTCTGCTGACAGCTCAGAGCAGGTTCGCAGACACCATTCAAAACAGCTCTGAGCCTTTGATCCAAGGGGCTGGTGGCCTTTGCAATGAGGCAGGTAGCAGACACTAAACTCAGACTCTTAATGGCCACAGAGTGAGGTTTGTGTGGCAGGAACTGCTGCAGGTGGATCTGAAAGCTGTGGAAGGGGTCTGTGGTCTTTGGCTTTGGAAACCTGCCCGTGGTGTCATCCAAGTGGTGATGACAATAGTCATTACATTGAGATTAGGTAATAGTTACCATAGTGCCTGCCACTCCCTAGACACCAACTCTTGTGGCAGACACTGGAAGGAATTCAGAATTCTCTCTCTTTTTTTTTTGAGATGGAGGTCTCACTATGTTGACTGGACTTGAACTCCTGGGCTCAAGTGACCCTCTTGCCTCAGTCTTCAGAGTAGCTGGGACTACAGCTGCATGCTTTTGTGCCCAGCAAGAAATTCTTCATAGTTGCCTCATTTAATCCTCTTAAGAGCTGCAGGAGGTAGGAATTGTTGCCCCCCCGCCCCCACCGTACAGCTGAGAAAACAGAGATTCCAGGAAGTAAATCATCTTGTTCCAGGTTTAGTAAGCAACAGAGTTGAGATTCCAACCCAGGTCTGTCAAAGTCCAAGGCCACAGCTGGGTGAGTCCTCGGGATAGCCAGGGGACCCACTCCGCTCAGCACACTCACTCTATTTTTGGGAGTACCATGTTTCCACACACACACACACACACACACACACGCGCCCTCTCATCTGATTCTTATGGCCAGCTTGGGCGACAGACACGAGAGTGTCTTGCCCCTTTGTCACACAGCTGGGCAGTGCGGGATGAAGGGCTGAGGACATGCTTAGAGGACTAGTTGGGAAGTGCCTGAGCTTGGCCTTGTGATTCCGAGGCCGGCACTCTCCTATCCAGCCCTGGAAGACTCCTGCAGATGGCAAGTGCCTCAGAGTGGGGGCTTGGCCGCCAGGGTGTCTGCCTGTGTGTGTACGTGTAGAGGCTCTCCTGGTTCCAGAACCTTCCCTGGGTAGGGGCATGAAGGTGTGTGTGTGTGTGGAGGAGCCTGGGACATATCTGAGCTGGGTGTCCCCTTCCTCCCTGGCATTTGCACACGGGTGAAGAATGAACATCAGTTCTTATAGGACAGGGGTGATACATGACTCTCCTCATATACAAATGAGAAAACAGGCATGGAAAGCAGAAGGAAATAAAACCCTGGTTTCTGGATAGGTCAAGAACTCAGACACTAGGATCCTAGGGCCAGTGTGTGGCGCCTGTCCTCACAGTCTCTTACTGAACTGAGAAAACGTCACTGGGGATGTTGGCCCTGGTCTGTGGTGACCGGGCTCTGTGAGTGTTTGCAGGTGTGTGCTTTGGGCTGTGCAGGGGCTGGAGCCCCATGCTGAGCTAGATCATGTGTCAATAAATCCTCTGGTATCACGAAAAGCATCTGATGTAAAAGATTTTATTGCTCATTTTCCTGTATTATAAAAATCTTTTGAACATGCACATGTACTTCTGTCAGTCTGATGTTATGTATTAGGAAAATTTACTATCTTATTTTAAAATAAGTAATAAATATGATAAGCTATGTTAGTAGTACCCCAATGAGTCACTCTGCATTTCCTGGGGTGACTGCCCTCTTTTGCCAGAGGCACCAGTGTACTCCGTGGCCGCTTGTAAGACCCATGCTCGAGTGACAAAGACCCTTCCTGCTTTGGCCCAGCTCATAAATGGCCTTCAGTGCAGGCAGTCCCTCCTGTTGCTGTGTAGGCTTCTGACCAGGGGCCCAGGGGAACCCCTCCTCACCAAGGATGGGAGTCTCATTCCCTCTTGGCTGCCTCTACCCAAGAACAGGACTTTGATCATCAACATATGAGCCCCTGAGTCCTGGTTCTTCTCCTTTTTCTCCATAACCTCTTTGATGATGTCTTATTTCCCAGCCCAAGCTGTGCCCCTCACTAAGCCCACTGTCTCCCAAAAGAAGCATATGTTTTTGGCCCACATTTCAACCTTTTTTCAGTACTTAGTGACTCTGGATATAGAGTTATGCATCTCTCCCATACAAATTGCTGTTACCAGATATAAAGCAGTAAATGACATCCTGGAGGTGGCTTCTTTGGCTATTCCCACCCCAGTATCTTCTGTAGCCCCCTTGACTATACTCTGATCCTACTGGGTCTTCAGGGAGCAGAGTAGTTGCTGTTCTTCTCTCCCCGGTGATGTGGCTGCCCTTTGCTGGCTGCTGCTGCTCCTTTGTCCTCCCTCTGTCCTTGGTGGTGGTGGGGAGAGTCTCTTTCCAATACTCCACAACCCCCCAGGGAACATCTACTCTTACTTTGCCCAAAGCATCCCAGGGCTTGCTAGAGCTCAGGTGAAGGATTGCTACCTTCCCTGGCCCTCCTGCCTGACTCCCTGCATCATATTCCTTTAAGCTGTTTCCCGTGGAAGGATTCCCAATGTGCATTTGCCTGTTCACAGAATTGTACAGCTTTCAAAACAGGCATGGGAGAGCATGCACATCCTGACACATCTGCTTCTTGCTTTCTATCAGGAAATGGGGGAGCTGGGTGGATGGGAGCATGATCCCCAAAGTCATGACGCAAGAGGGCAGCCTCCTTGGTGGGACCACATGTCAGACCTGGTACCTTCAAACCAGGCTCACGGCTAGAGCTCCCATGCACGCAGGCCTCCATAAGGGGGTGACACAAGTGAGTATTCAGATTGGCCAAGTCCCGGGGGCCATGGTGTGGAAATAATTGAAGTCTTTTAACAGAGGTGTCTAAGAGAGCGATTAAAAGGGAATTGCAATTATCGAGCCCAGAGGTAAAATTTCAGAACTAGCCCATAAATCCTGATCTGACATGAAATTTAAAACTCCCCAATGGTCTTCAATGCCATATTAAAAGGGTTTTAATACTAAGAAGTAGAAATAATGAATGATAATCAGGGTATTGTTTCTGGGAGCAGGGGCAGCGCTGAGGGCCGGGCTGGCAGGGAGGTGCGGGTTAGCGTTTGGTTGTGTTTTACATCTCTCACTTCACAAGAGATCAGCGAAAGAAGGGAAGGTGAACTTGGCAGGGGGCATGGAGCGAAAGGCTGGTAGAGCCATTACCCAGTGAATTCCAGCCCAAGCTCTGCTGCAAGCTGGAGGCACAAACAGCCTGTGCTTGTTACCCAGCTGCTTGGGGCCAGCCTGTGCAGGGAGCGGGGGGTTGGCTGCGAGAGGGGATCTATAGGCTTCCCACAAGCCTTGCAGAGCAACTTCCCTACAGGCCTGTGCCCTCTTGGTGTCTGTTCCGGTGTGAGCAGACGCTCGTGCATGGAGAAGCAGCATGACCCAGAGGAAAAATAGCAGATCGGTAGTCTGGAGATCTCAGCCCAAGAGCCAGCCTCTTTATGGCTGGGTGGCTTTGGGCAAATCACTCCACCTCTTTGCTCTTACTTCCTCTATTTTATTAACTCTTTCTCAGGATTATTGGAAGGATTAAATGGTAGAATGAATAGAAGAGTGCTTTGAAAATACACGCTATAATAGGTTTCTGTTGCTTGGTTTATAATATTCACTTGATATGATCATTCTCTTCCTGGCTTGTCTGTTCCCTTGAAATTTGGTGACAAAAATACAGCTAGCTGACTCCTGAAGCTTCTTTCAGCCCTTGGATGCTAGGATGATGGTGGTACCTTGTACTGGTCTGGCCAGTGCGGGGAATCCTACAGCCAGTTCTCCCTGGGGTCTGGGCTCTGCGTCTGCAGCCTCTTAGAGCGGTATCTCCAGCACTGGAACCACTGCTTTGTGTTTACCCATGATGTTTAGGGCTCCTTCCTCCTACCCGGTCTCTCTTCATTACCTTCAATCCTTTTCCCATAAACTGTTACCAAACCAAATTTTCTGGCCCCTATAGGTTGTGGCTAAAAGTAGCTGGTTGTTTTGAACCTGAGTGCAGGAGAATAGCACTTCTGCAGTGAATTTTAACTGGCTGGGTTGCCAGAACACAGCGTCTGTCCCCTATGGTGTTAGCTCAGCTCCCAAACTTCCCCTTAGCAGCAGCCCAGCCCTCCTGTGCAATGAGATAACGACCATGCACCGTGCCTGGAATGTGGAATGTTGTAGGTGCTGAACAAATGTTAGATTCTCACTCTGCCACCATGTTGGTCACGCATGACAAATGTGGAGGAGCCAAGGGTCAAGGCAGATTCCATTGGTGTTTTTATTTGAGATGCCTTCCAGATGGGCAAGACTCACTAGCTGCGCATCTTTGGATAAAGGTGTTCAATTTGCCACAGACCCACTTGTCAGAATATGAGGGAAATATTGTCCAAGGAGTTATCTGAATCAAGATATTCTATGTCTGTCCCATTCCCCTAACCCACTAAACTCACACCCTACTGAAGAAGGTGATTTCAAAGGACTTATTCTGGGTGAGCTTGTGTTGCCTCTTAGAATCATATTATCTTCTAATGTTCCCAAACCACTTCTTTAGCAACTGTTTAGAATATCACTGGGCTTATCATTTTTAAATTAAAAATTTTTTGATTGAGTCCTGAAGTAAACAAAATCCTAAAAATAGAACATTGACATCCTTGCATTTAAACCTAAAAATAAAATTCTCTATAAAAGGAGCTTGAATCATACTAGTTTAGTTTTCTCTTAAATAGAGAACATGTAAATATTTACTCAAATAGAACACCTTATAGTGCATTCTCGGCTGATATAAAAAAATGACTCTAAAAATTAATTAACAATTAATTAACAATTAATCTCTCCCACGTGTTGAGAGCCCGTTACATAAACCTGTATAGCAAGTGTTCTAGCAGTAGGGCAGAGAAAGAATAAGACAAGAATGCTACCCTCCAGGAATTTTCCATTGGAAAAGCTGAAGAGTAGTATGGAATAAAAAGCAAATGAGCTTGAGGCACATATGAGTGACTTTACTGAATTCAACAACATTTATTGGGTATGGTGTGTGCCAGGCATTGTGGTAGGTACCAGATGCAGATGGTGAGACAATCTCTGCCCTGGAGGAAACTGTATTCAAGAGCTTTCATATTGAAGTTGTCTAAATGCTGAGAAAATTTGAAGGGAGAGCCCAGCCCAGAATGGGACAGGATTAATTAATTCACTGCAGAAAAAGGAAGAAAGGAGAGAGGGGAAGGACGATGCAGGTGGCAACATGACAATCAGCACAGAGGTCCTCCTGCCCAACTACCAGGAGAAGGGATGAGAAATTCTTGCAGGGGACAAATTTGGGATTCCATCACCTGACTGCTTTAGACTTTTAAAGTTCAAATGTCCCAGAAAGAGAGAAGAGTAATTCAAATTGAAAAGAAATAGATAATGTTACAGGTCAGGGAATCTGTTTCAAAATAAGACTTTCTTTTTGACAATGTCTCTTTAAATGATGTGACTCTGGGGACTTTTCCTCGATAAGCATCTGCCACCCTACACAGTAATTAGCCAGCAACACGTTTTCTTTGTTGTTCATTAAAGATTAATGAGAGTCAGAGCTTAAGGTCTGGTTAGATGGAGAAACCCTGAAGGGGTCATTTGAACCTTTCATATCTGTCCCTTTCGGAAACTCTGATGAGCAGTTTTTCAATACGGCAGCAGCCGTCTGTCTTCAGCCTTCAGTACATCTTGGTGGAAACTCAGACATTTCTGGCATGCTGTCTCTTACCACCAGCTGAACAGCACATGCATGAGAGGAGGCAGAGCAGCTGTTTGGAGCTCTGAAGCCGGTTGAGCACGTTTCATGCTGGGGTGACGGGCGTTTTCAGCAAAGTGTATCTCCCCAGTTCCTAGGGTACCATCAAATAGAAACACCAGGTATCCAGGCACCGCTGTGCAAACACAGCAAGGTCTGGCCAATTTGGAGACAAGTCCTCCTTTACCGATTTATTTTGTTCTAACTGTTAGATTTTTGCTAGTTCTCCACTCTGCAGACAGCCACACTGGGAGAGGCAGAGAGGTGATAAAGGGAAAGTTTACTTAACAAAAGGGATAAAAGGAAAACTAATGGAAGCTTAAATACTTCTAGTTAAAAATAGGCAGCTGAAATAATGAGGACAGGAAAGATAAAGAAGACCCTGGAATAATTAATGCTCTTCTGGAACTTGGGAGCCCTTGGTCCTTTAAGATTAGCTCACACAAATGCATTCCGGTTGATTTAGATCATACTACTCAGAATGATGCCTGGTTTGATCCACTTTCTGCTCATTTTTCTCTTTCATTTTCTGAGTCTGTATTTGGCGCCTTTTAGCAACTGATACAATGCCGTGTACCCAAAGGAGCTCAAAACCCATTAATAGATGATGTTGATGATGCCAATAATCAGAGCTGGGAGCTGTGATTGTATTATAAGCAAAGCACTTGAATGATTGCAGTCCCAACAAGGCCCAGAGTGACATTTCTCCATCCCTATCACTGATGAGCATGACCTTGGGTTAGGTCAAACCCTACAACTCCCCAGGGAGGCAATACAGGGAAGGGTGGGGCATCATTTATAGAAAAGTCCAAAGGAAAGCATCAGTCCTCCAAATCTGCCCCCCTGCAGGTTCCCCAGTCTTCCCTGGGGACTCTGACCTCCCTCTCAAGTCCCTTTCCCACACTTCTCCATTTCCATTTCTTCCTCTAGGAACCCCTTTACATAAGGACTCCTCAGGATTTGAGGTGGAACCAGAACCTATGAGGCTATGAGGTGAGTTATTCCCAGCATGTCTTCAAGTTTGCCTTTGGTAAACAGGTTCCTCTTAGGCTCAGAGGCCTTAGCCTGGGAACCCCATACCACTGAATGCAAGCTCACCCATCACTGATGGTTCCTGTACTCATTTGCAGCTCATGGAGCTGAGAGGGCACCCAATCCAGGGACCTCCTATATCAGGAAGTTAAAACTGAATTTTCAAGAAGGAACTGGGCTGAAAATGACCTGGAGACAAGACTTTCTGCTTCCTATCCACAGCACATACTGGGTTCATCCATGTGTCAGCTGTCCCCACTAGTAGCACCTCTCATGTCATGTGGGAAGCCCATGCTCATCACTGTGTTCCATCCTCAATCCTGGGCCGGTGGAACTGTCCCTCAACTCTTCAGCAAACACGTCTAACTGCCTAGAATTCATAACTTTCTGATCTGAGGCAGCTCTTTATCTTCTTAGCAGAGCATGTTTTTTTTTTCTGCCAGATTCAACCATAAATAAACCTGTGAATTGAATTTGTCTCCTTCACGTGGGATGTGTGACATCCAGACGAAGGACTCAGGACATCTGATCTTTTAATTCCACCTTTGTTGCTATTCACAGCGAACATGTACTGAGCTCTTATATAGTGGAAGACATTGTGTTAAGCACTTCCTAGCCATTATTTCATTTAGCCTTCACCACGACCATAGGAGGTTTGTCTCTTACAATGAGGAAACAGAAATGTGGAGTTTGAACTCAGGACCCAGGCCTGCCTGGCTTCAAGACCACTGCCTTTACCCACTACCTTGTACTGTCTCCTATTCCACATGGAGCCGGCAAGCTCCTTTGGGCCTCTGCGACTGTCTTTATTTGCAAAACAAGAGAGTAGGTCCAGGATGCTCCGGTCCCTCCAGCTCTCACATGCTGTGGATCAATTCCCCACACACCCTTTGACCACGCAGACTTTTCTACCCCATATTCCAACAGAGCTTCCCGGGGCCGTGCTCTCCCTTCCTACTGGACCTCTGGCGTTTCCCTTATCATGTGATGGTGGCCCAGCCGGCTATGGTATCACCAGGCAAACTCCACATTCTTCTATCTCACCTCTGGATGAGCGTGGAGCTGAGAGAGGGGGTGAGCCAAATAAAGGCCAATTCCAGGGCAGGACAGGGGGCACTTTGGAAACCAAGAAGTCCCTGAGACCCCAATGACTAGAGACAGAGAAAGATACCCAACTGTGGTCACAGGACAGAGGGAGCAGGCTGTGGGGTGGGGCTGGGGAAAGTCCTGGAGGCAAAGTTGCTCAGGGAAAGCCCCTTTCATAGGATGCACCAGGAGCTCAGGATGGGAGTGGGGCTGTGAAGGGCAACAGGCCCTTGGAGCTCAGGCTGGCACCTGTGGGAGGAGCACAGGACACATCTCAGCCACCCTGAACTAATTCGCAGATCTTCAACCTGCAGCCTGGGGTTCCCTGGAGGCACATGCATGCATTATAGGGACTCATAAAATATCATTTCTCTTTTAAAAGGGGCTCATACAATCCTCTGATTGGAGAAATACTATCTAATCCATTGTATGCACTAATGACCTTGAGTGAGCCATTTTCTCTCTCTGGACTGGTTCTTAACAAATGGGGGTGGGGTGGGTAAATGAGGATTTTAAGTTCTATGAATTTCAGGCTGAGAAAAGAGGTATTTGGGAGGCAGGCAGACCTTTCTGAGATTGATGCCCCAGCTGATGGCCTCAAGGTCACCAGGATTGAGCTTGAGTATGCTCAGTTAGAAAACCAAGTCAAGAAAAGAGCAGGACTTGCTGATTTTTCTCTGGAATGGAATTGCCCAGGGAGAAGGAAACATACACACATCTGTATCTAGAGGCAGATTTATTTCTGTGGTTTCCATATCTCAACCCACACTTTTCTCTGAAGGAAAAGAAAACCAGGGACTTGTTTTGTTGTCGTTTGCATTCTGGAGACAATGGAGATGCCATCTCATCAGTGAACAATAACGTAAGTGAAGGAGAGACACAGATGGGCAGCTCTGATAGCATGCAACCCAAGGAGCTAAGCCATATTTATTCCTGTGTCCTCTAAAACACCACTCGTCCTTTCTCCCACCGGTCCTTAACATATGCTTCACTGTTAGTCTCTAGTAAGGTAAGAGGATAGGTCACCTTTTAGTGTATTTACTCAGCCAGAACGGGGTGTTCTCTAAGATCATCTTTGACTTTTCTTTTTCTCCTTCTACTCTTTCTGCAGAAAGCGCGTCCATCCTCAGAGTCTCAGTGCTGCTTTCTGGGGGGATGACTCTTGACTCTTCAGCTCCAGCCCTGGTCTGGTGGCCCCCTTGGGCCATCAGTCCTACATTTCCTGCTGCCTGGAACCATTTCCGCCCAGGTACCCACCAATCAATCAGCCCATCCCTCTATCCATCATCCTACTTGTTTCCAGGGGGAGGAGACAATTCACAATCCCAGAGCTTCCTTGATCTCCTATAATCAGAGACAATGCCTTCAGACCTTCAACCTTAGAATTACCGCCATTAGCAGGGCCAGGGGCTCCCCATCGAGCTTCACCTTCTTCTTTGATGACCTGAGGCCATGGCCCAAATTTTTCTCCAGTTTTGCTATTCCTTGCAAGACTCTTATCTGTGTCCTTGATTCCTAAGGGGCTTCCCACCTGCCTGCCTGCACCATTGCTGACCCCAAACCTGTTTTTCTCCTTGAAATTGCTGTTCATTTGTCTGCTTCTCCACCTCATTGTCCACTTCTGCCTTCCCTGGTTGCTTACTCTCCCTCCGTGTGGCCTGTTGGCTGCACTTCTGTTCTCTGCTTGGACTTATCTCAATCATATACATCATTAAACATATATGCAACCTTCACAATTTGTAGTTTAGGAACTCTCAGAGGAGCATAGTACAGCCATGCTTTGCTTACTGAAGAGGATATGTTCTGAGAAATGTGTCATTAGGTGACTTCGCCAGGGTCTTCCTCAGTTGCAGAAACAGGCTGGGCAGAGGCCCTCCTCAGGTAGTAGGTTTTAAAAGCCACTACAACTCCTTGATCCATGGATTGCATCAAAGAGGTGCTGTTTGGAGGAGAAACAGTACTTTGATTTTGGGACAAAAATCACCAATAAAAGGAGGATGTACAGGAGCCTTACCAACAATAAGCAAAATCTTGAAAGGTATGTTATTTTCCAAATAGTACTTCTCCATTTTTCTGGCAAAGCCATTCAGGAGGGCGTCTTGGAAGAGGAGCTGGGTCATCCATGCCTCTTATTGCTCCCGTAGTGCACTGCCAGTGCATACCTGCTGATGTGCTTAAAGGCCCTGGGTTCTCACTGTGCCAGAGCACAAAGGGTTTCAGTTTCTAGCCTGCAGCATTGTCCCCAAGCAGGACTGTTATCCTGTCCTTAAAAGCCTTGACACCTGGCATTGATTTGGCCTCCTTATGGATGAAAGTCCTTTCAAGCATCCATTTCCAGACTAAGGAGGTTTCATTCATATTGAAGATTTGCTCTGGCAAGTAATTTTCCTCCATAATCAGCTTATCTAGAGTTTTCAAAAATTCTTCAGCTGCCTTCGCATCAGCACTTACAGACTCACCACTCGCTTTTGCATTACGTAATGAATAACGATTCTTGAATCATTTAAACCACCCAGAGCTAGCAGTACATTCAACATCGCAGTCGGGTCTAGCCTTTTCTTTCAACATCACAAACATTTTTGCTTTGGCTGTGAGGGTGCTGAGAGGGGTACACTTCTGTGTCTGTTCAATCAAGGTCATTAGAAGTTCCCCCATAATCTGATACAGGCCCTTCTCGAATTTTTGTTAGTCTTGTGCCTTTTCTGTAGCTTCTGTCACTTTGCTCTTGTTCTTCGAGCTTGTAGCTATGGTAGAATGGGATATGCCTGACTGGTGAGCAATCCCCGTCACCAATTTTCCACCTTTGTAGTCCTTAATCACTTTTAATTTCATTTCCAGGTGAATCACTTGACATGGTCTCTTACTGGCAACATTAGCAGTAGATTTTGTATGCTTAGGGTCCATGCCGAACAAAACAACAAGAGATTAAATCAAGCGCAAGAGAAAATGATGCAATCAAGAGACATGGTAAACACAAGATGTATGAGACTGCTGCCGGGTAACACGGCACACTGTTTGACAGTAAACTTTTTTTTTTAATAAGTAGAAAGAGTACATTCTGAAATAATGGTAAAAGTATAGGGTAATAAATACATAGTCATTGGTTATCATTATCAAGTATTATATACACAATTGTATGTGTTAGACTTTTACATGGCTGGCAGTGCAGGTTTGTGTACACCAGCATCACCACAAATACATGAGTAATGTGTTAGGCTGGGTCATTACAGTAGCTACAGTGTCACCAGGCAAGAGGAATTTTTCAGCTTCATTATAATCTTATGGGACCACCATCGTAAGCGTGGTCTGAGGTTGACCAAAACATTGTTACGTGGCACATTACTGCACTGAAAGAAACCCTTACTATCTTTACAAGTGAATCAAGAGCGTTAAATTGGTTTATCTCTAGGGTGTTTTACAGTTCTGAAATGCTATGATTTAAAAACACTAGAAGACCACTTAGCTAAAGTCTTTCATTTGAGAGATGAGAAACGGACCCAGAAATACAGTAACTCAATAGCCTGGGGACTGAGCCAGGATTAGAATTTCAGTCTTTTGAGTCCTGCCTACCCTCTGCCTTGCTTTTGCTGTCTCCCTCTCTCCCTGCGCGTAGGCCCTAGTTCAATTCTCCTGGCCATCTGTTAGATGGTTGTTTATTTGGAGATAAGAAAGAAAAGAAAGGATCCTTGCTCCCATGTCATTCCTTGCCTCTTGCAGCTTCAAGATGACATTGGGAACGTGCAATCCACTTACGAGAACAAACAGTTTTTTAAGGACTTGAGCACATTGATTTTTGTGTGTGGGAGTGGCACCACTAATTACGAATAAGTCCTGTCTATTTATTAAAGCAGGCCCTTGCAGACAGTTCCCGCATGCAAACGATCCTTCACCACAATTAGGGTAAATTAGCAAGGTTTTACCGAACTAATGAGACAATGTTTCTGAGACTTGTCTTTACGTTTTTCAGGCTGTTTTGAGACAAGAGTCTATAATTGAGATCCTCAAACTGCCACAGTCAAGGCAGGCTGCACAAGAAGGGAGGTTTTCAAAACTCCCAGTCACTCCAGAGGATGTCACATGGAGGTGTGGCTCCAGGCCCTGGAGCATGCATGTGTATGCATGGATACGCAGGACGTGCACACACACATATGCACATATATGCAAACATACCCCCACACAGGAATACATGCACATAAAACAAAATCATGTTTCTGTTCACAGTTAACCTTCTCCTTACCTCACTAACAAGTGACCATGCATAATGCTATGATCTGAAATCTTGCCTGATTCATGAGGGATAATACAAATAAAGCAAAAATAATAGCAGGCACTCTTTATTGCAAAGCAATCTTTTGCTCTATGTTAATAATTATCTTTATAATCTTTCAAAAGAAGTATTATTATCCCCATTCAATAGAGGAAGACATTGATACCTCGAGACCCAAGGTATGTGGCAGGTAGACTGAGTTGGCACTCAAATTCATTATCTTTCCACTCTACCCCCCAAACACACTCTTTATCCCTATTACAGTTTCTTCTGCTGAAGCTCTATTTGCTCACCTAGTCTGGTATATTCTCCTCATGAACTCTTTCTAGCTTTCCAGCATAAGATGGAATCTAAACTCAGGTCACTGGTCTTCCCTTACTTCCCAGCTTGGTTCATTCAACCTTTCATTTTTTTGTTTTTTTGTTTTTACATTGGGCTTTTTCAGCTTGCAATGAAGACATTCAACCCTTCAGATCTCTGTGCCTGAAGCCCTACATGAGACAGTGGGCAAGGAGTTACTTTAGGAGGATGCAGTGTTGCCTCCATCTATTAGGTTTGGAATAAGCAGTTTCCCCAGTCACAGTTCCCACTGTGTTGGGGAAGACTATGATGATTATATGTCAGCTTGACTGGGCTAAGGGATGCCCCAGATAGCTGGTACTCATCACTTCTGGGTGTGTCTACGAGGATGTTTCAGAAGAGATTGACATTTGAATCACTAAAGAAGATCTGCCCTCACCAATGTGGGCAGGCATCTCCCAATGTATTGAGTGTCTGAATAGAACAAAAAGAGGAAGAGTAAATTCTCTCTCTTTCTCCTTGAATTGGGACATGCATCCTCTCTTGCTATTGGACATTGGAGTTCCTGGTTCTTGGGCCTCTTGGAATCCAGGACTTACACCAGCAGCAACCCCAATCTCACCCAGATGTGGTTCTCAGGCCTTCAGCCTTGGATTGGGCATTACACTGTAGCTCCCTTGGATCTCAGGCCTTTGGACCCCAACTGAATTACATCACAGGGTTTCCTGGTTCTCATTTGCAGATAACATATTTTGGGACTTCTCAGCCTCCATAACCATGTGAACCAATGTCCACAATAAATCTGCTTTTATATATCTCTATATATCCTATTGGTTCTGTTTCTCTGGAGAACCCAAGGACACAGGCCTGAAGGCTGCAGGTCAGGAGGGGGCTGGAGGGTAGGATGGGCACAGAACCATCTCTCTGGGTCTTCCCAATCTGCGCCAGTTCTCTGAATGCCTACACACAAATTCAACAGGAAGCCAGGGGCTTTAGGGAATGGGATTAGGGAACGAAACTCCAACTTGCAGGAGAACCTCCTCTTAGCTATTTCTTCAAGTACCTCATTTCTGATTTGAAATATGACTAAGTCCCCTTTTATTTTCTAGGAATATCAGATATGGCACCAAGGGCTAAGTTTCAGAGATCTAGTTTTGAGCTTTCCAAAAGCAATTTTCTAAGGGCTTAGCGTGATTATCAGAAGATGTTTTTACAAAAAATATTAAGAAAAACAAGGATTTTCAGAGACCATCAGACTTTGGGGATAGGGTCAGGAAGCACAAAAAAACTCACTTTGGTGGCTCTAATATAAAGAATACTAAGAATGTCAGATCCAGCTCAGGCTCCCGACACTACTCCTTTTGGCCCTAGGTCTCAATTCCTAGTATGCAACATACTCAATTCCCAGTAGTCATATTTGGGTTCAAATCCTGACTGCATCTGCCAATAGCTATATGACCTTGTGCCAACCTTTTGGTTGAACCAAATTTTAACTTCTCCATCTGTAAAATGGAATTAGACTAAAAGCCTCATGTTGTACTTACATCACATGGCCTAATGCCTGCCTCATAGTATGCAGTCAACAAATATTTGCTTATAAAAAGAATGAGTGAACTTCTATCTTAGAGATGCTTGATACATTTTAAACATTTGGGAGGGTCGATAAATGTTAGCATCTTTGCTTTGCTAATCAATTTTCAAAACATTTTCTCTTTCATTTCCTCAAAGTTAATGAATCTGGTCTTGGGATATACCAAGAACCAAACTTGTACTAAAAAGTGATAGTTCTGTAGAAGCTACAAAGAACAAAGATTCATAGACACATAGAATTTCATCCACAAGAGAAGCCCTAGGGTTGAAAGGAGCCCTAGAGACCCTGTTCTAATCCTTTAGTTCACCAGATAAAGAGACTGATGGAGAAGGAAATGACTTGCCCAAGATCACATAGCCAGTTAGTGACACTGTATGTTCACTCCAACACAAGGCTATTTCTACTGATTAAACTTCTAGCCTATATCCTATGATCAGTAACTGGACAATTTCCAATGCAGAATGACATCAGGAAGAGAGATTTCCCGAAGGTTAGCCCATCCTTTATGCTTTAAGTACATAGGACTGGAATTGCTGTGTTCTAGTGTTGCATCTGCTAAGTATGACTGTCCCAGGTACTATAGTATAGCATAACAGCATGCTTTAGACCAAGAATGTACTTACCCTAGTGGCTGAGCTTGTAAATTGTATGCTGCAGGACATATCTATTACATGTATTTATTTTTCACAAGTATGGTTGTAATTCTGTTGGTGAAAATCAATAGAAGAGACCTCTAAGTTTTACAACCCTGGGGCACGGCACCCCTTTAAGTCCATGCTACCTGGTTTCCTTCCCTTACGTTATACTTACCAACCCAAATAAGTTTGCTTTTACTAGTTGTATTTGATTAGTCCTTGAATATTTTGATTTGAGTAAAACCACAGAGAGCTTGATTTCCCAGTCCATGACCTTTAAGGGCTAACTCTGCAGTTAAAAAATATCCACTCAGACCAGAAAGCAGTCAACCTCTTGCATCCTCTGGCTGGTCTAATTACTGATGTTTTTTAATACCTACACCTCAGCACTCTTTGGGGATTCCTGGGACCAGAAAACCCAGACCCAAGGTCCAAGTTTTTATGCTCTACTCTCTTATTTTTGCAACCAAAGAGTCAAGAGAAACAAAAAAACTTAGTAAAAGATATTTTATAATCTTTCTTTTTAAATTATACTAAGAGGTGAGTTTCTTTGCTTTGGATGGCATAGGAAAATAGAGACTAAAGGTTAAGGGAAGGTATGTCCATAATTAATAAATTAATTTGTTGATCACTCATTCACTTAAATATTCATTCATCATTGAAATACTATTTTTAAAGTGTGTATGATACACAAGGCAGTGAGCTTTCTAGGTAAGAGGGTTGGGTAGAAATATAAAAAAATACACAATCTTTGTTCTAAATTACTCTGTATTATAGTGGGGGGAGACACCACATTTATTTACTCATATGCTTATAATAAAAGAGTTCTCAAAGAGGAGTTATCAATAAAGCTTCCATAACCCTGTAGCATGACTTGGAATGCGATAGGCAGAGATGGGAGGTAAGGGCCTTCCAGGTGGAGGAACTAACATGTGAGAAGTGGGGGACCACACCTGAAAGTTCTCCAAGGCACCATCCAAATACACCTGATGTTGAATTTCTAAAGAACGATAATTAAGTGCGGATCTTCCCCAACTTCTGTAATTTAGGAAGTGAAGGTAGTCAGTGGATAGAAGATACCTTAATAGAACAAACTTGTACAGATATTTGAAGCCTTGAGATGCTGCTTAGGCTTGGTCAGAAAAATACCTGAGCGCCCAGAGGCATTAATTTCACCCGACAGAGCTGCCCCCGGGTTCATTATCATCTATTCAGTGGTTATTCTCATTTGAGGAATGCATTCTGGCCCACGGCTGGTTTTTCCTTCCAGCCTCCTCCACCTGGGGCTTGTAAAACCGGAGCCTCCTAACATAGCTGGTTCAAAGGAGGGAAAAATCTTTTCCTGCTTAACATTCTGCAGACGGCACCGGCAAATCTCCGAAGTCAATCATCATGAATGAAGCCGTTTAAGAGCGGGCCCGCGACTCCTCTGTGCGGATGAATAACCAGGCAGAGTGAATTGCCGGCAGAGGGGACTGCGGGCGACTCTCTTTCTGGTTTGTCACCCTTTATGACCCGCCGTACAGTCCCAGCGCCCTTCACGGGAATGTCTTGCTTTGCAGAAAGAAACTGATAATAACCACAGAGAGGAGAGATGCTAGCCCCGCAGGCTGCTATTTTGAAAGTCTGGAGAAATGGAAAGCTAGCTAGAGCTTACTTTTGCTCCTTCTACTTTGCAATTACACGCCCAGAACTGCAAGGGAGGTAGCAGACTCCAGTATGGAGGCCTCGCAGGACTTGTTGGGTAAAGAAATGGCCCCGGGTTGCTGGTGGCTCTTGAGGCCTCTGGTCTCCATGCTACGAGTCACCTTCAGCCCAGGGTGGCTGTGGCAGAATAGACCGTTGGTTCCATCTGTCCTGGCCTTCAGAGGGGAGATCGGCTCCAATCCACTCTCCAAGACGAGGCTATCCTCTGCTGGAACTGGCGGCTGCAGCCCCTCAACCCAGAGGTGCACACAGCAGTGACAGTGACCAGACCGAGTGCAGGCAGGAGGCCATGTTCGTGAGCTGCCCTTAGCTCCAAGTGCCAGTGCGAGACTGTGCTGAGTGTGCACTTGAGTGATAGGGAGGAAAAGAGCATCTCACTACTCATGTCAGCTCTGCCAGTGAGCCCCCGACACAGTGCGTGTCCATTCACTCAGCATTTGTTGAGCACCTATCGTGTGCCAGGAAGCACGCTGTAGCTGAGAACACGGAGAGGAATGAGACCCCTGAGGGACCTGCTAGTAGAAGAGGCGTTTGAAAAGCCATTGGATTTCTCTGAGCCTGTTTCCTTTAAAAGCGCAGGCATGGGCATTATGTCTAAGGCCCTTTCCTACTCTTGACAGTCTGCAATTCTGTGGTTGGCCTCTGACCCTACCTGAGATAAGCGCCAGATTAGAGATGTGACTCCCAGTTCCCTGCTTCCTGTCCAGCCCAGCTGCCTCCTCTACTCAGGGACCAGAGCGTGGGGTCAGGTGTGAGAATGCTGGTGCCAGAGCCTGGCCAGGCACCCCAGCACCTCTGCCGGGTCACAGCCACAGTGGGGGGAGAGGAGATCCCTTATATTTGAACCTTCCAGGGCTCATTCTACAAATTTTAAACTCTGCAGAGTACCCCACTACAAGGTCTTGAGGAAGAGTCTTTGTTTGCTACAAATTCTAGCAAAGCAGTTCAGTTTTCTTAACCTCGAAGAGTGTTTAGGATGAGCTTTTCAATGGATTCCCTTCTGGAGTTCTCCAGACAGCTCTCTTTTGATAATGCCTCCACAGTGAGGCTCCCTGGGCTTTGTCCTTGAGCAGAAGCCAAGAAACCAAGAAGCCAAGAGAGCTTGGGGACCAAACCAGGGTGGTCTTTTAGGAGCCTGTAAGTAAGGCAGGTGTGACTACACCCCCGAAGCCAGAATCACAGAATTAAAAGGCTGAAAAGAATTTTAATGATAGTCAAGTCCTTTTCAGAAGAACCCAAAGGTTCCCAGCAAAATTGAGTGAGATCCGGGAGGAATACTTGGGTCTCTTGACTTTCTCACTAATGGGAAACACAGTGCCCCTTGCCAGAGGGGCAGCCTTTAGGATGACTAACCACAGGCTCCAAGCTGAGGGAGATCCACTCACTCGGAGAAAACCCCATCCCTGATCCTATGGGGGCCTCCCTAGTCCCAGACTTCTTACGCAGACCATGAGGAAGGCCTTGGTATTATACCAAGGGAAGAGGGATAATACTTTCCCTCCTCCAGCTTCTTTAACACGAACTTTCTGAAGCAATGCCGATGAAAGCAGTATGCAGCTCGAGAAGTTTTCCTTTAGCTTTTTTTATTTTGGACTTGTTAGATATCCTTATACTAAGCTTATCATATGGAAATAAGAAATGCCAGTGACATCTTCTGCCAGCTGCTGCTGCTTCATGAGAGTCCTCATCTAAAGGATGGAAGCAATTTGTTCCTCAAGGGGCCCAAATCTTACTCTTCCTGCAGATATTGGAAATCTTTCATCTTAAAAGCTTTGTCAGGAACTACTTCAGAAACAGTGCCCAGTTCTATGACGACTCCAAAGCTCCATCAGAACTATACTTGCTATGTTTTTTTCTCCTGCATCAAATCTCTGTTCAGCCTAAGGGATCTTACCTCTAAGCGTCACCAGCAATGCCAGGGGAGACAGGCATGGGTGGGGACTGCCCCCCATTTTTTTTTAGAAGAGGAAATAGAAGGCACATTAATGCTAGAAGGAAGAGAAAAAAAAAACTTTTTTTTTCTGTCTTAGCAGAGAGAAAGAAAACTGGCAGTCAATCATGGAACACCTCTAAGTGTCCTAGCTATCATGGAACTAGGTTCTTTCATATCTTTCATATGTCATTTCATTTAATTCCAAAACAAAAAGAAGAAAGAGGAGGAGAAGAGGGCAGAGGAGGAAATTGAGACTTATTTGAAAGAAACTGTGACTTGCCTGTGAGCCCTTTGGCTAGTAAGAGAAGAAACTAGGATTTGTGTTGGGACTAAAACCCCAAGGTCCTTGCCCTTTCCACATTACATTGTCTGAGTGAACAATGTGGGTCCTTTGGTGACCAATGGCCTTGCACAGCAAAAGGTGCCCACCGGGGAGCTGGTCAGCATGAGTGCCTGCCTTGTGCCACACCCCAAGCTGTCTTCTACAGGCGGCTTCATCTTGAATCTCTGAGCAAGGAAGCCACTTGCTATTGGTAACAGAGTATTCCTTTCGAAGCACCTCTTCAATTTTCTGTGCTTCTTCATGATCAAGCTGGTGTTTACTGGGCACATAATCTAAGCAATAAAACTGCCATAAACCGCAGCAGACCAAGCTAATAGCAAATGTGCATTGTAGAGGAAAAAGACACAGACAAGAATAATGATACCCCATTTCTCCTACTCAAGGAAGAAAAATTAAGGAGGGGTGAGTGACTCCTCAGGACACTGGCAGGGGGGGAACCCCTCATTAGGAGGTTTTGGCTGAATTTACCTTATATATATATGGGCATATGTACATTCTCATAAGTTTGCATTAAGAATGATAGTGAACTAAAGGAACACAAAAAGAAGGGGAATACATTCTCCTCGTAAAATATTAAAACATTACAGATAAGCCTAGCATTTTTTTTGACCAGCATACTCCTTCCTTCCTCTTCCCATTTCTGTCCCTAGAGGTGACCATTATATTAAGTTTGGAATAAATCTTTTCAAGCCTTTTCTCATGTGTCCCCCCACAAATACGTATTCATAGAAATTTTTACAAGGAGAATAAATTCATGTGTTACTTGGGCAATGAAAATTTAATGCTAAACAAGAAAGAGGAAGAGAGAAAGAAAAAAATGAAACTTAAAAAATAAAGCTCAGTTTTGGAATGAAGCTATTGATTCAACTTTTACAGTATCTAGCGGATCAATGCATTTGTCAAAAATGGACTCAGGTACGATTGTACTATGAGTAGTATCTCCGACATGAGTTATTTAGCAATATGACATTAAATATGACCAACCTAAAAATAGCCAAATTCATAAATTATGTAAAAATCAAGTAGCATAAAAGAATACTACTATGATCTGGGACTGAAATAAACTTAAAAGGAAGACTTTTTGCAAGTTCCAGAGAACTCAGCATTGTACTTCCTGAACATTGTGGCTACATAATACCTATTGATCTAATTTAATGAATTTAAGATTAAGGTTGTGCTTATATATTATGATACCATTAATGCAAAGGAACTAATTAGCAAAGTCAAGAGGAGGTTTCTAGGGATGTACATTAAGCAGCCTGAAAGCAAAATGCCATAGGGGGGTGAGTATAGTTGTGTGCTCATATGCTTGGGCTTCTCGGCCCTAAGAATTCAATTATTTGTTCATTCTATTATAATTCTCTCTATTCATTCAGCCAGCACCTGTGTCCTAAGAACTAAGCTAGGTGCTGGAGACACAGCGGCAGCATGATGGAGAGGGAAGAACATGGACTTTAGAGAGAGAGACTTGGCTTGGGCTCTTGGGCCCAACGTTTATTAATGGTAAGATTTCAGGCAAGTCAATTAACCTCTTAAGCCTCAGTTTTCTCAGTTGTGGAATAGTGATAATAACCAACTTGCTATTGAGGGGATTAGAAATAAAATTCACAAAGCACCTAGCATAGTTCCTGGCACAGAGTAAATGTAGGTAGAAATTGTTATTTGGACACAGCCCCTCTTCTAAAGGAGCTCACTGTCTGGTATGGGAGAGAGAACAATAAAGAAAGAACTGCAGAGAGATTCCTCTTTTGGAATGGTTGCATGAGGAGCTCTGCAGACCTGCTCCCCCATGAAACAAGCTTAACTGGTGAAAATTATTTTTAAAAACACAATCACTTAAAGTCTTTGGAAATTGTCCTAAGGGAAAATAGCAATTTAAAAAAATTTATTTAAGAAAATCTACTAAAACTCATTAAGAACAGTGAGAATCTGTAACATTGCTCTTTTTTTTCCTTTACCAACTCAAGTGTTGGAAACTCCACTCCAAGAAGGCTCAGCCAAGAACAGAGGGTGCCCTCTTCCCCCAGCTCCCCCTCTAGGCTCCCTAACCAGGATGGTCAGGCCGCCAGCATTTCTCATCTTCCTCAGCTACATGTGGCAGAGGCTAAATGCCAGGTGATATGGCCAAGAAGCTGAAATCCTTCACTCCACCAAGGCCTCACTCCTAGATTGGAGGCTTTCTACACCAGGCATGGTGCACTGAGAACACTGGGGCCTCCATTGTCCCCACCACAGCTCATTTATAGGATGGAGGTTCCAAGCTAGGAGAGGCAAATTGAGAAGATGAAAGGCTTCTAACCCTGCCAGCACCTTGCCCATAAAACAGGGTGTCATTCCAAGGGTACTGTCATTCCACAGTACCCTTCCCCCAGCTTCAGAGTGGTAGCTCAGAGATTTTGCTCAGGGAGAGAGGCAGGCCATAAGAACAGAGATCTCCAAAGTTCTCTCCAAAGGAACTGAACTTATTTGAAAAAGAGTATGGGAAATTCAAGCCTAAGGATGCTTTCAAAAACAATGGTGATTTTGGTGATAAACAATTGAGAGGAGGCTGGTAGATTCATGAGAGCAAAAAACTAAACAGGCCAGCTGTTTTACCAGAGAGAACCATGGAAAGAGACAGCTAAGAAGAGCCTCCCTGGGGTGAGAAAAAAACTTCAAAAACTGGCCTCAAAAACTACCCCGCAAAGGGACTCACATTTAATTGTATCAGACTTTGGAGCAATATATACCCCAGAGCTTTGCCAAAAACAAGAGAACAATCAGTGGACATCAACAGCTGGGTGTGATGCCAACAGAGGCAGTTGGCTGAACAGAGATCAGGGAAATAAATAGTCAAAGAGAACCCTGTAAAACCTACAAGGTCCTAGGATGGACTGCACATGCCCAAGGCTGTGCCCTCTGAAAAATGACATTTAAGGTTTCCCACTGCAGGGAAAATAGACTTCATTAAAGCTAACCAAGGCCACATTCACAGGTACTGGAGGTCATGACTTCAATATATCTTTTAGGAGACACAATTCAACCCATAACATCCACACACACACTCATTATAGTAAAAGTGCTGAAAGACAAAGAGAAAATCCTGAAAGCAGCAAGAGAAAAAAGACTTACCACTTTCAAAGCAACATCAATAAGATTAGCAGCTGTTTTCTCATCAGAAACAATGGGGGCCAGAAGGCAGTGGGATGACATATTCAAAGTGCTGAAAGAAAAGACCCTGTCAACAAAGACTCTTACATCCAGAGAAACTCACTTTCAAAAACGAAGGTTAAATAAAACATTCCAAGATCAACAAAAACTGAGAGATTTGTTGTTAGCAGACCTGCCTTACAAAAAATACTGAAGGAATTCCTTCAGGCTGAAAGCAAGTTACACCAGATAGTAATTCCACACACATACATACACACACAAATAAAAACACTAGTGAAGGTAACTATGTGATGATAAAAGGCAGTTTAAATGCATATTTCTTCTCCTTCCTTCTCTTAATGGGTTTAAAAAGCCGTTGTATAAAAGAATGTGTATGTAATTGCATTGGTGGGTCTTTAGTGTATATAACTGTAATATATTTGATAATGACAGCATAGAGGATGTGATGGAGGCAGCAAAGCTGTGCTGGAGTAAGGAAGTGACGTCAGATAGTAATTTTAATCCACAAAAACAAATTAAGAGAAATGGTAAATAAGAAGGGTGATATAACTGACACTATAAATATATCCCTTGCTTCCTTTTTTTCCCTCCCAACATATTTAAAAGACATAAAATTATATAAAGTGATAATTATAATGATGCATTTATTGTAGGGTTTGTAATATATACAGTTGTAATATGTATAACAATTATAGCATTAAAAAGGGCAGGATAGTAGAGCTATAGAAGAGTAATGTTTTCATATCTCATTGGAATTAAGTTACTATAAATCTAAAGTAGATTCTGATAAGTTAAGATGTATATGGTAAGCCCTAGAGCAACTAAGAAAACAACTCAAAAGAATATAAAGAAATATTAACTAAATTAATATGTTGCTCTAGAAAATATTCACAAATAAAAAAAGAAACAGTATGGGATAAAAAGAAGAATGAAAAAGACACCAGATATATAGAAAAAAGATAAAATGGCAAATACAAATCCATGTATATCACTAATAAGGTTAAATGTGAATAAACTAAATAATCCAATAAAAAGGTAGAGACTGTCGCATTTGTGGGTGGGGGACAAAACCAAGATACACCTGTATGCACTTTATAGGAGCTATAAATACAAATTCTTCTTAGTGTATGTGAAATTTGTTCTATCCCAGACCATATGCTAGACCAAAAAACAAACTTCAATAAACATAAAAAATTGAAATTAAACAAACTATTTTCTCTGACCACAATAGCATAAAATTAAAACTCAATAGAAGAAAGATATTTGAGAAATTCATAAATATGTGGAAATTAAACAACACACTTCTAAATACCAGTGGGTCAAAGGAGAAATCACAAGGAAAATTCTTTGAGATGAAAGAAAATCAGGATACAACATACCAGAACTTACTGGAAGCAGTCAAAGCAAGTACAGGGGAATTTGTAGCTGTGAATGCCTATATCAACACACTGCCACACTAGAAAAAACAATTTCCCTGGGGCCATGGGGTTTTATTGAGACAAAATGATCCTTTCTATAATGTTACTTTTTATTGTTTTGTGTGCATGAGTTATATGCAATACAATCCGCCCCCCCCCGCCGCAATCCCCGTTTTTTAGAATTAAATTGTCGCTATTAATTGTAACAATAAGAACATCAACAAGTAAGATTTTCAGGAACCAACTGCAGGGTTTTGCTTCACGAGGCCCCAGGCCCAAAACTAGCCTGAGTTAAATACAGCTCACATGGCAGTCAATGTGTTAAAAAAGGAAGAAAGATCTTAAATCAATAACCTCATCATCCACCTTAAGACATTAGAAAAAGAAGAATAGACTAAACCTAAAGCAAGCAAAGAATGGAAATAATAAAAATTAGAGCAGAAATTAATGAGATAAATAATAGAAAAACATAAAGAAAATCAATGAAATAAAAGTTGGTTCTTTGTGAGGATCAATAAAATTGATAAAACTTTCAGCTAAGTTGACCAGGAATAAAAGAGAAAAGGTTCAAATCACTAAGATCAGGAATAAAACAGGGGACATTACTACCAAAATTACAGAAATGAAAAGAATTATAATGGAATACTATTTAAAAAACTATGTGTCAATAAATTAAATGACAGATGAAATAGACAAATTCCTAGACACAAACTACTGAAACTGACCCAAGAAGAAATAGAAACAAAATTCAATACCCTTTCATGACAGAACACTCAACAAACAAGTAATAGCAGGGGACTTCTTCAAGCTAATAAAGGGCATCTATACAAAAAGCCCACAGCTAACATCATACTTAATTATGAAAGACTGAATGCTTTCCTCTAAGATCCAGAACAAAACAAGGATATCAGCCCATGGTACTTCTACTCAACATTGTACTGGAGGTTCTAGCCAGAGCAATTAGGCATAAATAAATAAATAAATAGGCATCAAGGTTGGAAAGGAAGAATAACTATCTCTTCGCAAATGACATAATCTTGTATATAGAAAATTCTAAGGAATTCAGTAAAAAATATTACAACTAATAAGTATAGCAAGGTTGCAGAATACAAAAAATCAATTATATTAATACACAGTTCAATGTATAATCCAAAAATGAAATTAAGAAAATAATCCTATTTATGATAGTATGAAAAAGAATAAAATAGTTAGAAATAAATTTTACAGAAGTGCAAAACTTACACTCTGAAAAACTACAAAACATTGAAAGAAGTAAAATCTAAGTAAATTAAAAAAAATCTCATATTCATGGATCAAAAGACTTAACATTGTTAGAATGAAAATAATTCCCAAATTGATCTATAGATTAAAGGTAATCCCTACCAGAATCCCATGTGACATTTTGGTAGAAATTGACAAGTTGATCCTAAAATTCATATGGAATTGAAAGGGGCCCTAAATAGCCAAAATAGTTTTTAATAAGAACAAAGTAGAAGAACTCACATTTCCTGATTTCAAAACTTATGACAACACAACTGTATTCTAGACAATGTGGTACTAGCATAAGGATAAACTCATAGATCAACAGAATAGAATTGAAATGAACCTCACATTTATGGTTAATTGATTTTGGGGAGGGTACCTAGACAATTCAATGAGGGAAAGAATAGTCTTTTCAAAAAAATGTTGCTGGGTCAACTGGATATTCAATGCAAAAGAAATGAAGTTGGACTTCTACCTCACACCATATATAAAAATTAACTCAAAATGGTAAAAAGTCTTATATGTAAAAGCTAAAAATATAAAACTCTTAGAAGGAAACATAGGGGTAAATCTTCATGACCTTAGATTTGGCAATGGATCCTTTGATATGATGCAAAAAATCATAAGCAATAAAAGACAAAATAGAAAAATTGAAATTCATCAAAATTTAAACTTTGGTGCTTCAAAGTATACCAACAGGAAAGTGAAAAGACAACCCACAGAATGGGAGAAAATATTTGTGAATCATATATCTGATAAGGAATTTGTATCTAGAATATATAAAGAACTCTTACAATTCAGTAATAAAAAGACAACTGAATTTAACAATACACAAAGGATACTGTAAAAGGCCATTTATTAAATATTTTAGGCTTTAGGGTCATATCATCTCTAATACAACTACTCAACTTTGCCATTGTAGCATGAGGACAACCATAGAAAATACATAGCCGATAAGCATGGATGTGTTCCAATAAAATTTTATTCACAAAACCAGGTGGCTGGCCTGTGAATCATAGTTTGCCAACTCATGCCCTAGAGCAACTTTAAAAAACAAACAAACACACACACAAAAAACAAGGTACAGCTAATAAGTCAATTCTAGAGATAAAATGAAATCTATGGGCATACCAGATTGTGATAGGTGCTTGTTGCCTGACATAAAGAGAGCAATTAACGAATACTGTTTAATGGATGAACAAAGAAATGAATGGGGCAGGCATAGGCCACACACTGTGTATGATTTCCCCTGTATGCAATTTGATTTGAGATTCCACTCAAATTTGCTGACATCCTATGTTTCAGGCACCCTGATGGAGAACTTCAGGAGGAAAACAGCCCAGCCAGGGCAGTCCTGGTGCAATCCGCCAGCATTCCAGACTGAGTGCAGCTGGGCTGACATGCAAGGTGAGGGCAAGGAGGCTGCACTGCAAAGGGAAAGTTTTGTTTGTACTTTGGGGATAAGAGTGAGAGTTCTTAGAAACATATTCGCTTCCACAAAAGACAGATTTGGAGTTGCCAGACACAAGAGAAAAAGAACAACAGTAAGGCTAGCTGAAAGTAAAGGAAAATTGATTCAAGTGATTCAATGCAATGATTTCTGATATAGGACACAAAGGGACCTAGGAAGTTGGAGAATCAAACCAAATGATAGATACGGGAAGATAACACACTCTCAGGTTGTATCCCTCCAGTCATTAATGTGTACTTAAGGCTGTGTCTGCGAGACGGAAGACAACTGTGTGCCAGGCAGAACATCCAGGCTATTGGATTAAGTAGGAGATGGGTGTCAATCCTCTTGACTCCTGTTGCTGACTGATTCTGAATTGTAGCCAGAACTAAGTCACAAATAAAAATCATTGAAGTGATTTATTTTTCTCATTTATAATTACTTATTCTAGCCACATGGGAAATGACAAATCAATTTGGTCAAACCTTCCTTTTTGCTCAGGATTCTGTGCAAACTGCCTACTTGTTCCTTGACTAAGTGGAGGCCAAGGTGTGGGGTGTATGTACCATTGCCAACTGTGGGCAGGACAGCAGCAGGCACTTTGGAGGTGTTTAGGTACATCTGTACCCCCGGTGATGGCTGCAGGAAGCTTTAGGGTTCCCTGAAGTTCCTGCAATCATTCCTGTGATAGAAGCTGAGTCAATCTGTGAATTGTGAAAGATCTCCCCCAAGAGGAGAGGACTGAAGGCCTTCTAGGTACTAGGTACTTTGGGCATCCGGATATGAATCAGATATGCATTTGGTATTTAGGCGCTCCTAGGCCAGTAGAGGAGAGAATTTTCCATTCCATTCTGGTCCCTTCATTTTTGAAGGAGGGGGCTTGTGAGAGGGCATTTTAACACATAGGGAGCTTTGAGGAGGCCCTGACATCCCTGAGGCCTAGGTTACAGGTAGGCCTTTCTCTGATACCTATTTCCTGAGGTTGTCAGGGGACAAGTAACCTCAGATTTGTACGATAACTGGGTCATTTATTTGATGATTAAACTTGCTCAGTCTCCACACTGTCCCTGACTCATGCTATGGCACTAACTGTGGTACAAACTGGTCATGTTCTGTGATTCCATATTCTCCCCTTGGGAATTTGACTCTATGCAATGGATTACCCAATTATATGTAGCCATTTTTTACTGCCTGATCTGATCCATTGCACACCAACTGATTAGTGATTCATCCAGACATGCCCTTCAGCCTCCCTCTTCCTTTCTTAATGAAGTGGAGGCAAATAAGCACTAGATAATAAAGTTAGAAACCTCAGTTCTAGCCCCGGCTCTCCTCCTTACTAATTATGGGACCTTGGTCATTTCCCGGCTCTGGGTTTCCTTATCTGTATCAGAACGAAACAAGTAGTCAGTAAGATCCTTCCCAGCTGTTCCATCTATGATTTCACACAATCAAGAAAAATGTCCTCTTTCTAGGATCCTTAGAGAGAGTCCCGAATTATTTCCAAAGTAACCAGGTGATGCTTAACAACTGTTAGAGAGTGTTCTGACTATATTGGATGCATAGTAGGGACTTAGGCTGCCCCCTGTAAGTACTCTTTGATTGGCTAAATGATTGATTCCTGGCTTCCTGTGGCCTGCAACGTTGCTCCTCAAACTTCATTGTAAATGTGAGCAACAGGAGGATTTTGTTGAAATGCAGATTCTGATTCAGCAGGTCTGGGGTGGGGCTGAAGAGTCTATATTTCTAGCAAGCTCCCAGGTAATACTGGTGTTGACCACACTTTGAGTAGAAGGTTCTAGAGGGTTTTGATGAGAAAACATGAGACCAGTATTAAGAGGCCTGATTCCTAAGAGAATACTAAATTTCAACTAATTTGTGTTCTCTCCAAGTACTCATCTCAAGGCCTTGCTCAAAGTGGGTGCTCGGTAAGTGCTTGCTTACTGATTGATGGACTTAACTCTTTTGCTAAAGGTTAGAAGGAAATGCATCTCTTTCCTTTTTAACCACAAAGGGCAATACGGCCCAAGTGGCTTTCCCTATCTTGTAATGCTGGCAAGTAAGACTTTCCGGATCTCTTAGGCCAAGTTTAATGGAATATCTAGAAGATATTTTAAAACTCAGAGCTTCTTTGACCCCAACTTCCCAATGGTTGGAATCAGTCAATGAGCTTTTGTAAAGGCACCGTGTGGAGGAGTGGCCATGGGGTAACTGCTTTTGCCTGGAGTTTTTATAAAGAATGCTTTCCATATCACTTCGCCACTTGCATCTGTAGAGGAATCCCTACTGTGTCATCCTTAGTTGGAAAGGGAGTGTATAAAGTTTTTAACTGAATATTTAAAAAAACTCCTAATCTCAATCTTATGTATCTATGGACACACTCCACAAGTAGGCACACTGCCCTTTAAAAAAGGGACAATGGGAGCATAATGGCCTAATGAAAATGGTGTTGGGGACTAGTGTAGAATGTTGGAGATAGCTCATTCCTTTTCTGAAAGTTGGGAAAGCAGTTAGCCCTGAGGTCAACTCTCACCCCTGCTTTGTCTCCTGGGAATATCAAACTCATATTGATTGCTCTCTGATGAATGATTTGCATGGCTAAAATGGAAACGCACTCATCAATTCAAGCCCTGGCTTGCCATAATGTGTTACTTCCTGAATATAGCATGAATTACTTGGAGGCAACACCAGTTGCATCATAAATATTTCAGCTGCCAATGTTTGGGACTTGTTTCTTTGACCTGGCTCTAAATCAGTTAATAAGTAATAACAATGGTTTGGTCTTTAGAGTTTGAGGAGTGCTGACAATCGACATGATTAAAATTCATAAGATAGGTTTTATTTTTTATTCAAAATAACATTTTATCTACAAAGGAAAGGCATTGATCAGGCCCCAATATGTATAATAACCACTTACAATGGAGACTCGCCTTCCAATTCTAGTGGGCATGATGAATTTGAATGATGAAGCAATTGTGCCTTTTTCCATTAGGTCAGTGGGGAATCCGTTTGCAAGGGTATAGTCAGTTTTGGATCACAGATCATTAGAACTGGAAAGAATAATAGAAATCTCCTAGCTCCAAGCTGTCATTTCATATATAAGGAAAATGAGATCTAGAAAATTGAACTGATTTGCCCAAGGTTGAACAATTAATTAAAGCACTGCGATCTCCTGGTTGCTAGGCCAGTGCCCTTCAAGAATGCACCTGACCTGTATCAAGCAAAGTCCTTGGGATCTCCCAATTTAGTGGGCAATTACCATTTCTACTAATAGATTTTGTGTCTCTGACCCAAAATGCAGTGAAAAATGAACTAATTAATTGAAAGAAATATAGTCTCTACCACTTGACATTCATTCATTCCACAAAATATGTATTCAGCCTACTATGTACCAGGTACTCAAATGATTAAATCCTTGAGGAATCATTGAACCCTCCTTCCTAGAATTTCAAACATTTCTCAACAGAAAGACTGAACTAGGTATGCTCTGCAGAGTCTACTTCCAGAATAATGCCTGTATGCTTCTGTCAGAGGTGGCTCTGCAAGATGCTATAAACAAGAGGATAACTGAGAACAGCATAACATCAAAAAGTTTTTGAACATCCAAGTGCAGTGCCAGGTGGTTTCAGATCCATGTTCTCACCTAGTTCTGGCAGCAACGCAATGAGTATTGCCCCCTCCTCTAATCTTTTATTTTGAAAACATGAGAATTCAGAACTTTGGAAAAGTTTTATGAAGTCAATCCAAGGTCACAGTGATAAAAGCTGGAGTGAAGAATTGAACAAAGGTAAATTTGACTCCAAAGGCAACATAAAACTCTCCCACTATGCCAATATTATTGAAGAATGTTGTCAAGAGCAGTCAGCTAGATAGACCTGAGCAACTTTGATTCTTAAAGTAGCAAAGGTGGGACCTATTTGGCCATTCAGATTCATTTCTCTCACTTGTTAACCATGTAATTTTCCACCTTTGTCTTGGTATTTTTTATTTTTCTGTATAAGACATGGCCTTGATAATGCTAAGATTTGGCTTTGGGTATAACTTTGGTTCAAAAAATGACAGGAAGAAGCAAAGAAGGCCAAACAACCATAGCTGGAGAACTTTTCCTGGTGATGCCAAAAAAAAAAAAAAAAAAAGCAAGATATATATATCACAACACCATCGGTAAGACTTGAACTCATAGAAATCTTAAAATCCTTGTTGATAAATGTCTACTGATGTTGCCACATCCTCCTGAGTGAGGAAGGCACTGTGGACTGACAGCAAGAAGGCAGGAACCCTTAAGAGCAGGGAACCTCTGCTTCCTCATCACTTCCCAGTTCTCTGCCTAGTCTCCAGGAGATTGTTTTATAATGACGTTATCTTTCAGCTGATATCTCAGCATCAAATTATTACCTCCAGACTCTCCTCTTACACCATTTTCATTAGCCCCTTAAATTAATCTGATTCAACTGAAGCTATTAACTGAGATACGGCAGAGTTCAAGAGTTCATCTTCTACTGGGTATCATGAGGTCTTTGAGAACACCCCTTTCAACAGAGGCCAATTTTGCTGCTATCATATTGATGTTCACTCATCAGCTGATAACTCTCTATTAGCCCATCAAGTTTAGCTTTTAATGGCCAAACCATATCTGTGACCGCAATTCAATTTCCCCTCTGCACTGTGGTTCCTTCGTATCTTGGGATTCTTTAAACTTGCTTGATTAGCCACCTGAGGTAAATGGCTTAGTCATTTTGAGTTTTATGAAACATCTGAACACTGTGATCATAGACCAGCCACAGGAGAAAATGGTTCTGAAATCCTTCTCCTCAAACCATTTAGAAAGCACAGACCCCAAGATCTATGTGACGTGGAATTTAGCCAGAGTGAGAGAGGTAGTTAGGCATGCAAAAAACGGCAAACCCGTACCCAGTCTCAGGATTTGATTAACATGGTGCCCTTTACGGGAATCCAATGGTGGTGTGTTTTTTCTGCTGACCACTGGATGCTGCCCCCTAATGGTGGCCTGTTATGATGTGGAAACAACTCAGTCCATTTTAGTTCCTCCTGGACTCTTAGAGAATCCTGGGGGTTGTTGCTGCCACCTATTCATTTGCCTGCTGCCCAGGAAGAAGCCAATATGCTGAGTCAGCAGGTTTTATAGCTGAGAAAGAGTCTTTATTCAGCATAGAGCTAAGCGGGGAGACTGGAGAAATTTCTCAAATCCGCCTCCCAAAGAATGTGGGAGAGATAGGGTTTTTAAGGATAATTTAGCAGGCAGGGGATTAGGTAATTAGGTTGGTTACTTGGGGCAGAATTATAGGGGTATGGAAATCATCTTCCTGTGTTGCTCCAATCTCTGGAGTCACAATTCCAGTTGAGTCAGTTTCTTGGTCTGGGCCACTGGTCTGGGTGGGCCAATTGATCCACTGGAATGCGGGGCCTGGAAGATATCTTGAAAACTACCTTTAGGTTTCAAAAAGGTGATGTTATCTACAGAGAAAGTTAAGAATCTCTCTGGACCCTGGCTGTGTGGCTCTGGAGTGGCAGTTACAGGGGGACAGTTGCTAATTATTATCATTATTTTTAGCTAGGCCCATACCACGGTTCTCGCCTTGCACCCTGTTATCGAAGGGCAGTTTCAATGTGCAAACACACAATATAGTCCCACAACTTCTTTTCCCCTTTAAGTTTCTTCTTAATTATTCGTTTTTCTCCCTTCCTTCTTCCTTCTCTCTTTGACCCTGCGCTGTCTATTTTAGGCCCATAGTTCTACAGGGAATCTGTTGGTCTGAACATGTGTAATGTGAGAGAGAAGAAAAGAGCAGCCCCTGATGTTCAGAAGCTGACCTGGCTCGCAGGAAGGCCACGTGATTCTCCTGTTAGACATGAACACGGAATACCAAACGCGCACAAGCCTACTCTGAGATCATGACAAAATGAGACAAAGCCAGGCCACTTTTGAGTACAGACAAAAATGCTTTATAATCACTGTGCTACCTATGAAACACCTTCCTTTCTTGACCAAATGAGTTACTCCTGCTTCTTTACCAATGACAACTTTATCCTCACTCTCGTCTTCCCTCCCAATGGAGGAGATTTATTAAGATACTCAATCATAAAATTGCCCCCACCTTTTGACAGCATTCAATTGAGAGAAAATCTCTGCTTCCTTAGAATTGCCCTCAAATTATCCAACCAAAGCCCACATCCTATAATAGGTTCTTTCTAACACCCTCTTATGGAGACACCCCATGTGTTTATTCTTCCATGTTACAACTAGTAATAAATCCAATTTGTTCCTGGTGGTCTTGGGCTGAAGGGCATTGGCAAGAGGCAAAAATAACTCACATTTAAAAGGAAACTTATATTTTGAAAGCTTTTACACCCATTATCCTATTCAATCTTCATAACAACATCAATGAGGAAGACAAACAGGTATTATTATACCCATTTTCCAGATTAGGAAACTGAGGGCCAGTGTGGTTAAATGGGCTATGTAAGTTCAAACATCTATTAAGTATTGATTATAACAGGGTTTGAACCAAATCATCTTGTTCCATATTCAGATTTTTTTTCATGTGGGCTGGTCATAGAAGAAAGAAGTCCCTTAACTATTTCTTATGAATATTTAGTACTTTACCAAGTGGAGATTGCAGGTGAGAAGAGATGAGACTGGTAGTGGGCACCATGACATAGGAAAAACCTGGAATATCTTTCAGAAGCATCAATTTTACTCAAATATTTTTGACAAAACAAGTTAGTTTCATATTTTTTTAAAAGCATGAGGTTCAAACATTTCAGAATTGAAAGAAAACGCAAGGAAATGTTAACAATAAAACAGAAAGCAAAGAAATTTGCAGTTATTTGCTGCAAATGGCTTAAGGCTACCCTCCCAGATCCCATCCCCACCCTCCTGGGAGTCTGCATGTAGGGATACTTCAGTGGAGCTGAAAAGTTCCACGAGTGTCCATCCATCCACTTCTGGATCAAAGAACATGAAGCAAATACCTTGGACTGACATTTTGGCTTTCTTATTTTGTATGCCGAGGACAAGCCTGTCCTCAGAACCATGAGGGTCAATGGAGTAGGTTACAATGTCCCCTAGGGCTTCCACTGATTCTGGGAGGAGGGGACTATGGACTCGCCCTAGATGTCAGTTCTTTCCAAGAGTTGCAGGGACCACCCAGCCTTCTGGAGCTTAGCTGTCTCTAGACCAACCCTCCCTCTGGGACTCCGAGCCAGAATCTGACCCTTCTCTGGCCCAGATACGACGAGGGTAGAGGCTCTAACAGTCTCAGAACTGATGTTGGCTCCAGGCCATTTCAAAAACCCGACATTTACCTCGGAGGCATTTTCTGGTCATAAGATCTACACAGGCCTTTAAGGAACTTGAAATCTGACTTTCAAGCGTTGGAAAGGCACAGACTCCTCTCACATCTGGAATTCATCTGGACCCCAGGGGCTCTAGTACTGAAACAACATGCAGCTGCTTTAAATAGAACAGGTGATGATTGTCAAGAACTGCCTAAGCTTATGGATTATAATGCTATTTTTAAATGTACAGCATAAAAGTAGATATAAACTCCTTATGCTTACAGCTCTTGTGTGATTATGAAAAACAAACAACAATAATTCAATAATTACTTAATACAAGGTATATATAAATGTACAAAAGCATAAAATGAACACATCAGTTGAAGGTGATGGAAGGTGCTATTTGCCGAAGCAATATCACTGCTCACAGGACAAATGGAGAACAGACAGCTCCTATGCAGATTCTGTTACAGGTTGAATTGTGTCCTCTAAAAAGATATGTGGAAACCCTAACCATTGGTGCCTGTGAATGTGACCATCTATAGGGTCTCTGCAGATGTAATGAAGTTAAGATGAGGTCATTAGGGTGGGTCCTCATCTGACACAACTGGTGATGTTCTTACGACATGGGAGAGACACACAGAGGAAAGGCCCTGTGATGCCAGAAGCAGAGAAGAGAGAGATGCTCTGCAAGCTAAGGAAAGACAGAGGTTGACAGCCACCAGCAGATGCTAGGACTGGTGTGAGGAAGGATTGTGTCCAGTGTCTCAGGGGGAGCATGGCCTGGCTGACACCTTGATTTTGGACATCTAGCCCCCAGAGCTATGAGAGAACAAGCCATCTAGTTTGCGGTCTTTCGTTAGCAGCCCCAGAAAACTAATATGTGCCTTTTCAGTGCAACATGCCCACATTCCACGGGTTATGTGATCCATCAATTCACCCGGAAGTTTTTGGTAGACAGAAACTCTGCTCTTATCAGGGCCTCTGTGATCGTTGGTCTCCAAGGACATGAACCTGGCCAAATCTCCCTTACGTCTTTTATTATTATTATTATTATTATTATTAATGTTTCTTATTTCAGAATATTACAGGGCTACAAATATTCTGGTTACATAAATTGCTTTTGTGCCATTTGAGTCAAAGGTAATGTGGTGTATGTATACTATGCAGTACTACTCAGCCATGAAAAATGGTGAACTAATCTCCCACACCTTTCTTCATGTATTATAATAATTAAGGCTCTACTCTTTGATACCAAAGTGACTGAAAATAGAAGCCCAAGGGTAGAGGTGAGGATGTCTATCTTTTAGGTTATCATCAAAATGAAAAATACCTTTTAAATTATCATAGGGAACTCACAGACACTTGAGTATCCATGGAATCCGATTTGAGGGGCAAAACTACCTAGATCTTGTCTATTTCTCATTCCCTCTTGCCTTTACTGGTTCTCTGACTCCTGCTTGGCTCTGGACCCTGGCTGGTGACTTGTGGATCAGGAGTTATTGTGCTTTCAGTAGCCAACTTTGGACTTGTACTTCCCACCACATTTGACCCAGCTTGGCCTTGCAGGCAAGGTCTGGACAGTGAGCCCTCAACGTTGCCCGCCTGGACATTGTAAGAAGTAGAGCTGGCACACCCTGCTCCAGGGCCAGGGCCTGCTCTCTGTGCTTTTCTGTGTCATCCTCAGACACAACAAGAGTACACCAGCCCTCCATGGGCCCCTGTAGGAAAAGCAAGGGTCTTCCTGTGTTCTCCACGAAGGAACTCAAAGACAGAGTGTGATATTAAAACCATTTAGCAATCAATCACTCAGGGTGCCTCTGGGGGAGCCCCAGATGTGCATTTGCTTACTCAGGGTAGCTGTAAAGGATGCTGTCTCCCCTGCAGGATAGGGCCTGTCCTGGCTGGGGGACCCGCAGGAATGGGGCGGCCATGCCAGAGCCACGGGGGCCTGACTGGCAGGTTGGTGGGTACCTGGGTGCCAGGAAAGCTCCTGATCAGTGCTCGGCTGGGCTCCCTGGGCCTGGAGAAACTGAGGAAGTGATGGAGCACTTGCAGGGCTTGGAGAACTGGCTACTTGTCAACTGATCTGGCAATATGCCAATGTTTTAATGACCCACACAACTGTAGTGGTGTATACCACCCTACATCAGCCCTGGGGTAACAACCACAAGAAGGCCAATTATCTGCTTCCAAGAAGTGCTTGGGAAGGGGCTGGACATTTCTCAAGATCTTGATTTGGGTACCATGACTGTATTGAGATTAAGGAGCAACAATGTCTTTCTGAATGTTGGCAGGAACAGGAAAATCCTTCGTTCCTCTGCAGCCCAGCAACACCCCTCTGCTGTGTCCATCTGGCCCACTGTGGGAAGAGTAAAAAGTTATGGTCACAGGAAAAAAAACAACTTTCAGTTATGCTGTCTTGGAGAGGCACAAATCATTTTCAAACAAGCTAGATTAACGCTAATTGAGAAACAGATGTCCAGCTCCTTCTCTAGAACTTACTGGTTTTATCATTCAAATCATACCAGGAAGCAGGCTCAAAGGTACACCAAAGTGTACCTAAGAGGGCTGATGACAAATCCACATGCTGCCCACCCTCCACTCTTCTCTGGCAGCCATATCTTCCCTTCATTGTAACCCTTGTGATGATGGCACTTGACCAGCAAAAAGAGCATCTGTTAGGAGAACACACTGAATCCAAAAACCTTACAGTACTAGGAGCTTTGGGGTGTTAATTACACAAATTGCCCATCAACTCTATTGTTACTTTCTTTCCTCTGATAAATTAAAAAAAAATGTTGAGGGACTTAGGCATGAATGCTTAGGCATGAATGCAACTGAGCCAGAAGTTTTCCTATAAATATGGATGGGAATCCTGGCTCCTTCGTGATAGCCATAACACAAAGCCCAGGGCCCCTGGCTCTGAGGCCCTGCAGGCTGGCGGGAGGTGCCTTGTCTGAGAGCCAGGAGACTGGGTTTTATCCCAGCTCTGCCACCATGACCTGGCGATCTTGAATATTCTCCTTTACCCTCTCTGAGCCTCAGCTTCTTTCCTGGTGAAAATGGGGACATAATATTCCTTTTCTAGGCCCTGCTGGTGTAAAGATGAATAAAATAATGAAAATGAAAGTACACCTGTACTCTTAAGCATGCACGCATGCACACCCCCCTAAAACCTCATGTGCAGCAGTGACATGAACTCTGGACTGGGCACTAGAAGACTTGGGGTTTTAGTCCTGACTTCTTTGCTGTGGGAACTTGGACAAGTCCCTGAAGTTTCTGGGCTTTAATTTCTTCATCTATAAAAAGACAATGTTAGACAAATGATTCCTTATGACTCTTCCTGGTCAAAGACTTCAGATTCTAACTCAACACATGAAAGGGACAAAGCATGACTCTACCACTGGCTAAGGTAACTTGCTACATGGTGGCTACAGTGTGACTAGGACACAGGGGGTCTGAGAGTACTTCCTGAGTGTCCTGCTCAAAGGATGACTGTGGCACAGGCCTTCAGTGACACTATACATTTGAGGATGTCCTTTCCCAGCCCTGTGGCATTTCTGACCATCTTTTCTTGCACTTCCCTTCTTTCTCCTTGCTTGTCCGTGCCCCACGTGTCCACTGGCTGCTTTTCCCGTCCCCATTTCCTCACCCTGTGGCTGCAGGCCTGCCAGGAGACTGAGCTTGCCTCCCTGGTGGGGCCAGGGATGGGCTAGTCCCCCAAACTGAGCTGTCCCATGGCTTACTGGCCTTTCACAGGTTGTGCATGTGGACTGAGAATATCCAAAAATCAGGGCTCTTTTACTAGTGACGAAAGTAATTGATGGTGAATCAGGAGGGAAGTGGAGGAGGATGTTTAGCTCTATAAACACAGGAAGTCCTTATGCCCTGGGCACTCTTAAGCTCACTGATCATCATGCTAATAATAATACTTCAGGCATAGCTGGGATGTTTCTTGTAAGGGCACCTGGCATTTTACCAGTTGTAATATTATTCCTCTTTCCTCTGCTCCTACGAGGCTGCTCTTATGAGGCCCAGTTTGCAGATGGAGAAACTGAGGCACTGAAAGTCCTGAGTTGGCATTGGTTCTACTACTTTCTCAAGTTTTATATAAAATATATTGCAATAAAGAACAATGCGATTGCCATCAAAATGTTTCTTCAGCCTGCAGGAACAGTTGTGAGTGAAGAAGCTCTGCGGGGGCAGAGTGAATCGGGAGCTCTGGGTGTGCCCCGTCTTCTGCAGCTCTCACTGCTTAGCTTGAGGGAGGTGGGGATTGAGGGCTGGAAGGTGAGGGCACCTGAAGAATGTGCAATGATGCTGGTAGATGCAGGGCAGGCACGTGGCCATGTCTGGGCAAACCAAAGGTCATCTTGATGTAAATGACCTTCTCAGAAAGGTGGGCTCTCGCTGGGCATCTTGAAAGGCTGGGGGCTAGGCCAGCCTGAGACTGACTGATTTGGATGCTCTTGCAAATGAACAGATGAAGCTAGAACAAGTGAAGAGCAGGTGCCCAGGAGACAACAGAGGACCGGGAAGCAGTGCCCAGGGCTGCACTGTGACTTTCGGGGGTCCCCAGGCACTTTTGCCTTCATGGGACCCTTGGTCCAAAAAACATATTAAAAATTATATTTTACAATTGCATAGTATAAAGACAAATATATTAATACCATATATTAAACCATGTTATTAAACTGAAAAGTTCATTTTTTTCTTCTGATTTTATAAGAAATTAAAAAGTTTACTTGGGGCTATAAAAGTATCGTGGGCTCTAGGCATGAATAAGTGGGCCCTGAAAGACATCCCAGGTTCTGGCTGCAGTAGCTGACCCTTCAGGTCCTGTCCATGCTTGTCCATGCCAGGCTCACCCGAATTCACATGATCAGCCTTAAAGCATTGGTTTGGGCATCTAGGAGACACAGATGCATGACTGCCTTTACAGACAGGAAGACTGAGTATCAGAGAGGTCAAGGTCAAGTCATCAAGGATGGAGGAGCCAGGATTCGCACTTAGCTCCATCTGGCTCCAAAGCACACGGTTTGACCCCTATTCTATGTTGTGTGTCTCTCCGGAGCTACTGCTAGACAACACTTCCTTATTCCAGAGGCCTTTTTGTCTGGAACCTACACTAGAAACCTTTATATCTACCTTCACAAATATGGAAATTAATAATTAGGCAAGGGTAGACCAGCAATAGTAGATTATAGGGAAAAAAGTCTAAAAATAAATTCTACACAGTGCAATGGAAAAAGTCCCACAGAAATGCACAGAGGAAGAAAGAAATCATCATCCCCAGAGGATTAATGTTGGAGTAAACTGTAAGCTGCTTATATTTTTACCCCATTACCATAACTTTCAAATAACTGTCTCAAACTATAAAAACGCAATTACTTAGGGCCAGCACATCACAGGCTGGGCGACGCTGTTCCTGAGCCACTGGGGGGTTCCCTCAAACCGCTTCCCAATGGGATGAGCAAATGTGGTTTCTAAAGAAGAGACGTGGGGTTAGCAGCAAATGGGGAACATTTTTCCTCCTCTAGAGAAAACTCTCAATCAATTCTCAGAGGACCACTGAGGTCCAAGAGGCCTGGATTTGGAATTTTCTTAGGCTTGTGTGGAGGCATGACCATTTATCAGTGTGTACCTGAGCCAGCCACTTCACCTCTCTACTCCCTCATTAAAAAGTTTATAACAATCCCAGCCTGACCATGAACACAGGTTTTTGGGAGGCTTAAAGGAAATGAGGGATGTAAATGGCGTTTGTGAACTACAGAGCATGGTTCAGATGCTTGAGACTTTGCCCTGTCCCAAAGAGGTCCTTGTTCTCAGACTTCCCTGTGACTATTTTCTCCTAGACACACTGAGTCTGGGGGGTCAGACTTCTTAAAAGCTGGCTCAAGGCTCTTCCAGTGGCTGGCCCATCACTGCCAAGATCCCAAAGCTGGGCTGCCATACAATGGCAGTAGATTACACTAATTTGTTTTATTTTATTTGACATACTTGGAATTAAGGCTTTTGGAAAGCACTATGCAAATGTATGTAAATGACTATATTTCATGCAAAATAATGTGCAAATAGTGTCCCTGTGTTGGCTTAGAAAAATCTGGTGGCCAAAGGCTGTTTATGTCTTCATAAGAATCAGGAAGAATATTTTCAACTTCAGTTATCTTTCCAGATGCTTTTTAAAAACTATGGATATTAGGGAATCTAGAGTTCAGTGTGTGGCTTATCAGCCGTGTGCTTATTAATCTTTTTCAATCTCTATCAGGATATTTGACATCAGTTAAGCAAAGTCTCTCATTCATTAATCACTCAACAGTGATGGTGCCAGGCACTTACTCATTGGAAGAGGAGTGAGGAATGAACCCTCCCTTAGGGACCTCCCTGGCAATGCAGCAGCCAGAATTGGCCGTTAGAGCACAGCTGGGGCCTCAGTCTCCTGGCATGCTCTCATGGGTGGAGCTGTATTCCATTTTGAATTAAGTCCAAATACCTGACTGAAGCATTCAAGACCCTCCACAACCGACCCCCACCTGACCTTTCGGCCAGAATCTCTCCCCTTCCTCTCTTCATGCTTCCTCTACTTTCCCCAGAGATCAGTACAGAACACGTAGCATTCTTCCAGACAGGCTCTGCCTCCTGCCTGCCTCTGATGCTGTTTATCTCCCAAACATCAAAGAGCATCACATCATTGCCCCTGGCCTGGATGTAGACAAATAGGACTGTTGTTGACTTAGTCTTCAAAAGCCATAGAAGTTAAAGCATGCAGGCCTTCACTGATGAGTCCTATAATCCAACACCCTTGTTCTACAAATGGGTAAATTGAGGCCTGGAGAAGGGAAGGGTTTGATCAAGGTGATAGGGCAAGATCAAGAACCAAGTGTCCTGACCTAACTCCAGTACTCTTTTTATAACAAGTAGATCCTGGTCACGACTCACAGAGATACATGGACCTGGGGCAAAAAAAATAAATAAATAAAATCAAGCTGACCAGCTTCCTCGGAAGTCATCTTAACAAATGAGACAGTTTCCTGAACACTTACCCTGGGCGGAAACTAATGAAGGGACACTAAAGTTCTGGGACAATGCCATTCCCTCCAGGGGGTTACAAGATAGATGCTACCGGGATGTGCAACCAGCCTTTTGATTAATAACAATAACAGTAATGAGAGCAGCTTCCACGCACTATTTAACTCTGGGCTGGGCACTGCACAGCCCTCTTACATTACTCTAGGGTCTGGACAAGAGGTACTCAACTCTGGCTGCGCCCTAAAATCCCCAGGGGAGATTTGAAACATATCCATGCTCAGGTTCCACCCCAACCAATTCCACACAATTTCAGGGCTGAGGTCCAGGCATCCATACTTTTAATATACCTGGAGAGCCAGGCTGCAGTGAGGTGAGGTGAGGCTCCCTTGCTATGTCCAGAGACTCGCTCTGTGTCCTCTGACCCTGCCACCAAGATGCACTCCGTTAGGCTCATTCCTCATGGCGATAGAACATCTGTGACACCGAAGTGCTATCAGGCCACCTCCTGCTTCTTGTCCTGGGCTGAAGGAGCAAGCTGGGTACAGAGCATTGCTTAACCCAGACTCTTGAGGGGCAGCCCTATTACTTCTCCATTTGCGATTGTTCATTAGTACTGCCCATATGACTTCTTGCAGAAATCTCTCTGGCAGGTACAGCAGCACCTGGAAAGGGAATGTTCAGACTAAGTCACTGCAGCATCTGAGTAGGATGGGGAAAGAGTCCACATGGAGCAGGTCTACTGACCAGCAGTGGTTTTGTCAGATTGGGAAATTATTTTGAGCAGCACAACAAGCAGTGTCTTTAGTAAAAGGCGATAGATTTATATGATCTGAAGAGAAACCAGAGTATAAGCAGTGTCTTTAGTAGGGAAAAAAATCCTATGTGTTTATTAGAATGTGGTCCAAGATTATTGCCCTGAATGAATGAAGTAGAATAGAATTGGTCCTGGCTTGCTGAGCACACACAAAGAAAAGAAAATGAAGTCAGGCCCCATCTGTCTCTCCACAGTCTGTTTCTATTAGGAGATGACATGATTCAATAGCACCTTTGGTAAAAAGAGGGTGGCTAGGGAGAGGTGGAGGGATATCACCTTGAACTCAGAAGGCCACTTCAAATCTCAGGTTCAATGGCACAGGCTCTCCAGGTAGCTGCTGGCTTTGTTTCCTAGCTGGAAACCCACCCACACATCTTGTCTTTGGGGCAGGAGACCTTACCACTCTCAACTTTTCCCAATCTCTTTAGTGCTTGAATTCATGTGAATTTTTCAGCAGAAGTTTATTGCTTAATGGTGGAGTAGGGAGAAAGTGATGTTGCTTTTGATGCAATTTCACAATTGGTGAAGTAAAAGAGTGAACAAAAAGTGATGAAGAGTCAGAACTATTTTTTAAATGACAAAGGAGAGTAACATTTTTGGTTTCTTGCATTATTGTGTGTTTTTTTTAAAATAAATTTAAGGCCAGATGCAACAATTTATGGTTTATTATTCTTTCCTGTGGCGCTTGCTAAAAAATTTCAAAGCTGTAGCATACTGACTTTTTTTCTTTTGTATTTCACTGCTAGCGGACACAGTTTGAATCAAATCTCTAACAAAGAGAGAAGTCTCAGAGCCTGCTTGTGTGCTGAAACTGCTGGAAACCTTTTTGATTTTCCAGGGAGCCACAGACAGCGCAGCTTCTGTAAACCATGGATTTAATATACGCAGTAATTTAGGAGGGAGGCTAGTTTGGTTTTGCCAGTAATGTGAGTTCATTTGCAATTCTCTTCTTAATAGACTTGAAAAGGAGTGTTGAAATTCAGAAAAGAGTGTGTGCACCTCATGGGCGTGTTAACCCAGAGGGTGTGTTCTCTCTCTCCACACTCTGGGGAAGGGAAAGCTGGCCATGCATCATTTTTTACAGCTGCATTTGCACAGGTGTGGAAATAACAGTGTCATCTTGGAACAGCAGACACAATGATATACGTGTTTGGGGGCATCTATAGAGCACAGTGAATCATGCAACATACGCGTCAGCCTCACTATAAGTCAATCCGTAGTTCCCACCAAAAGCTCCTTAGGTAAGTGGAGAGGCTGCCTTCAGATTACTTTGGAAGATGAAAAATATCTCCATATATATTCAGACCAATAAAGCAGCCATGCAGGTGAATAAAAACAAATCCCCAAAGCAGAGAGTCTCAAGGTTGGAAGAAACCTTAAAGGTGTCTAGATTGGTCACCCCTCCAAATGTCCATGCCTGAGTTCTCTTTAGAGCATCTCTGTACATTCTCCTCAAGCTCCTGCTTTAAACCTTTTCCAGAATGGAGATCTTACTGCCTCTCCCAAGGCAGTTGGCTCATCTCAACTTCTCAATGTCCCGACTTGTAAAACAAAAACAAAACTCCTTTGCCTTCTCTTGTTAAAACCATAGCATCCACTGTTGATCTTAGTTTTATCCACGTCGCACAAAGGGTATAAATAATCTCTCTTTGCATGACAATCTTCCAATAGTTGCAGACAGCTGTCATGCCATGCCCTGTCATGTAATTCATTTATTTGTTCATTCATTAAGTGAACATGTATTAAGTACCTAATGTGCCAGAAAACAAGGACGAGGGATATGAAGTGAGTAATACATGGAATCTGCTCTCACAATGTAGAAGGGAACCAGACACCTAATCAACTAATCTGAATTACCTGTGGTGAGTGGAGGCCTAAGCAATGTCTTTGGGGGTCTACAGGAATGCATATTTACTGCCTACTGTGTGGGTGGGTGGGTGGGAGCAGAGGAGGCCTCTCAAGGTGCTGGCATTTGTTTTGGACCTTGAGGGCTGCATATTTCCTGTCTTTTTTCCAAGCTGCTTGGCAAATTTGTCATTAGGAGGTTTGCATGTTGGTGTCTGCCCAGCTGCTGTGTTGGGGTCTCCATTAAAGTGGGCTCTGGCTGACACAACTGTTCAGTGCATTTCCCCTCACAGTTCAGATCCATCTTGCTTCACCTGGTTCAAGAAATCCTTGGGAGGCTCTGGCTACAGGAGCTGAGGGCTCTTGGATGTTAGTTCCCTCCCCAGTCATTTCCCTGTAGGAACTGCCTGTGCAGAAGAAGCTCTTGTCTCAGAGCCCCCATCTGTCATGAAGAGGCATGGATTGCCAAAGGAAATCTTGAGGCTCGAGCATTTTGTCTGAAATGTGACATATTTGGATGATGGGGCCGTATTAAACTGTGAAAGCTCCTTACTTGTGTGGAATTAGAAGAAAGGTCTGTAATTATCGCTCTCTGAACTCCCCAGGTACCTGTGAATTGGGAACGCTGGTCTTGAAGATGAGCTGATGGAATGACTGCCTGTCTGTGCCGATCTCACCTGGGCACGTGGCATGGAGACACAGGAAGAGAAAGTGCCAGTATGGGAAGTGGATGACAGCATGTAAAACCCAAAAGGCAGATGGGAAAATACTGTCACCTTCCCGCTCCCTCCTTGACAATAGGGCTCCTGTGACCCCAGGGAAAGAATATCAACATCACCAAACCTTCCTTCATCTACCTTCTCTGAGGCCCATGAGGTGAAGAACAAAATACAGGGGTTCAGAGTTCAAGGTTCAAAACCACTCAGATATTTACTGTGTGCTTTTGAAGATGCCACTTAAACCCTCTAAGACTCAGTCCCCTCATCTGTGAAATGCCTTTGGTAATGACTCCAATTCGGAGGGTTATAGGAACACCTGTGGTCCTAGTTGGGCCGGAGCTGTGTTGACTGGGGTAATTCCAGGGCACTGGGCTGACCCTGCAGGGTTCAGGGAAGTGAGTCCAGCCAGGGCCTTGCCCTCAGCGTGTTTGGTTGTGCAGGGCAGACAGGGCAAAGCGAACCAAATACCAACGTAAGGGACAAGTGGGCAAAGGGTAGACAGGTTAAGCTCTGAAAATCAGCACTTCGGGGAAAAAGAGAAAATGAAGGAATAATTCTTTAAGCTTATTTTAAGTGGATAAAAATTTAAAAAGTAAATAGAAAAAATATGTTACAATTCTTTTAAGTCTACTAATTCATGGGCGTGGGAGAAAAAGGCATAATGGGAGAGGAACAATTTTTTTTATGTATTTGCAGGGTGACAGCATATAAATAATGAGAAGGGGAATGTGTTGCCTTGAGGATAGAAAGCTTAAAAGGACGAGGGTCCTTGTGTTTTTCAGGCGCCTGTCCTCAGATCATTGACCACCTGATCATGGCGCCTCCTTAGTAAAATGCAGATGCCTAGGCCCTGTCCCTGACATATTAATTCAGAGGCTCTGGGGGTAGGGCCTGGGCTTCTGCTTTGTAATAAGCTGACCAGGGTGATTTTTACGAGTGTTAAAGTTTATAAAAACCTGGATTTGGGTGAATAAACATGCACAAAGAATACCTGTTTATCAAAGAGCTTAATCACATCTTGTGGGTCTGATGTTTGCTTGCTATAAACAGTAAGTGGCATCTTTTCTAATCTCAAGGTTTATTTCTGAATGTTATATTTCAAGCAGCCTATCTTCATGTGCCTGAGAATGCTTTTCAGTTTCAGGAAAATAGACGGTGGAATAGGAATGACCTCACGCCTGCTCTATTGCAAAGAGATTTCCCACCCTGTGGTCTGTTGCCCCAACCACAGCCCACCTCCTGTGCTGCAGAGTGACCAATCCTTCTGAAGCACAACTCTGATAATGTTATTCCTTTGGTGAAAGCCATCACAGCTTCCCCATTGCCTGGGAGATGAAGATAAAACTCTTTCACTTGGTTCCAAGGCCCTTCACACTCTATTGCTCTCCTTCCTCCTAATCTGCCTCTCATATTCTCCTAGACGCACACCAAATGGCAGCCAACCTACACTACTTGCTATCCTCACCTCGTACTTGCTTTCTCCAAACCCTCAGCTCCTGCCAAACTTTCATCGGGTATAACTTCCTCACCTCAACCCTAAAGACTCTTAGCATCCTTTAGACACGTAAGTGCTACGTCTCCATAAAGGCTCTTTGGATGTCCCAGTTGTCGGTGCTTCATCCAAACCCTACAGCAATTTTTCTGCACTGTGCCCATGATTCTTAATACATGCTGTCTGGTATTGTGTTTATTTGCATATTTATCTTTTAACCTTGAAGTTCCTGGAGAACAAGGGCTCTAATTCACTCAACCAACACAATGAATGGCCTCTAGCAGACACATGCAGCAGCGATGTCCAGTGGAAGTTCCTGCCGTGATGGATTTATTCTACAGCTGTGTCATCCAGTAGGGCAGTCACTAGCCGTGACAGTGACTACTGGGCACTTACAAGTGTGGCTAGTGCATCTAAGCAACAGAATTTTAAAAATTTTATTTGACTTCAATCAATCAAAATTTAAATTTAAGTAGTTGACATGGCTAGGGATTACCCTATGGGACAGCACAGAGGAAGAACATATTTAATGAAGGAAGTTGCACTGCACTTAGAAAACTTCCCCACTCTCTGCCCCGCCTACAGAGTTCTCCTGATCTCTTCCTTCCCCCTTCTGTCTCCTTGTTTCCTGCCATGTGTCCCCTTATTCACTGCACTCCAGCCATGCCTGGATGAGTTCCTTTCCCCCAGCAGGCCTGGCTTGTTTGGTGTCAGGGCTTTTGCTCTTATGTGCTTGGCCTGCGTGCTTTCCTTTCAGGTCTCACTCAAGCTGGTTTTTTTTGTTGTTCAGGTCTCAGCTCAAACGTCACCTCCTTATAGAGGAATTCCCCATTGTGCCATCTAAAGTAGAACTCCCTCTTTTCACTTTACCCTCCTACATTTTCTTTGGAACTCTTTCACTATCCAAAATTATTATTTATTTCATTACTTCTTCATCATCTGACTCCTCCTAATAAAAGGTAAGCTTCTGAGTAAGGAAGTGCTCAAAAAACAAAGCATAATAAAATCGGTGGGGGAAGCATGATGAGAGACAGGGTGTTTGCACACTGCATAGTCTCAAAGTGTTTCCCCACAAGATACTAATTAATTATAATGGGGAAAATAGTACCTTTATTACAGAAGGAAAAGCCGTCAGGTGCCACCTCACCAAATGTTAACCTTGCCAAGTGTACCAGGATTAACTTCACCAGTAATCAGACATTTTGACACCAGATATCCCCTTGATACGATGCACCGAGAAGGATGTGTCACTTTTGTGGTCTCCTCCCAATCATGTAGAACCTCGGGCTAATTAGGCAAAAATGTGAGACAAACCCAAATTGAGTGACATTCTATAAAATACCTGGCTGATTCTATTCAAAAGTGTCAAGTGTCATGAAAGACACTCACAGATTGAAGAACTCTCACAGATGGGAAGAAAGTAAGCAGACATGATAATTAAATGCAATATGGGAAACTGGACTAGCCCCTGAACCAGAAAAAGGAGTAGGAAAACTGGCAAAAATCTAATAAGATCTGTAGGATAGTTAAGAGAATGGTAACAATGTTCATTTCCTGTCTTCAGTCAATATGCTAGGGTTAGATAAGATGCTTGCGTGAGGGGAAGTTAGGTGATGGGTTTCCAGGAACCCTCTGAACTACTGTTTGCAACTTTTATTTAAGTTTAAAATTATCTCAAAATAAAAGGATTTTTTTGTTTGTTTGTTTTTTAAATATAAGCTTCTTGAGAGCTGGGGCTTACCTGTCTTGTTCTAGAATAGCTTCTACTACACAGTAGGTATTAAATAATTTTTTGTGAGTGGGAGGAAGATGGAGAATGAAGAAAGAAGGATGAAATAAAGGGAAAGAGAAACTGATAGAGGGAAAGAGGAAGAAAAAGTGGAAGGGAAGGAAGGAGGGAAGAAGAAATGGAAGAAGTGTGGAAAGAAGACTGTGCAGCTTTGGGACGACATGAGGTGTCCCTTGAAGAAGAAGATGTGGAACACAACAGGCCTGGCAAGGCCCTCAGAGGAAAGGCTCACCCATAGCAACCGGCACATGCCTTGGACACACAAAGGTAGGGATATCACTAAGGCAGGGACTGGGGTTATTTATCTGTGTGTCCCTACAACCTAGCACCCATGACACCCTCTAGATGTTTAAATTTGATTTAATTAAAGCAGTTATTAATAACTTGGATTATATGCAACAGTTGGATTTACACATGCATTGCCCTCTCAAGAAAATTCCCCAGCTTTTGGTGGGCAGGTTAATAGCGTTGGCTGGTAAATGGAACTGTCATAGTCTAAGGCCTGGGTCCTGAAGGTTTGCATAAGTGAGTTTCTGTAGATTGCTAAAAATTGGAGCAAGATTAGTTCAGTAAAATATGACCCATCCTGGGATGACCTATAGAATTGAATTTATTTTCACCTGCAGGATACATAAAATTACACTCATCCCTTGGTATCTGTGGAAGATTGGTTCCAGAACCCCCCATGGATACCAAAATTCTAGGATGCTCAAGTTTTTCATAAAATGGCATAGTATTTGCATAAAACCTACACACATCTTCCCATATACTTTAAATCATCTATAGATTACTTATAATAGCTAACACAATATAAATGCTATGTAAATAGTTGTTATACTATATTTTTATTTGTATTATTTTTATTGTTACATTGTTATTTATTTATTTACTTTGAGAATCTTTTCAATTCTTGGTTGGTTGAAGCCACAGATGTGAAGGGCTAACTGTCCATGCTATGCTGTCCTCTACATCTAAGGACACAAGAAGGGCTCAAAATTAGGGGGTGTCTTCCTGGTAAAAATAAAACTTCATTGATGAATATTATTTTAATTCCATGTATCAACTGCTAACCATGTAACTTGTACCTAGTTACATACTCCCTTAGCTGTTTGCAATAATAAATCCTATGAGGTTAGGTTAATATAGCTGCTTCACAGCTGAGGAACCAGGCTCAGAGAGAGAAAATCACTGGCCCTAATTTACACAGTAGTAAAGTCGTGAAGTCAGAAACTCAAACCCTGCGCTCTCTCATCCCAAGCTCTTGAAAACGGTCCTAGACATCATCTAATGTAACTCTACACTTCTTTGCCCTGTTTTTCATGTTGCTAATAACAGACATTTGCAGGTGAGAGAGACTAGACTTTCATAGGAAGGATCCCAGACCTGGTCTGGTTGGCAAGGTGCCACAGAGGAGGCTGGTGGGAACGGTGTGGGGAGAGCCCAGAGGCGTGGTCTGCTGCTCCCGGGAGAGCGGCAAGGTGAGGTCTCAAGACCCATTTCCTCTTTGGAGACTCCTGTTGTCCTGTGTGCCAGGGATGGATGTGGAATTTGTTTTTTTCTGGCTGAAATGTGGGGCCATGCTAATTACATGACTCTCATAATTCTCTGTGTTTCTTTCTCTTCTCTCACTGCTTCTATTTCTGTCTCTTTCTCACTCTCAGTTTTCAAATAATTGTTTTGTTAGCTCCGTAATCAAAAGGGATTGGCTGCAGAAGGGAACAAGCGTAAATCCCCAGGGGGAACCTTAGCCTGGATGCAAGAAAGAAAAGGTCAAAAACTACTTGATGAACTAAGAGAAGTAGGAGAAATGGGAGCTCAAAAGCCTCTATTTATAGTAGTATAAACTGCAGTTCTGAGCTGTGCTCTTGACCAGGCGATTATGTCACAGAGACTGCCTGTCTATATTTGGGTGGCTCTTGGACAAGAGAACTGACTCAGCCAGGCTCTTCTCTTAAACACACTCTCTCCTTGGTGGTGTTCCCGAGGGCCCTGCCTTCCCAGCATTGTACCCATGCAAGGAGCACGGCAGTAAGTCTGAGGCGCAAGAGCTCTAGATCAACAACACTGAGCCTCCTTTGCCTATCGACAGCCTGATGTCAAATAAGTTACTCCCCATTTCTGAACCCCAGCTTCCTTACCTATAAGATGGGAATACTACGACACACCCACTAGGAGGCCTGTTATCCAACAACAACAATGCCCAGAAAATACCAAGGGTTGGTGAGGTTGTGGGGAAATTGGAACCCTTGTGTGTTGCTGGTGGGAATGTAAAATGATGCAGCAACTGTGAAAACAGTTTGGCAATTCCTCAAAAAGTTAAACATGGAATTACCATGTGGTCCAGCAGTTCCACTCCTGGGAATATACTCAAGAGAACTGAAAGCTCAAACAAATGTTTGTGTACTCATGCTCATAGCTGCCAAAGGGCGGAAACAACCCGAGTGTCCATTGACAGATGAATGATTAAACAAAATATATGAGGTAATATTATTCAGCCTTAAAAAGGAAGGAAATTCTGACACATGCTCCTGCATAGATGAGCCTTCAAGACATTATGCAAATGATGCTAAGTAAAATAAGCCAGTCACAAAAATACAAATACTATATGATTCCACTTATGTGGGAAATCTAGAGTGGTTAAATTCACAGATACAGAGAGTAGAATGGTGGCTTCCAGGGGCCGGAGGGAGGAGGAATGAGGCTTATTGCTCAGCTGGTACGGTTCTAGTTTTGTAAGATGAAAATGTTCTGGAGCTGGATGGCTATGACGGTTGTACAACAATGTGAATGTACTTAATGCCCCTGAACTGTACACTTGAAATGGTTAAAATGGTAAATTTTATGTTATGCATATTTTTCCACAATAAAAAAATGGGAATATTATCATCTACCTTGTGGAGTTATGTTGAGGACTAAATTAGATGTCATATGTAAAATATTCAGAATAATGCCCATCACATATTGGTTTCCTTCTCTACACAGAATATACAATTCATACAGAGTCTGTCCTTGCCTTCTTGGTCATGGGAGCATACCTGAAAAGCGGCCACACACACATGGAGACAGGGCAGAATAACATTTCTATTCCAAGATGACCACACTCGAAGGAGGAAGAAATAAATATCAGGGTAGTTTGAGACCCTGCTTTCTTCATCATTTGCCTTAAAACAATCAGGTTCTTGAAGCAAACTGACAGCAGAAAGGGAACATGGTAAATTTCCCTTGAGTTTAAGACAGAACAGGAGGAGGAAATACTTTTCTGGGACTGAAAGTGTAAGAAGCGTCCTTCCTCACCCTCACAGTCCACAAACATTTCAGCACTAGCTCGATGCAAGTGTTAGAGCTGGACTCTCACCCACCTGGCTGACTGATGTATCTGATAGAGAGTCACCCCTGCCCATCTACACTCAGGGGACCTCAAGAAACAGGAAGAAGACATAAACCAGAGGGTCTGTCCCTGGGGCAGGAGTGGTGGGGGTTCTGCTGCTGCTGGGAAATGAGCTTTCAGGGATGATGCCAAAGAATGTTTCTCTATGGCTTCTTCCAAATTGAACTGTCAGTGCAACTGTGGCCTCTGTGTACAGATGGGTTGTGGCCTTCAGGTCTCAGGGAGAACTCTTCCTGCAGGAGCCCTGGCTAGGCCCTGAGCCCTACTGCACACCTGTCTAGGTCTGATTGTGACTCAGTGTCTTCCTGACTGCTTTACTCCTTCTCAGATGGTGCCTTCACATACAATGAATCAGGGATCTTGGGCTCAAATCACATCTTCAAACCTATTGCATCTAAGCAGAAAGAAAAATAGGAGTAAAATAACAGTGATTTATCAAGAGCCCACTGTACTGTGTGTCTGAGACTGCACTAGGTGCTTTATATACATTATTTCATTCACTCCCCACAATAATCCTTTGACTTTGGTATAATTATTCCCATATAATGTATGAGGAAAATGAAGTTTAGAAATGTTAGGTACCTTGTCCAAGGTAATAAAAAGAAATCCTTCACACACTTCTCTCTGCCTATCCCTTACCTTCAGCGTCTTGAAGGTACTATCGACACTTTAGGAAGATTAGGAAGGTCTCAGATGCTACCCTCACCATCAGCCTTTGTCCAAGACTAGCGGTATGCTTAGCTTATAAGAAAAACGCAGCAAAGGATGGCAAATGGAGACTTGCAGTCTAGTTTTTAAACCCATAATCATGTTGACCATGTGGCTTGCACAGTGTTTTTACAATGTGTACACACATACATATATAAATCTTATATGTTTGTGGGTATATGTTTATTTACATTTGTCAATCATTTTAGGTCCAGTTATGTAACTTTGGACACACAGCCTGGAATGATCATCACTAACTTGATCAATTTGTTTCAAAATCAGCCAGGAAAACATCTGCTCAATCGCACCCAGTAACTTAGTTTACATGCTATGTTTTACATTACATAGAACTCTTAAGCATTTTGTTAAGAGTTCGTAGTAATTGATCACCTGCACTGTCCAACACTCTGGGCTAAGGAGATGCCACTAATCATTGCACCTTGAATTTCCTGCCGTTCTTTTGAGGGGCTCTTTATCCTGTATAGATACCACATCAATCTTGCAAATGCCTTCAACACAATCCTGAGGCTTAAAATTTCTTATTGACCTATGGAATGCATTGGAAATTTCCTATTGTTCCCTGTGGATTGAATTAGGAGACTTTGATGGTGTCTACTGCAAGCAGACCTGGGTGATAGTGGCTTCATTTCACAGAGAGTGACTGAACAACTGAACCATAGCAGAAGCCTCCATTAAGATCGAAGTCTCCTGGTGCTGAAGAAAATTGTCAACAATAATAAAAGTTGCCACCATTATTGAGTACTTAAACTGTGTGAGGGGTTGTGCTAAATAGAAGGTACAGTTGCTGGTTTGCAGTCTCCTCTTGTTTGGCATTCCCCTTTGTTGTGCTCCCAAATACCCACTATAGGCACACATCTGCCCAAGAACACCTCGTTCTGCCTCACTGGGTTGTCCCTGGTCATGCAGGGCCCTGTTTTTTCATTTTAATGGGCATAAGAATCACTTGTGAAATGTTTCAAAATGTAAGTTCCTGGGACTCACCTAGAGGTAGGTTCACCTTTAGTAGGTCTGAACTTATATTTGAAATGATCAGTCCTTCTGATACCATCTAACATAGGCATCATGGGGTTACACGTTGATAATCACTGACTTAGTAAACTTAAGGTTACCCTTCATTCACTCCTTAAACATTTACTGAGAGGTTAACATAATGAAGAATCTCATTTCTATGATGCTTTTTCAGTTTGAAAATCTCTTTCACCAATACCCACATTTGAAGCACATAGCAGCCATCTAAACTCCATCAGGCAGGTATGAGGCAGGTGTGGCAGACACCAGTGGACACTGCTCTCCTGTCAACAGGACCTGATTTGTTCAGGGGTTGGGCTGGTGATTCCTTAAAACTTGGGAGCATGTGTCCCTAGCCCATCCTCAGGGGAAGATTTTTGATTAGTCCAAACTCATTACTTTTGGCCATTGACTGGCTAAGGATGAGCATGTTCTAGCTAATGAGATACAAAAAGAACTATGCTGGGGGAGGATTTCCCTGCTTGAATGAAATAAAAACAAACAAATTCCAGAAGTAGAAACCTTGGCTCCTTCTTTCTTTCTAGAACTTATAAATGAATACCCATCTTGTGATTTTAAAGCAACAAGCATAAGAACAAAAGCCAACATGCTAAATATGGTGGAACAGAGATATAAAAAGAGCTGAGGTCCCCAACAATATCATTGAACTTAAAAAAAAAATCAGGGGCTGCATACCTCTGAACTTGTTTTCCAGTAAGAATCTCTGTTTAGGTCACTATAAATTGGATTTTCTCTGTTACCTTCAGCTTAAAGCATTCCTAACTGATATAGAAACATTATAATTATGAAAATCCTTGTTTTATAGAAAACAGCCTCAGAGAAATTAAGTGACTTGCTCAAAATCTCTTAGCAAGTAAATAGTGGGTCCCTGACTTAAACTCAGATTGATGGAGTGACTCCAAATCCTGAACCACCCACCAGGGAGCCTCACTCCACAGGGAAGGGATTTTAGTGACTGCCTTGCAATAGGAGTGGAAGGAACTAGCACGTGGGGGTCTGGGTGCCTTAGCTCACTTCAGTCCTAAGAATTCTTGTTCTTCTGCTTTTAAACTGGGCTTTCCTGTAAGATATAATTTAAAGAAAGTTTTGATGACCAAAAAAATAGTTTGAAATAAAACAGCATTATGCCATGCTGTTTTCTTCCTATGTGGAAAGCATTGTGGGTACAGAGAATGCAATTCTTGATTGTTATTCTCAGCACATTTGTTACCCAGTTACAGAGATCAGGCATATACACATACAGGCAAACCTCATTTTATTGCATTTTGCTTTATTGCACTTTGCAGCTATTGTGCTTTTTATGAATGGAGGATATGTGACAGTTCTGCATAGAGCAAGTCTATGGGCACCATTTGTCCAATAGTATGTGCTTAGTTCTTATCTCTGTGTCACATTTTGATAATTCTCATAATATTTCAAACTTTTTCATTATTATAATATCTGTAATGGTGATCTGTGATCATGGATCTTTGATGTCACTATTATAATTATTTTGGGGCACCATGAACTGCACCCACATAAAATGGTGAACTTAATCATAAATGTGTGTGTTCTCACTGCTTCAGTGACTGGCTGTTCCCCCATATCTATCTATCATCTCTTTCTCCCTACCCCCCTAGGCCTCCCTATTCCCTGAGACACAACAATACTGAAATTAGGCCAATTAATAACCCTACAAGGGCCTCTAAGCATTCAAATAAGAGGAAAAGTAACACATCTCTCCCTTTAAATCAAAAACTCAAAATGATTAAGATTAACAAGGAAGGCACATTGAATGCCAAGATAGGCTGAAAGCTGGGCTTTTTGCGCCAAATAGTTAGCCAAGTTATAAATGCAAAGGAAAAGTTCTCAAAGAAAATTAAAAGTACTACTTCAGTGAACACAGAAATGATAAGAAAATGAAACAGCCTCATTTCTGATATGAAGAAAGTTTTAGTGGTCTAAATAGAAGATCAAACCAGCCACAACATTCCCTTAAGCCAAAACCTAATCCAGAGCAAGGCCCTAACTCTCTTCAATTCTAGGAAGGCTGAGAGAGGTGATGAAGCTACAGAAGAAAAGTTGGGCCAACATCATACTGAATGGGGAAAAATTGAAAGCATTCCCACTTAGAACTGGAACCAGGCAAGGTTGCCCACTATCTCCACTTCTATTCAAAATAGTGCTGGAAGTCCTTGCTACAGCAATTAGACAAGAGAGAGGAATTAAGGGTGTCCAGATGGGGGCAGAAGAGATCAAACTCTCACTCTTTGCTGATGATATGATATTATATTTAGAAAACCCCAAGGATTCAACCAAGAGACCCCTGGAATTGATAAATGAATTTAGTAAAGTCTCAGGATATAAAATCAATACATACAAATCAGAGGCATTCATATACGCCAATAACAGTCAAACTGAGAACCAAATCAAAGACTCAATACCCTTCACAATAGCAACAAAGAAAATAAAGTACCTAGGAATATACTTAACTAAGGAGGTAAAAGACCTCTACAGGGAGAACTATGAAACACTGAGGAAGGAAATAGCAGAGGACATAAACAGGTGGAAAACCATACCATGCTCACGGGTCAGCAGAATCAACATTGTTAAAATGTCTATACTACCCAAAGTGATCTACAGATTTAATGCAATTCCTATTAAAATACCAACATCATTTTTCACATATATAGAAAAAATAATTTTATGCTTCATGTGGAAGCAGAGAAGACCCCATATAGCAAAAGCAATCCTAGGCAATAAAACAAAATGGGAG
>VBSM01002608.1:152778353-152834676 GCA_008086735.1 Cheirogaleus medius | reverse complement strand
GAAACTGTCATGAGAGCAAACAGACAACATACAGAATGGGAGAAAATTTTTGCATGTTACACAACCGATAAAGAGCTGATAACTAGAATCTATTTAGAACTCAGGAAAATCAGCAAGAAAAAATCAATCAACCCTATCAAAACATTGGCAAAGGATATGAACAGAAACTTTTCAGAAGAAGACAGAATAATGGCCAACAAACATATGAAAAAAATGCTCAATATATCTAATCATCAGGGAAATGCAAATCAAAACCACAATGAGATATCACTTATCTCCAGTGAGAATGGCCTTTATCAAAAAGTCCCTAAACAATAAATGTTGGCGTGGATGCAGAGAGAGAGGAACACTCCTACATTGCTGGTGGGACTGCAAACTAGTGCAACTTCTGTGGAAAGCAATATGGTGGTACCTTAAAGAGATACAAGTAGATCTACCATTTGATCCAGCAATCCCATTACTGGGCATCTACCCAAAAGACCAAAAGACATTCTATAAAAAAGACATCTGCACTTGAATGTTTACAGCAGCACAATTCACAATTGCAAAGATGTGGAAACAATCCAAGTGCCCATCAATACATAAGTGGATTAATAAAATGTGGTATATGTATACCATGGAGTACTATACAGCTGCAAGAAACAACGGTGATGTAGCACATCTCGTATTTTCCTGGATAGAGCTGGAACCCATTCTACTAAGTGAAGTAGCCCAAGAATGGAAAAATAAGCACCACATGTACTCACCATCAAATTGGTTTCACAGATCAACACCTAAGTGCACATATAGGAATAACATTTATCGAGTGTCAGGCAGATGGGAAGGGGGAGGAGGGGATGGAAATACACATACATAATGAGTGTGATGTGCACCATTTGGAAGATGGACATGCTTGAAGCTCTGACTCAGTGGGGAAGGGCAACATACGAAACCTAAACATTTGTAACCCCATAACATGCTGAAATTAAAAAAAATTTGGAAGCTAACAGAGGTTGGTTCATGAGTTTTAAGGAAAGAAGCCATCTCCATAACATAAAAATGCAAGGAAAAACATAGAGTGTTAATGCAGAAGCTGCGGCAAGTGTTCCAGAAGATCTAGCTAAGATTGATGAAGGTGGTTAAAACAGATTTTTAATGTAGATGAAATAGCCTTCTATTGGAAGAAGATGCTATCTAGGACTTCCATAGCTAGAGAAGAGAAGTTAATGTCCGGCTTCAAAGCTCCAAAGAATAGCTGAGTCTTGTTAGGGGCCAGCGCAGCTGGTTCAGCTAAACCCAGTGCTCATTTACCTTTTGAAAATCCTAAAGCCCTTAAGAATTATGGTCTGTGCCCTATAAATGCAACAACAAAGTCTGGATCTGCCTACATCTGCCACATTTGTCTACAGTATTGTTTATTGAATATTTTATGCTCAATGTAGAGACCCACTGCTCAGAAAAATAAATCCTTTCAAAATATCCCTGCTTCTTGACAACATACCTGATCACCCAAGAGCTCTGATGAAGATATACAAGGAGATGAATGTTGTTTTCATGCCTGATAACACAACATCCATTCTGCAGCCCATGGATCAAGAAGCAATTTCAACTTTCAAGTCTTATTATTTAAGAAATACATTTTGTGAGTGTGTTGCAATGAACATTTGAATCACCCCATATGCCCATCAATTCATGAATAGATTAACAAAATGTGGTATATATATATATATATACACACACACACCATGGAGATATGTTACTACTTAGCCACGAAGAAGGATGGCTTAATGCCATTTGAAACAATTTGGATGGAACTGGAGCCCGTTATCCTAAATGAAGTATCTAAAGAATGGAATAACAAACACCACATGTACTCACTATTTAAATTGGAACTAACTGATGAGCACACATGTGCATAGAGGGAAGTAAATCTCAAAGGCAATCAAGCAGGGGAAAGGGGGAAGGAGGGGATGGGTGAAAACGTACCTAACGGGTACAATGAACACTATATGGGTGATGGGCACTTTTTAAACCCTGACTTGAGCATTACAAAAGTGATCCATATACCCAAAACATTCGTACCCCCATAATATTTCGAAATTTAAAAAAAGACATGCATTTTTTCTAAGGGTATAGCTGCCATAGATAGTGATTCCTCTGATGGATCTGGGTGAAGTAAATTGAAAATATTCACCATTCTAGATGCCATTAAGAACTTTGTGATTCATGAGAGGAGGTCAAAATTTTAACACTAATGAGAGTTTAGAAGAAGTTGATTCCAGCTCTCCTGGATGACTTTGAGAGGTTTAAGACTTTAGTGGAGGAAATAACTGCAGATAGGGTAGAAATGGCAAGAGAACTAGTATTAGAAGTGGAGCCTGATGATGTGGCTGAATTGCTTCAACTTCATGATCAAATTGGAACACATAAGGAGTTGCTTCTTGTGGGTGAGCCAAGAAAGTGGTTTCTTGGGATGGAATCTACTCCTGGTGAAGATGCTGTGAACATTGTCTCTTCATTGTTGAAATAACAAAGGACTTAGAATATTATTAATACATAAACTTAGTTCATAAAGTGGGAGCAGGGTTTGAGAGGATTGACTCTAATTTTGAAAGAAGTTCTACTGTGGGTAAAATGCTATCATACCGATCTCCTGCTACAGAGAAATCTTTTGTGAAAGGAAGAGTCAATTGATGCAGCAAACATTGTTGTTGTCTTATCTGAAGAAATTGCCACAGCCACCCTACCCTTCAGCAGCCACCACCTAATCAGTCAGAAGCATCAACATCAAGGCAAGAATCTCCTTAAGCAAAAAGACTGTGACTCACTGAAGGCTCAGATGATCATTAGCATTTTTAGCAAAAAAAATTTTTAAATTAAGGTATGTATGTTGTTTTCTTAAGACATAATGCTTTTACACACTTAATAGACTACAGGATAGTGTAAACACAACTTTTATATGCACTGAGAAACCAAAAAATTTGTGTGATTCGCTTTATTGTGATATTTATCTTGATGGTCTAGATTTACAGGCATCCTCAAACTACGGCCCACGGGCCATATGCGGCCCGCCCAGGACATTTATCCGGCCCTGCCGGGTGTTTTTGCCGCCGCTGCCTGTCCTGCTTAGCAGCCAACTCGTCCCGGGCCCACAGTGCCCACTATCCAACGGTCTGAGGGACAGTGAACTGGCCCCCTGTTTAAAAAGTTTGAAGACCCCTGGAGACTCTAGAATCAAACCTGCAATATCTCTGAGGTATGCCTGCACCAAGTTGAGAAGCAATGCAAGAGTTAAAGTCTTTTTAAAGCAATGGCTACTTTTTGCTACAATATGTCCTTGAAAACAGGGTCATAAAGCAAATCATTATAAAATTTTTCCTATTTTCCCCATAGGAATTATATCATAAAAAGGGTTATGCTCCTAACCAAAGACGTAGGATCCAATTAATTATAAATATAGCCAATAACAAGGCACATGAGCAAAATATAACATCATTTGAAATAATAAAATGATGATCCAAGTCCTATAAAATGGGAATAAATATACTGAACATATTATAGCACATTTGGGCTTATTGTATAATCAAAGTAGTCATATAACATATAAACATAAAAATCTACACCATAAATCTGACCTAAAACAAACATGCTAACCATAATAAGCCAAAAACATGTAATGAATGATCATTTTATTTGCCTCTTTTAGACCTTAGATGGATTTTTACAGTATTATTTAGATGCTCATTTCTCTTATACATGTGAAATGCCCAAGGACATTAGTACTTATGCACTCCCTTGGTTTAGATTCACTCTTGCAGCAAGCAGAAGCATTCCAAATATTCCATTCATTTGAAATACCATAGAAAATGATGACTGTTGTTCAGAGATCCACAATAGTATGTATGGTATTTTTCATATCGAAAAAATGTTTTAATATGAAAGCCTGCTGTTGCTTTAGTTTATTCAAAGCTCCTCAAAGACTTCTACTTTGGCTCATGAAGATAACTACTGGAATTGCTCTCATGTTATAAATAACTAGGAAGCTGGAAATCTATATAAAATGATGGGGTTCAGCCATTGATCAACGGACAGCAAAAGACTGTGATCCTTGACATAGGGAAACAAATGAGGTGATCCTTATAATTTTTCCAGATTATTGCCTTGAAGCAGTTTCCAGGCTGCAATGCAGAAAGAGTAAAACCAAATAGAGCATTGTGACTATGCCAAGTTGAGGGGGGAAGAGGAGGAGGAGGGGGAGAAAGAAAAGTAGAGGAAAAGAGGAAGAGAGAGAGAGAGAGAGAGAGAGAGAGAAAGACAGGGAGATTATGCAGAAGAGTTCCTTTGAGTCTTTGGCTGAGCACTAATTCATGCATGCATGAGGGAAAACTACCCCAGGACAAGAAAAGCAGCACCATAAAGAAATAGGCTGAACAATTCCCAAGGATAAGGCTATGACTAATCTGTGTTCCAACCAGCCAGAATTGATAGATCTAGTAATTCATGGATCATTCAATAGAGTCCTCAGAAGAGTCACACTTTAATAATAGTAGGGTTAAAGTAGTCCCAGAATAAAGACTACTCCAAGCCTGACATAACAAAGTTAAAAGTAATACTTGAAAAGATCAAACTGATCTACAAGATACTTAACTTCATGCCAGAACAAAATCCAACACTCTTTAAGGGAATATAGCAAAATCTAACCCCAGCAATGTAAAATCATAATATCTATATCCAACCAAAAGTTACCAGGCATTCAAAGAAAAAGAAAATATGACCCATAATCATGAGAAAAATCAGTCAATGGAAAGAGAGCCAGAAGTAACAGCAATAACAGAATTAGTAGACAATGATGTGAAAACAGCTATTACAAACCTCATAAATATGCTTAATGATGTGAAGCAGGGGTCAACAAACCTTTTCTGTAAACAGCTGGAGTATAAACATGTAAATATTTTAGGCTTTGCAGATCATCAACTACTCAACTATTTTGTTATAGCATGAAAACAGTCTTGATAATATATTGGCAACTTCAACTTGAAGAAACATAAAGAAAATTACATCAAGATCCATCATAATCAAAATGCTTAAAACTGGTGATAAAGAGAAAATATTTAAGGCATCCAGAGAAAAATATATAAATTATACAGGGAAGCAAACATAAGAATGGCAGCAGACTCATTGTCAGAAGTCACACAGGCCAGAAGACGATACAGCAATATCTTTAAAGTGCTGAAAGAAAAAAAATTGTCAACTTAGAATTCTATATTCAGCAAAAATATCTTTTGAAAATGAAGAAAAATAAGGAGTTTTTTTAGATGAACAAAATTTCACTACAAGAAGTGTAAAAGGAAGCTAGCTCTTCAGGCAGAAGGAAAGGACACCAGATGGAAAACTGCATCTACATAAGGGAATGAAGAGTGTCAGAAATGGCAATGATGTAGGTAAATATAAAAGCCACTTTTAGTCCCTTTAAAAGATTTGACTGTTTAAATTAAAAAATAATGACAATGTACTGTTGAGTTTATGACATATGTAGAATTAAAATGTATGGCAACAATAGCACAAAGACTGGAGGTGGAGATTGGAAATATGCTAATTTAAAGATCTTGGCCAGGCACGGTGGCTCATGCTTGTAATCCTAGCACTCTGGGAGGCTGAGACGGGCGGATTGCTCGAGGTCAGGAGTTCAAAACCAGCCTGAGCAAGAGTGAGAGCCCACCTCTACTAAAAATTGAAACAAATTAATTGGCCAACTAAAAATATATATAGAAAAAATTAGCTGGGCATAGTGGCACATGCCTGTAGTCCCAGCTACTCGGGAGGCTGAAGCAGGAGGATTGCTTGAGTCCAGGAGTTTGAGGTTGCTGTGAGCTAGTCTGATGTCACGGCACTCTAGCCTGGGCAACAGAGTGAGATTCTGTCTCAAAAAAAAAAATCTTATATGATACATATAGTAATATTATTTGAAGGTAGATTATGAGAAGTTTAAGATGAATACTAAAAACCCAGAACATCTACCAAAATATGTAAAAAAGAGAGAGCTAATAAATCATAGGTAGAACTAAAATGGAATCATAAAGAATTATTCAAGTAATCTGAAGCTTTTCATGGACCCAGGGCTTCTGGACACCATATCAACAGATTTCTTCCTTCTTATCTAGAAAGCCATGAAAACATTAGTACAGATCTCAGAAAAGAATCCCCCAAACCTCTGTGTTGACATCTTAGTTCCCATCATCTGTTATTTCTCTATGTCCAGAGAGTCATGGAAACTGCCCCCCACCACACACCAAGCTTTATCTGGAGAATAAATTTAAATAAATATGTCTCAAAATATATGTAAAATCATTTTCAAACATGTATGGATGCTATTATGATACAAATCTATTTTAAAGCATCATTTTTAATCAATCAATGTTTTTGACTAATAATTAACTTCTGCATGGAAGTCATTAAAAAGGGTTCCTTGATTTTAAGAGGCTGGGGTGGGAACCATGGAACCATTGTGATGGACCAAAAGGCTTGGGCTTGAGAGTTTGAGACTCTTTCTTATAAGTAACAAGCAATTGCTGATGGTCTCTCAATGGTGTGCCACATGACAGCAGTTCTCCCACAAAATTTACATTTGGTGAAAATGAGGTAGAAAATAGCTGGAGGGTTTGTTCCCAAGCTCACTGACCTAAAACTAAATCAAATAATCATAAATGAATCACCCAATTTTTGACTTGGCTGGCAGACAGCTCTGATTGGATTATAGAGGTGACCAGACCACATGTTAATATTTTACATCTGACAAGTTGTGTTTATATTTGATTGGATAAGCCATTTGTTAATAAGTTATTATGATATTTTTAGCGGACTGTAATTTTGTGTGATGTGTCATCAGTATTCCTTCTTTTTTGGTAATTGACGCTTCTCCACTTAGCTTGTTTCTGGTGAGGCTGTTCATAATTTCACCCCGCCTGCCTTCTAAGCCAGCAATACACATTTCCCTCACATACAATAGTTGATTCAGCATGGGCACATGACCCAGGAAGGGCAATCATTTTCCTATGTGGGGAATAATATAATGCTGTGTGAAGGAAGGGATGATATTTTCTCCAGGATCATAGGCACTAAGAGCCATGCTTGACCAGAGATTCCAGGGCCACCTTGCCTCCATAAGGACAGTCTTAGTGACAGTAGAAAAAACAAGAAGCGAGCAGAGTTTAGGAATGGAGAAGGGGTCCTGATAACAACAACTAATCTATTGTTTAATTAATTAAAAACTATATATCGAGTACTTACTACGTATTACTATTGTTGGCCTTGGAAATATGGCAGTGAACAAGCCCTCAAAACACTTTTATTCTAGGGAATTCTTGAGCCCCTTGATAGGGCAGAATCTGAAGCCCAGGCCTACTAGTTCAGACTTTCTAGTTACATGAGCCAATTAATCTTCCTTTTCCACTTAAATTCATTTTTCTTAGATTTCTGCAATGTGAAAGAATCCAAGTACATTCTCTGTTAATTCCGGTTTAAGAAGCTACAGGGATGATTTTAAAAGATGAGCCTAGTTTAAGACCAGAGCTCATCCTTTCTGGGGTAAAAGTCTATCAAATAGACCAGCACTTTTCAAAGTGTGGCTCAGGGACCCCTGGGGATTCCTGAGATCTTTTCAGGGTGTCTCCAAGGTTAAAACTATTTTCAAATAATACTAAGACATCATTTGCTTTTTCTGCACACATTCTCTCATGAGTGTATACTGTAGAGTTTTCCAGAGGCTACCTGACTTCTATTAAGCCAGACATTAGAGAGATTTGCAAAAATGTACAATGCTACTCTTCTCACTAAATTTATTTTAGTTTTCATATAGTTGTTTTTCATTAAACTAGGTTATTTATGTCAATATGTTATATAATGGATTTGTTATTATTTGTAAATAAATTAACAGATATTTAAGAAATTTTTCAGTTTAATATCTAATATGATAAAATCAATAGATATAACTCACATGAACAAAAATCTTTGGAATCCTCAAAAATTTTTAAGCATGTAAAGGAATTCTGAGATGAAAATTTTGAGAACTGCTGACCTAGACCAATGCTGAGCACCTGAAGGATTAATGGGTACATTTTGTGGTGGATCTGAATCATGGAGACACAGATTAAAGGAATGTCAGCTTACTGGACATATAAGCCCAATATAAGTTCATGAATATCAATTTCTCTCTTCTATCCTTCTAAACGAAAAGTTCCTAGTTCAAACTGCATTGGCACAAAACGAACTGCAGTAATTGCTTCACTATTAATGGCACAGACCGATCTGTCTTGAAAGTAGCCAGCCCTAATGAGGCCTGGGAGGGTCAGGATGATGCTATGTAGCTTTCCTAAAGGAAGCCACTGTTATTGGCAATCTGAGTAACAGAGCAGGCACCTGGTCAACAAGATAATGAAAAGATGAATTTTCAGAGCTATCTCACATCTGCAGATATGTTGGACTAACCTAAGGAATCATCCAAGTCAGTAATCACTAGCCACTGTCCTGGGCCAAACTGACTTCTCAATACCCAGAGCCCCTAAGTTGACAGTTACTTAGAAGAACTAGAGGTGTCAAGAGTAATATCCAATAAGGAAGCAGCAGGTGGTCTTCAGATATTAATTTTTATTAGCCTAATACTTTGATAAGGACCCTCTCGCTTTTATTTTTAGACCTGTATTTCAACCTAGCCTCTCTCAGAAAGGTAAAATCACTGTGTCTATTCAGCCCCAGCAGCTTTTGACAGGCATGCTCCACCTCGGTGGTCATCAAACCCCTTCTTACTCTTTCTCCATTTTGATCATCCTTGGAGCTCTCTTCATGGCACCATCCTCTTTGTCACTGAGGTCCCCAATCTCAAGTGTTTTTCCCTCCTGAAAACCCCCATTCTTCTTCCCCCAGCCCCATCAGTTTTCAACAAGTTGCAGATTCCTGCCAGTTCTACCCAGTCCTTCACTGAGACTTCACAAGCCCTGAATCATCTAATCCTGATTGAATCAATGTATCTGTTGACCAAAACACTGAAACTTTTCTGAAGAAAAACATTATCCAGAGCTTCTGAAATTCAATAAAATATTACAGGAATGACAGGAAACAGAGCCAAATGATCCAAAGCCAAGACAAAAAACAACAGAAAAATAAAAAAGCCAAACCTTGACATCTAGTACTGGAGTTATCAAATGCTAACTTTAAAATAATTATATGAAGAAAACGTTCAAGGAAATAGATGAAAAATAAAGAATTTCCTAAAGAAAATAGGAATTGAAATAAAAAACGAAAATTCTAGAAGTGAAAAATACAATAACTGAAATTAATGATTCAATGGATAGACTTAAAAATAGATTGGTCATAGTAGAACAGGAAATTAGCAAACTGTAAGAGAGGTCAATAGAAAATACCCAGACTGAATTTTAGGGAGAAGAAAAAAAAGGATAAAAAATACAGAAAAGAGTTCAAGAGATACATGACACACAATGAAAAGTTCTAAAATATATGTAATGGGAAGTCCCAGAAAGAGTGGAAAGAGAGAAAAGGGCAAAGGCAATATTTGAAGAAATCTTGGCTGAGAGTTTTTCAAAATTGACAAAAACATCAAGTTTCTTTGCAAGCCCCAAATAGAATAAATATAAATAAAACTACACCAATTCACATCATAATAAAGCTTCTGAAAATCAAAGATGAAAAGAAAACCTTTAAAATAGCCAGAGGGAAAAACCACATCACCTCCAAAGCAGCATGGACACAGCTGACGACTGACTTTGGCAGAGGCATGATGGTCGACAGAGGACAGAGTGATGTATTCAAGGTGCTGGAAGAAAATGACTTCCAGCCAAGCATTATTTACCCGGTGAAAATATTCTTCAATGATGAAAGTGAAATAAGACATTTCAGGCAAAACAGCTGAAAAATTTTTTGCCGGTAGACCTTTACTGAAAGAAATATTAAAGCAAGCTGTTGAAGCAAAAGGGAAATTTTCCCAAATGGAAGCACAGTAACGCAGGAAGGAATAAAGAGCACTGGAAAGGGAAAATATGTGGAAATATTGAAATAAATTGTGGCTAATTAACATAAAACCATTATATACTGACGTATGGAAAATATTTATAGCAGTAAGATACGTGACAACAGAAGGATAAAAGATAGGGTGGCAGTGGATGGAGTTTAAGTGATCTTAGGTTTTTGCCTTATTCAGGAGTGGCAAGCATACTAATGTAAGATATACTCTCATGATCTCTATGGTAACCACTAACAGCATAGTAAAGGAATATATAACTATATTCTTAACAGGATACATAATTAAATAGGATACACAGTTAATAAGATACATAATTACTTTTAATTACATTAATAGGATACATAATTAAATACTTTTCTACAGGGAATATTCCAGGCCAAGATGGCTTTACCAATGAATTCTTCCAAATATTTAAAGATGCAGTAAAACCAATTTTCACACAAATTCTTGGCAAAAGATAGAAAGATGAGGAAGGTTCCTCATCTTGTTTCATAAGGTTAGCATAACTTTGATGACAAAATCTGAGAAGGCTACAAGAAGGAAAAATTACAAGTCAATCTCTCATCATGAACATAGATGCAAAAGTTCTAAACAAAGTATTAGCAAATCAATACATGTTGCCTATAAAATAGATAATACATCACAACAAGTTGGGCTTATTCTGGTACATAAGGTTGGTTTAATTCTCAAAATTCAATCAGTGTAATTCACTACAATAGCAAACAGAATAAACAGTACACAATTGTCTTGATAGATATGGAAAAAGCATTTGATATATCAACCATTCATGATTAAAACCCTCAGCACACTAGGAATAGAGATTGTGGCAGACCGTATTTTCCAAAACTGGCTACAGATATATTTCTGCTCTCAGAAGTTCTTCCAGAACTTGCAGAACTCTGTGACTACCTTGTTGGGCAGGATGCAGTGGAAGTGATGCCGAATGACTTTCAAGCTAGATCACAGAAGGTAATACAGTCTCCACCTGGCTCTCTTGTGTGATACTCGCCCTGGGGACCCACTTGCTATGGTGTGAGAAAGCCCGAATTAGCCTACAGGGAGAGACAACATGGAGAGGCCCAAGTAGAGAGGCTACCGGCCAACTGCTGGCATCAACCACCAGCTGTGTGAGTAAACAAGCTTTCAGCTGATTCCATCTCCCCAACTTCAAGTCGTCCAGCTGAGGTCCTGGACATTGTGAAGCAGGGACAAGCCTTTCCAACTGTCTCCTCACAGAATCCGTGAGTATAGTAAAGGCTGTTCTTTGTCACTAAGTTTTGGAATGATTTGCTATGCAACTGTAGGAACTGAAATAGAAGGAATCTTCCTCAATTTGATAAATGTTATCTCTGAAAATTCTATAGCTAACATATAATGATGTTACCTAATGATGAACTATCGAAAGCTTTCCCCTTGAGTTAAGGAATGAGACAATGATGCTCCCTATCACCACTTCTAATATATATTTTATTAGTTTTCTTAGCCAATACAATAAGGCAAGAAAAAGAAATAAAAGGCATAATATTCAGAAAAGGAAAAACAAAACTGTCAACTTTGGTAGATAATAGAACAGAAAAAAAAAAGAATCTATAAACTTTTAGAAACAGTAAGTGAATTTAACATGGGTTTTGGATGTGTACAACAAAAAATTCTATTTTTAAATGCTAGTCACAAAAAAGACGTTTTAAAAATAACTCTTACAAAAGCACTTAAAAATCACATAAGAATAATTCTAGAGAAATACTGGCAAGAACACAAAGAAAACTGAAAAATATTACTGAGAGAAATTAAAGAAGATCTAAATAAATGAAAGGCTTTAACATGCTAAGGGGTTGGAAGACTCACTATTGTAAAAATGTCAGTTCCTCTAAAATTAATCTATAGATTCAACGTAATCCCAATCAAAATCTCAACAGGTTTTTGTATGTACATGTGCATGTAAATTTATGAGATGATTCTAAAATGCACATAGAAGTGCAAAAGGCTAAACATGGCAAAGACAATCGTGAGGAAGAACAAAGTTAGAGCACTTACAGTACCAGATATCAAGACATATTATAAAGCTACATTATTTAAAACAGAGTGGTGTTGGTGCAAAGGTAGACAAATAGACACACAGTGAATAGAGCACAGAAACAAACCCACACTTCTAACCACCTGATTTACAACAAAGATATCATTGTAATGCAATGGGCAAAGGATAATCTTTTCAACATAGGGTGCTGGGTGAATGGGCCTCTCTCTGAAAAAATGGGCCTGCACCTCTATTTCAAACCATACACAAAAACCCATTCCAAATGAATTATAGACCTAAGTGTGAAAGGAAAAACAATAAAGCTTCTAGAAGATAAAATAGAAGAAGATATGTATAATATTGAAGTAGGTAAAGATTTTTAAAACAAGACACAAAAAATACTAAGCATAAACAAAAAAATTGGTAAGTTGGAGAAACTTCTCATCAAAAGATGAAAAAATAGAAAGGCATGCCACTGACTGGGAGAAAATATTTGCAATATTCACAATGCATACATGTTATAAAGGGCTTCTGACTGGAATATATAAAGAACTTCTAAAATCAATAAGAATAACACAAACAATACAACAACAACAAATGGCAAAACATTTGCACTGGCTCTTCACAAAAGAAATGTCCAAAAAGCATTAGAAAACATGTTCACAATCATTATTCATCAGGGAAATGCAAATTAAACCCATGATGAAATACTGCTTCTCACCCTCCAGAATGGCTAAAAGCAAACAAAACGATCAACAAACAAAAAGCTGATCCTACAAAGTTGTTGAGAATATGACACATATTGTCAATATATTGCCAGAGGGAGTGTAAGTTGGTATAGTCACTTTGGCAAACTGTTTTGGAATATCTTCTAAAGCTGACCAGACATACACTTTTACCCTCCTAAGTAAAATATCCAAAAAAAATGCATACATATATGCACCAAAAGACATGTACAAGAACAACTTAATTCACTGGGTAAATTGTGATCTCTTTATACAATGGGATATTATACAACAATGAAAATTGAATTACTGCTACATACAACTACATGAAATAGCTCATAGACACAAAATAGTTATATAAAATTTAAAAACAGGAAAACCTAATCTGTAGTGAGATAAGTCAAATAGTGATTATTTTTAAGGATCAAAATGACTGCGGGGGCATAGGGTGGCTTCTCACATGCTGGTAATCTTTCACATCTTGGTCTGGGTAGTAGTTACATGAATGATTTCCTTTTGTAGAAATTCATCCACTGATGCCTGGCTTCTAGCGTATATATGTTTTATTGCATAAAACTAGTTTAAAAAAGGAAAAAGCAATGGTGGCTAGGGTTGCTGATGGTGACAGGGATGATTTTCTGATTCTGAGGCAGACATGTGTGTGTGACTTTTTCCAAATGCCAAAATTGTGGGCTCTATTAAAAATCAAGTATAGATTTCTAGTTACCCTGTATAACTAACTCTATAGTAACAATATCTGACTTTTTTGCCTCTGGGAAAAAAAAAACTGTGGATTCAGTAATACATTCTCTTTCACAAGACAGAATTGCAGCACAGAAACTTATTCCTGAACTCATTTTTTATTCTGTTGGATTTGGGGAAGTTTAGCTCAGGTTGGTTTTCTAGAGGAACAAAAGCAGGAAGAGCCAGTGGGGGAGGGGTGGCACATCAGATCCAGTTGAATGAGCCAAGACAGAAGCACAAAAGCCTGAACTAATTATCTACTCAAAGCGCTTTGCCAGTCGTCTGGCCACCGTGCCTGTGCTTGTCAGGGCCCAAGCTCTGGCGTCACTTTGAAGAGAGACCTTAGGGGACCCCTTGAAGTTCCTGCAGAAGAAACTGCTGGGCTCCTCTGTCTAGTCCGCAGTCCCCTGCTCTGCTCCTGCGTCCCCCTCTCATCTCCCCACTCGCTCATTTTCCCGGAGAGGCTCTGAGCCCTCCAGCTCGCTTCCTGGAGAAGCACGAGGTAGGGTCCAACTCAGCCTGAAGAGCAGCAGTGTAGCAGATGTGAGGCAGCAGGTCAGGGGCCCGGCAGCCAGGGTCACAGCTCTGGGACAGCTCAGGCCTCCGGGAGCTCAAAGGAGGCAGCGAAAGTAGAGGACTTCTGAATGTCTATTATAAATTCCACATTGTCTCAGGTGACATTATTCCCATTTGACTGATGAGGAAACAGGCTCCTAGAGGCAAAGTGCCCTGACCAGGGCCACATAGTGTGTAGGTGGCAGAATCTGCCTTCCCGCCATCTTATCCCAGGGTTTCTCCCTCCCTTGAAGGGATCCTCCAAGCTCCTGTCCACACTGGTGAACATTCCTGGCTGTCCCGGACAGCACAAGAGGGAGGCAGCTGTCGCTGTCCTCACTGTTCCCCTTTAGTGAGTGGCTAAACAAATCCCTGCTAGCTCTGTGTAGACATCGGCGAACCCCTGGGGCCAATCTCCCCCTTTATCCCCAGCCTCTCAGTCAAAGGTTTGGAAAATGTGGCTGGAAATTTAAGACAGCCGAGAACACAGCTGGCTCCCACTGCATAAAGAGCGCTGAGCCCCCAATAAAGGCTCATTCATCTCTAGGAGCTTCATGCTTGGAAGACTCTGAGTGCCTGAAGAGAAATTGTGCAAACTGACATCACAATAAACAGAGAAAGTGTGTCTATAAAATCCCAGACAGGTGGCAAATGCCAACAGTGACAGCAAGTCCCGCAACTGCAATGAAGTGAAAGTCGCAGTCCTCCCTCTTGTGCAGGGCTGCTTCAGTCGGGTGGGGTGGGGGGCAGCTGGACAGAGACTCCGGGCCAGGGAGCAGTACGTTCTTCCACGCTTACCATAAGAGGGAATGGCCAGGAGATGCTCTAGGAACAGTTTATGATGCTTTCCAGATGACAAGACAGGATGCGAGGCTCAGCTACATGTCTTTAGCTGCAATTCAAATGCTGCCTTCTCCTCCCCATGCATTCATTCATTCATTCATTCATCTGGCATACAATGAGCACATCCCAGGTTCTAAGCCCCACACAAGGCTCTGAAGAAAAAACAAGAAAGACCTGGTTTCTTGCTAGAATAATCCCATATTATAGAAGGGTGTGGGAGACATAAAAATAACCCTAATCATTTTTAAACACCTATATGTTTTTCCATTTATAAAGATAATTGTAGAAAAGATACATTATGGAAAAATACAGAGAACATATGAAAGTATCACGAAGGAAATAGAAACACACATAATCCCACTCTCCTGAGACAACCATTGTATTTAGGTTCACGGGAAAAGCTCCATTTGCCCATGGGGCCAGTGTGTGGGAGAGGCAGGGAGTGGGAAGGAGCACGGAAGAGAGAGTGATCTGGTGGCCTTGAGACAAGGGGGCGTTTCCAGGCAAAGAAGGAGGGTCATGCTTCCTGGGAGTCAGGAAGTTATTATACATATGCTTATTATAAGTTATTATACATACACTCAGTGTGCAGCTGAGACTCAGGGTGTGTTAGGATGCCCAGGGAAGAGGGGGAGGGGACGGAAGAGACAGCTCAGGTGGATGGCAAAGCAGCCCCTGGGCCCTGCAAGGAGCTCAGATTCTGTCCTGGAGCATCTCACTCTAGTGTCACACTGCAGAAATCACTCATGAGATGCGTTGCCAGTCATTTGTTACTAATGACTTTTCGGGTATTGATCGACTTGCCTCTTTATAGTCAGCATATACTGGAGCAGATTCAAGGGCTTGCTGCTCACCTTGTGCTCACTCCCATGCCAGGCTGCCCAGAGCAGATGGGAAGAGGCACAGTAAAGCAGGGACGGTGCCCAACCCCAGAGGAGAACGGCCATCCCTTCTGCCCCATCGTCGTGTCCTACGTGACTGAAGGCCTGTGAGGGCAGAGTCCATACCCGCTTCATGTTTGTTATGTCCCCAGACACTAGCACGTTTTATTGATTAGTTCATTCATTCATTTAATAAGCATTCATTACTGCCCACTATGTGTTAGACAATCAACACACTTCATCACGGTAAACAAACCTCCCTGCCCTCCAGGAGTTGACAGTCTAGGCGGGGCGAGAGGGGCAGACTTTAAAGGAATGAACACACCAATAAATGCTTAGTTATAAATAGTGACAAATGTTGAAAGAACAGTTATGGGGGCTATATGTGGGGAGGGCTAATTACACTGGGAACAATAAAGAAATCACTAAGGAAATCACATTTCAGTTGATTTCCAGAGGGGCTGGAAAATACTAGGCACTAAATAGTTATTTACTGAATGGAACAAAAGTCAAAATCTGCCTGTGTCAACTGCTGTGTGTCACGGACAAGACCGATGCGTGGGGATGGGAGCCTGGTGCTGCGGCTAACAGCACTGAAGAGTTTACAGTGCGGGAGTCAGATTTGTGTTTTAAAAAGGCAATGGCTTCCTCTTTTGAACCTTAGCATTTCTTTTCTGTAATTTCTTGGGACAGGCCCAGATGATTTCTACACACTCTTCTTCTCCCATTTAGACTCCTCGTCCAAGCAGTCATCAGCTACCTGGCCCTCCGGCAAGCTTGGCAGGTGGGCAAAGCCTCCCCTGGCCTTTCTCACCCCTCCCTCACTCAATTGCCTTCTTCCCCTGACTGCTACTCTTCTTCTAATTGTCCCTGAGCAACCCCAATGGGCAGCACATCAACTCTTCCTTTCTTATCAAAACCGCTTTCATAAAGTGAAATTGAATATGGCATAATGCCTGATAAGGCTTAGTGCTTACTGTCCCTATTAGGAATGGTAAACCCTTGAGCCAGATAAATGAATGCTAATAATGAAATTCCAGCCAAATAGAGGGTCTACCATGGCTCCCCACTCTTAAAGTTCCTCGTGGGCCCTGCGCTCTGCCCATGGCACTAACTGCATGGTGAGGAGGTGGGACTCTGCTTGCCACCTGTGGGCAGAGGGTGCCACAGGGTCTAGATTGAGGTGTAGGTTGGGAGAACTAGGACTCGAAGGGCTGTGGTGTCCACAGGAAGAGATGATCCATGAGGGAGGGTTGAGAATAGGTTTGGGTATGTGAATAGGAGCAGGGAGATGTTTCCTGATGTAGGAGATCTGAGTGGGTCATAGAGACTAGAAGGACCAGGAGGCCTGGAAATGACATGGTCGTCATTAACACATGCAGTACCAGAGAAGGCATCAGGCAAAAGAGAAGGGTGCTCTGTCACGTGCTGGCTGTGTGGTCTGGGGCATATTTACTTAACCTTTCTGAGATTTCATATTATAAAACAAATTGCAATAATTAGCTCTCTAGTTGTGCTGAGGATTGTGCAAGATTGAAACCATGAAATTGCCTAGTAGAGTGTTTGGCACACGAGCGTTCGAGTGATGCTGGTTTTCTTTCCTTCCCAGCTAAGCAAGTCAGGAAGTCCCTTACCTTAGCTCCAGGCAATTTCATCAGAGGCATTATATGAGTTTTAATAACCCAGAGTGGGTCCCAGATTTTGAAGGTTATGGATTAAAGCGATGACCTTTCAAAGGTCCCATATCTTCCTGCTCAAGGACATGGCAGTTCTGAGGGTGACAGATCCTAAACAACTGCCAGTTTCAGGGGTGCAGTGATAGTAGCACAAGGGGTATAAAAGGGTGTGAGTGGGGTCTGTGTGGGCAGGGGCAACAAGAAATGTGGGGACTTCAGATATGGCTGGGTGACTTAGAGCAAATTGCTTACCTGGCCAGCACTGCTGGCAGTCAGGAAACCTGAGCTGAGTCTGAGTGTGATTTAGAATCTGAAATCTTGAGTTCTAGCTGGAGGTGCTGTGTGGGAGCACATGGGCAAGGCAAGGAAGAAGCTTTTGCCAGAAGATAGCACATGGATTTTGAACAAGAAAGAAAAAGACTTTCCCCAAGTTCGAGTTCAATGTAGATAAGCTGTGCAAAGCACTGCCCTCTCGTTGCAGGCTTCTCCAGCCATAGAAAAGGAAGAGAACGTCTCGTCTTCAGCTCCCTAGGTTTGCTGCTTTTGGCTCCAGACCCAATAGGTAGGAATATGAGTATGAACACATTAAGTGCCATATGAGTTGTATTTAACTCATGCTAGTTTTGAGCCTGGGGCCTGGTGAAGCATATGTATAATAACTCACACATCTCTTTACCTTGGGAGCTGTTTGAACTATTTTTCAAGTTGCATATAACTCACACACAGAAAACAATAAAAAGTTAACAAATTTTTCATTAAAATAGAAAGAATTGTCCTGTTTTCGAAGTTTGTATTCTATTTTCATAATAAAACATCATGGCCCCAAGGAAAAACATTGTTTTTCTAGTGTGGCAGTCTATGTGTTAATGTAATCACAAATAAGAATATGAGCACAAACACATGTGAATATAAACATAAATATGAATATGGTCCATGGCTCCTTCCTCTGATCTCTGGGGGAGGACAACTCTCTGTGTGCTCCATTTAGAGTCCATTGGCAAACTGTCTTTTACTGTACACATGACTACAGTGACCCTTATTCTGTATAAAGTGCTTTGCAGCCTCAAAACAGCTTTCACATCCATTGTCTGCCATGAGACATCCAAGCCCGTTCCAGAAAAGGTAGGGCGGGGCTCCCATTGCTGTTCGCATGTGGAAACAGCCATGCTCAGGTGGAGGACTCCTTCCAGCTGGCCGCTGCCTTCTTTCCACTGCTCCCTTACCCTGTGTTGAACTTGAGGAGATCTTTGAAGTAAAGGGCTTATTCTGTGCTCTCAAGGCTCCTACAGACCGACTAGAAATGCAGCATTTGCATATGTACATCAATTTACACCACCCTGGTTGTCGAGAATAGATACCCAAAGTGTATTAACAATGCACACTGGACACATTCAAAGGGAAGGGTCATTTGAAGGTTGGATGGCCTAAGAAGAGGCCTCAAGGAAGACCTGAACATTTAAGCTGGGTTTTGAAGGTCAGGTGGAATTTGGAAAGGTAAGGGACATCGAGTGTGTCCCAGCTTGCTGGAATGGCAGGGGTAAGTGTGGAGGGTGGGAAGACACCTGGCTTGTGAATTTGGTTACTGATAAGTTAGATGCCCAGAGAATGACTCCTGAAAGCACTGAAAGAAATCAAGTTTCTGGTCCTGCAAACTATAGGACCCTAGACCAAGGTGAATGTCACCTAATCAGGCATGACATCCTATTTCCTCAGAGAGTGTCCTAGACTGATATGAAAGAAAGGATGGCTTGGCTATTGTAAGCCTGGAAGGCCCAATCACATCGGGGAGGAGGGGGTGTGTTAGAGAGAGCTCCAGGGCCTGGGACCACTCAGAGGCCCCTATACATCTCCTGTGATGTCCCTAATGAAGGCTTACTCTGTGGTAGGCAAAGCTACCCTGTACTGGGGAAAGGTGCAACCCTGAGCTTTCTAGGCATGCAGCCAGAGCAGTCATAGGTTCGGAGCCTCTCACCACAGCCTCAGTTTTTCTGGGTACACAGCTCTGTTCCCAGACCTGGGAGGGAGCTAACAAGCGGGCCCAGGGGACGCCTGAACACACAGGCCTGAGACACATTCTTTACCCGCTTGGTGATTTTGGAATTAATTAAATATCCCATCTTACCAAAGCTTTAGGGTGTTTTTGCTCTAGAAAGCTTCTTTTCTCTTAACTAAATTGAGGCCCATAAATGAGAAATACAGTGCATGAAATCTCTGGATGTCACACCATAAATCTCAGGCATGCAGCTTTGCAAATCTCCTTTAGGATAAATTGTAGCAATAAAGTGTTTGCATTTTCTCCATGTATTGCTGGGTGCAGGGAGTCGAGCCTTCTCCAGTCATGGGCAATTTGATTGAAGACCACGTGGTCACACAGGGGTCGTGAGGCCACTTGGCTGTGGGCCCTGGGGTGGCTGGTCCTCTACCCTCCTACCACCACCCAAAGGAATGGCGCTCTCTGCTCTGGCAATGACCTTGGGAGAAGTTAGGAAGATCTGGAGGACAGTGTTCATCTCAGGGGAGGAAAGGATAGGTTGAGACCAGGAAAAGGGCATGGGATTCTTGGAATCTGATACAGAGGATCTTGGACCTAAAATATACTAGACACGTAATTAAAAATTTGTTTGTTTACCCTAAACAGCCCTTCTTGTTTCCTTCAAGCTAACTGTCCCTTAGCGTTTAATTCATTCAGTTAAATACTAAACAGCAGTTTAAAAAATATGAACTCTATACCTAATGTTGAGTGAGAAACACAAGTTCTAAAAGATATATATAATGTGGTAAAAACAGGAGTATGCATTGGCTATGGACACAGACAGATCCAGGACAAGTATAAAGTCCCACATGGAGTAATATCCACAAATTCCAGAGAGTGGCGGGGAGGATGAAGGGAGAATGGCGTGAGGCTTTAGATTTGTCTACTAAAAAAGGGGGGAAAGCCAAAGCAAATAGGGTCAGATATTAATATCTATAATTCTAAGTGGTATATGTATTTGTTATATTATTTTCAGTATGTCTATAATATTTCATAATTAAAAGTAAAATATTTTAAAAGGAATAAAAATTATGTATTTTTTTGCTGTTTGGAGAGGTGTGAAATGGTATGTATCCAGTTTGTTGAGTTGTATGGGACTGTTTATCTCAAAACTATATGGTCCCAGGTGATTGTCTGTTTATATTTCTTGTTTCTGCCTTTTATTGCCCCTTTGCCCCAGGGATATGTTGACATTTCTTGCTGTTGTCAGTCAACGTGCGCACTTACTATGCACAGCAGCTGAGAGGAGAGACCAGGCAGACACAGGACGGCAGAACCGGGGCTGGCTGGCTCTCTCCAGCAACACACAAGCAGATGCAAAATAGGGAATGGAGAGAACTCAAAGAAAAGCCTCTATAATCTGAGAACCTGGATGAGCGTCCTAAGCCAATCCTTCTCAAACTTAAATGTGCATTTGAATCTCCTAGAGCCCTTGCAGATCTGATTCTGCAGGTCTGGGTGAGGCCTGCGATTCTGCATGTCTAATGAGCTCCCAAGTGATGTTACTGCTGCTGGTCCAGGGACCACACTTTCAGTGTCAAGGTCCTAAAGAAGGAAAAGAGATGCAGCAGGGTCCTTTGAGCCACCTCACATGTTACATGGGTGCATGCCTCTAATGGGAGCCTGTGCTTCTAGGTTTGAAGACCAGTTCCAGCTTCAGGGAATGGGAGACCCCTGACTGATTATTCTAGAATAGCAGGTGAGGAAATAGATACCCACGGAGGTTCAGTCGTTCACCCAAGCCACGAAGCTGTTAATGGCAGATCTGGACTGGCGTTTGGATTCCTGGCCTGTAGTTTAGCGCTTTAACTCTTTGACCATTTAATCATTTTCCTCATAGTAAGAAAACAAACTCAACAGTAAGAATTCACTAAATTGCCAATATCTTTGGCCTTAAGCAATGCCCTTGTAGGTAAATCCAGATTTAAAATAAAAAGAGCAATGGGAAAGGGAAGAAAATTATTTTTCAGTCTTTATCATAGGATTCCTGTAAACTGTAAACTCCCATAATACATAATAGACTTAACATTTAATTCAATTTTACCAAAAATCAATTTATACATACTATTTTATCAGCACACATTGCAAAAATAAAGGCCTACCTTAACTGATTAGTGTGGCTCTGCCAGACTCTGGGTCTCTGTCTTTCCTGAGCTTTCTAGAATCTCTGACTTTGGCAAAGCTGCTTCTCTAGTCTTTAATTTTTTCACCTAAAAATGGTGTTGAAATCACTGTCGCTAAGGCCTTTTCAGTTTTAATGGTTTTTGAGTCTAAGGTTTTTTCTTTGTATACCTTAAATATGGTTTTCTGGGACTCCTCTCTCCAGCTGTCATTTTTCTCTTTACATGGTTCACAGCTTTCCTGCTCAGGGAAGTGATAAGTGAAAAGAAGGACTATTGATACAGTAGTTACTTTATATTCAGGGAAGAGGGTCACTGCACTATTTAAAACCCGGCAACAGAATGACTTTCTGTTTGATTTTCAAAGGCTCTGAAGCCTCAGTTCTTCCCACAAAGAAAGTAATTAATTGTTTCATGTCTACCTTCCTTAAAAGAAAGAATATGGTCAGTGTGGTGGAACTATCAGGAAACCCCATCAAGCCAATTGTGGCTGTCCCTTCCTGCCTGGTGACCACGGATCTCAAATGGACAACACATAAACGGTTAGTATAACCCTGTGGGTAAATTCTGCCCAGACACTGCCCCTTTCCCCTGAGAAGGCACTGGTTTGAGATCAGCATTGGGAATGAAAACCCTAGTAGCACCAGAACCACAAAGGCTCTCTCTGGGCTTGGAAAGGTATTGCTAGGGGGTAGGGTCCCGCTCATCAGGATACCGCTGGACAGTGTGCCATGAGTAGGGGAAAGTTATTCTACCACTCAGGTGCATGGCTTCATAAAACGGAAGTATTGGCTTGCAAGATTTTCTGGTCTCTAGTTCTAGATTCTATAATGAAGCTGGACTTGGAGTGCAGGCATAAATCCCATTTGTTCAAGGAGGAGAACTATGGGAGAAAGATATCTATGCCTACATCTGAGGGAGGAGGTACTAAATCAGGGTGGTTAGTAAGGAAGATCAGAGGTCAAGACTAGCAGAGAAGCATGACAGCTGGTACCACCTGGGAAAAGTTACCTGATGCTTTAAATAGGCACCAAGCTACTGGTGTGGTATGAGGTCATGCATCCATGGCATGAGTCTCATGGGTCCTTTGCACAGAACTGAGTGTTGTTGCCGCAGTGGGATGAACCGCAGGTGTCTTGTAGTCCAGCTGATGACAGAGCAGGAGAGTGCCATAGGAGACCAAGCAAGGCAAAAAGGAAAGCTGAGAATCTCTGAAACCTGGTCTCTGGATAAGAAAGTTCTTCAGTTTTCCATGATGACTACATGGATCGTTCAAATCCACAGCAAGAAGCTCCTCAAGAGTTTCTCTTTGTGCGTGAAGGGGCAGTGGGAGGGAAGGAGGTACTTAGAGAGTGTCAATGGCAGCTTGCCTTGGATCTGCCAGATTCTGTTCCTCAAGGCTGTGCCTGTGTAGTTGTTGGGCTAAGGAGGGTGAATGAGCAACTTGCACCCTAAAATAGGAAACCCCAAAGGCAGGGACTTTAGTAAAAATATGTGCTTGAAAAGAGAGCAGGAATAGGAATTGCAAGAGTAGTTTCTAGTTCCCAGCAAGCTGTACAACCTGGGTAAGTATCTCCCCTCCTATAGTTCTAGTTTCCTTAGGTACAAAATGAGAGAATACATTTTCTTAATGGTTTTAAATTATGTTTGTATACTAGCATCACTGGAGGAGCTTTCAAAAAATACCAATGTCCACGTACTACCTCAGACCAATGGAATCAGAATCTCTGCAGGTGAGGCACAGCTTTTTAAAGCCCCCCAGCAAATTCTAGTGTGTGTCCAGGTTCAAGGACCACTGTCACTACTCAAAGTACAGCCATGCACCAGCAGCAGTAGTATCTCCTGGCCCCAGCTTGTAGACCCACTGAATAGGAAGCTGCACTGTAACAAGATTCTCAAAGGACTCGTGTGCACATCCAAGTTCGAGAAGCACTAAGACAGCTGATCTCCAAATAACATTTTACTTTTAATTATGAAATATTTTTAACATATAGAAATGCATAGAGAATAATTTAATTAACACCCATATATCCAACCTGGCTTTATCAGCTCATTAGCTTTTACTATTTTTGTTTTAGACTTTGCTTAATGTGATGACATTTATTTTAAGTAAAATATCCTGGATCCTATGCTTGTTACTTTCTTTGTAGATATAGTCACTATCCTGCTTTTAGTGTTTCTCCAGCTAATTAATGTTTTTATATTATTATCACATAGGTAGGTAACAGGCTTTCTGTTGTTGATCCATTCTTGCATTCCTGGGATAAATCATAATGGGTCACTTCATATTTATACATATATTAACACACTGCTGGATTTGGGTGCTAGTTTTTTATTTAGGACTTACGGTACTAAATGAGATTGGTCTAAAGTGTCCTTTATAGTCAATTTTTGGTATGAAGAGTATATTGGCCATATGAAATGAGTTAGGTAGTTTTACCTTTTTTCCCCTAGTCTCTAAATAATTACTAGTTTGCAAAAGATAGGATTTATCTGTTTCTTGGAGGATTAGAAAAGTGTTCTTATGTTGTGGGGTGTGGGAGGCGATTCATTATTGATTCCTTTTCATAAATCGTTATCAGTTTATTCTGAGTTTCTGTACTTGAGTCAATGTTGGCAATAAATCTCTTTCTAGAAAATTATATATTTCATCCAAGTTTTCAAATTCATTGACACAAAATCATTTAATTTATTCATTTTAAAAATCTTCTACTGTATCTGTAGTTACTGTTTCATTTTCCTTTTTCTCTTTTGTCTCACTTATTTTTTTTTTTTCAAAGAATCAGCTTTGTAAAGCACTCTTTATTACCTTTTTCTTATGTTTTAAGTTTAGGTAGATGTTATATTTGTAACTTGTCAAATTTATAATTTTTTTTAAAAAAATGAATGTACATAAGCCTATAAATTTGATCTCAAAGTTCATTGTAGCTGCATATTGCAAATTTTGATTAGTGTTTTTATTGTCTCTAGTTCTAAATATCTAGTAATTTCCACTGTGATTGTCTCTTTAATCCATTAGTTATTTAGAAGGGCATTTTTATGTTTCTAGACATATGTTGTTATTGTGTTCAGCTATCTTTTATTACTATTACTACTTTTAATTTAATTGTACTGTGGACAGAGAACTGATTTCTATGGCATCAGTCCTGTGAAGTATGACTTCCTTTGGATACAAAATATGACCTATTTTTATAATTGTTCCATGTGTCTATGGACTTATTGAGTTCATAAAAAGATGTTGCATGTTAATTTTGTTGTTCGAATCTTTGTTATTCTTACTAATTATTTTTCTGTTTGATCTTCAGATTTTGACAGAGTGGCTTTGTCAGCAACTCTTTATTTTCTGTCGGCTTTTACCTTGTGCATAACAAGGCTATATCATTAAGTTCATGAAAGTTTGCTATTGCCAGACCTTCTTGCTAGACTCTTTACTATTTTGTTGTGTCCCTCATCCTTATCACAAGCTTTTGCTGTGAAGTACTACTTTGATTGATAATAACCATTTCTTTTGGCCTGATGGCAAATCTTTTTCCATTTTCTTATTTTCAACCTTTCTAAAAGGTTTTGTTTTAGGTATGCTTCTGGTAAGGACAGTGAATTCTGTTTGTCTTTTAAATTCATGATCTCTCTTTTTAATAGGTGAGTTCAGTCAATTTACCTTTTTGTATAATTGCCAATATATTTGATCTATTTCTACCAACTGCCATCAAAATTTTTTTGATTTTTTTTACAATTTTCCTTCTTTAACTTTCCCCCTTGCTTAACTATAATTAATCTTGAAGAAAAAAATTTATTTTTTTTAGTATTTCTATTCTTCTCCCCAAAACATAGAACTTAAGAAACCTTAAGTATCTGCTGAACATCACCTCCAATTTTGTCTTTTCTGTAGAGTTTTAGTTTTACCCTTTTTAGACACCTTAAATTATTTCTTATAATCAATCATTAATTATAATATTTAAAATTTACCAACACATTTTATTCATTTCTGTGCTATCAATTGTTTCTTGTATTGAATATCTTCTCTCTTTGTTTTCTTTCTTGAAGTAACTGTAATATTTGTACCCCCATAATATGCTGAAATAAAAAAATAAATTAAAAAAATAAATAAATAAAAATAAAAAATAGAAAAAAAAAGAAATACATCCTTTAATATTCTTTTCATGAGATCTACAAATTGTAAACTCTTTTAGTCCTTATAAGTCTGCAAATGTCTTTGTTTTGACTTTGTTCCTTAATGATACTTTAGATGGCTACAAAATTCTAGGTTGATGACTCCTTTCTCTCAGAACTTTGGAGGTATTAGTCTACTATTTTCCAAAATTTTTGTTGCTGGTGACAAGTCTTTCTGATTATAGGTAATCCCTTTAAAAAATATTCTATTAATACTAGCTTTTAATATTTTTCTCTTCATTATCTTTGATAACCTAAAGTTTTGCTATAATTTGTCTAGGAGCAGAGATATACTATTAATAATTCTGCTATATACTTGTAGTGAACTTTTTATCTAAATAGTTCTGCCTTTCTTCAGTTCTGGAAGATTCCTAAGTATTGATTCTCCTTCATCTCCTCCACTCTCTTCCTCTGACACCCTGTTAGACTATGTCTAAGAGCTTCTCTATCTTCCATGTCCCTAACCCACTTTTTCAAAAATTTAGAAAACTCTCTCTCTGCTACATTCTGGGTAAACATTAATCCACTAAACTAATCCACTAATTTTCCATTTGAACAAGACCATTCCAGAGTTTATCTCACCTATTGAGCTGATATATTTTAATTTAAAATTTATTTTGATTTTATTTTCAATGACTATCTTTTTTATTTCAAATATTTATAATTAGTGCTTTTCCATCTCCACCTGTTTTCATTTCATTTCAGCCTGCTTTTGTTTCATAACTTCTGGCTCTTTTTAAACAAAAGTTTTCCTTCAAGCATCTATTTGAGCATATCTCAAATGTATTCATTTTAAAGTTTATTCAGATTGGCATAAAATTTCATTTAATCTGAAGGGGATTCATATTGTAAGGACTGATTTTTGGCTTTCTTTCTTGGCATGGTTTTACATTTTTGAATTTTATGCTTGAAGGCCAGGCTCCTTTTGAGTGACAGGTATTTGCTTACAGGTCCTCCCCGTCTCCAGCCAGGCTCCCTCGTCCCACGTCCCTCCCCATCTACTTGGTTCTGTTGCCTCTCCATGCTTGCTCCTCCCTCAGGGTCGGAGCCAGATTCACTCTCTGGGCAGTTTGTTTCAGTTCCCGGTCACAGGACATTGTTTCTAGGACTGCAGCTTGCTAAAAACAGTAGCCTCAGTGGTGTCTTTTCAGGTTTCTTTGATGGCTAGAGAAGCTTCTTTCATGCGAACCCTGGCCCTGGCCCTTCATCTTGGCTGGTCATCCTTAGAACTATGTACCACACAGGGCCAAAGTCCTGGCTGTATGCACTGCTTCCTTCCCCAGAGCCCAGCCGGCCTGCAGCCTCATCTGCTCATTCCTTTCCATTTCTGTCTTGGGTTTGAGAGATGGAGACATGGTGCCTGTATTGTTGAGGTCAATTATGTAATTCACATGGTATCTATCCTTATGACATATTTAGAGCGGGCTAGTGCGAAATACAACATCTTGCTCAAAGTCTAGATTCGCCAAAAAATGACCCAGGTATAGTCACCAGGTTAATAATGGAGAATCTTGTTTTCTTTGGGGCATAAGAGTCAGTATATATTATGTTATCTCTTACCTTTTAAAATATAATAACCTAATAACCTCATGCAAGTACCGGAAGGACAGAAACTATGGTTCTCTATCATTCTATGCATTTCTAAGACCCAGGAGACTGTTTGGTATGAAATGAGTGTTTCATAAATGTTACAGAAAAAACGAAATAAGCTTCTCTGGGCATTTTTCTGAACCCTTTTGATAATGTTCTTAGACTTAAATTCAAACATCTACCCCCTGGACCATAACTTTAGTGTTGCACATAAAGTCAGCACATTTTTAAGATCAATGACGTCTTGAAGTCAGCCATTAGCTGCAAAAGTCAGAGCTGCTTAAGAGAGATATGGGCATGCCCTGTTCTATAACAAAGGAGCAACATGGAAAAATATTCACTGATAAATATCCTACCAATAAATTAAAAACAATAAGCAAATACCTTCAAATTTCTTTCACAGAGTGTTTTGTTTGTCTTTCTCTTTGAAAATTATTTATGAGGAATAATTTACTGATACTGTTGTTACCCCAAATTATATACCCAAGAAAATTAAAAGCACTACAGAGGAGGAAATAATGAATAGTAGCATTTAATTAAAATCAAAGTGGGTACAATCAATGCCTGTCTAATACAATAATGAGTTCAATTTAATTTTCATTTAATGGGGAAAAATGAAGTTTAAATCAACTGCCTATGGAATTAAATGACAGCAATTTCAAAAATGTAAGTTTTTTTTCTAAAAGTGAAGTCCTAAAAGAATAACAACAACAAAAGCAATGCCAACTAACTGATCTGTATCCATTTTCCAGTAGAGTTAGAGAGAACAGTTTCCTCTAGTAAGCAGGACTATGCATTTTGAGCTTCGGGAAAGTAGAATTAATTAAAAAGCAATACTCTAACTCTTTGAACTTTAGAGTCATCAAAAAAGTAGACAAAATTGGATTTCTAAGGATTGCCAGTTTGGGATCATGGTCCAAAAGGGACTGAAATAAACAAATTACCATGTTGGGGAGCTTGGTTTGATGCTTCGTGCCAGATCTGTGCTGCAGATAGGGCAGCACTTGAGCATGAGCAGGCAGAGAGGTGTGGAAAGGAACTCTCATAACCCCAGACACCTCTCTGTGGCCATGCAGCTGATGGGATGGGATTCAAGTTAGACAGTGAGATGGGACTGTTTTCACAAGTCCCAGCTTAGACTTTGTGGAAAGGTTATCACACCTTTGTGCTATTTATGAACTCCAATCTTGGAAGAAGAAACGACTCTACTTGAGTTGGTTAATCCATGAAAATGTGAAGTGAGAGGCAACCTGGTATAGTGTCCAGAATACCAGATTCAAGGCTGGAAGTCCTGTCTTTGTAGCTTAACGGCTCTATGGCCTTGGGCAACTCAGTGGCTTTGAGCCTCTGCTTTCCAATCTGAAAAAATGGGGTTACTGGCATCCATCTTGCCCTATCCTCACACAATTTTTAGATGATGGGTAGGAGACATTTATTTAATACCTGCCATGTATGAATCACCTTATGAGGTAAGAAACATCATTTCATTTAATTTCCTGCCCATTTACTCAACTAATTGTTATTTTACTCAGACAGAATCAAGGTCACAGATGGGACCAGACCCAGAACTCACAGTTTATGCATCTCCCCCTCCCTGAAGGTTGCATAATATCCTATGCTTGTTCTTGGAGCTCAGCTCATATTGAAAGGCAGAAGGGCCCAGTCTGGTTGGAATTATTTTGGTCTTCTCTGCTCATCTCATTTTATTGGGTTGTTATTTTTTTTCTGTTGGACTTTTCCATAATAGTTATACACACATGCACATGTGCATACACACATACATATACACACACTAACACCCCTCCACATTCTGTCTGTCCTATTAGACTCAATAACAGCAGGGGTCACCTCATATGTAATTCTAGGTAACCCCAGAACAGTTCTCTAGACAAAGCAGGAGCTATTTAAATATGCCCATGTGAATGATTAAATTATTTGCATTCTTTTTGTAGGCTGTTTTTCAGGCAACTGACAAGTTCCTGTTTTTTACTGTTTAGTACTCTGTCACCAGGCTCTACCAGGTGCTTACTTCTTGTTACATAAGTAGTGTTTCATCCTGCTGCTGTATTCAGCAGAAGGTTGGGCTCACTCCCTAACCCCCAAACTGAGACTCAAACACCGATGACTCACCAGCTCTCCTAAACGTCTAATTAATCACAGCAGCACTGGAGCAGAACAACACTAGTTCAGGGTGTGTCAAGCAATTCCCCTAGTGTGACTGATAGCGTTAGAGCTGTAGAGTTGGCTTAGGCCAGATAAAATTGGTAAGAATCCAGGTAGCTTTCATGGTTCTATTTCATAAATTTCACTGAGGTTGGTTGAAAAAACAAAGAATGGGCAAAAAAATGATTTTTAGCATTCTTTTCCTTTATAATTTACTTCTGATCTTCACCTCTCATTTAGTAATGATGGTCTCTGGGGAGAACTTCAAATTGTTCCATCCCAGTAGAACTCCATAACCACAGTGCATGTTCAAAGAGAGATGAGAAAATTGGAAGTAGGACTTAGCAGAAAGTGCAGTTAGTTAAGCACTTTTGATCACAGCCTGATGTTTCTCTAGCTGGGAAGGCTGTTGTCTTTGTCTAAGCTTGTTACTTTGGTTTCATGGAGCAAAGAAGATGGTTATCACTCTATTAGCCAACTCAGTACCACCAATCACTAGGGTAGTGAATGGGACCACAAGCTCTAAGAAGAAAGAAAAATCTACCAAAGGAGGACCCAAAACTACTCATTGTCAGGGTTTTAAAATAGTCCACTTAAAGTAGAATTAGGGATGAACAATTAACTAGAGCAGAACTATGCAAATGAATATGCAAAGGAGATAAAAAGAGACTGTAATTATTTATTTATATGTTTACCTCTCATATTGCCTTGTGCATTTCTTAAAATAAGGTCTGTATCTTAGCTTTTTTGACTTTCTATCCCCTAGGCTTGGCATGGTGCCTAGCACTTACTAGATGCTCAATAAATGATTAATGGAATTCAATATTCTACAAGTATAAGCTCTTCCAAAGATATTATATTAATCTGATGTTTGATACTGCCCCAAATAAAAAAGCATGACAACTATGTTATCTGGGGCATGATGGAGTATATCACAGTGAACTGCACCAGGATGAGACATGCTGGAACCTGGACCTCAGAAGCTTGTTCTAGGATGGGGCGCTATCTCCAGTGCTGAGCCCAGGAAAAGCCAGGGATCTGCTATCAGAAGGATATGGCTATAATGGATAGCTGGTTATACAGGTGTTCTTAAGGGGAAGTGACTCCACAGAAGAGAGAAACATGTCAACAAGAAAACCAATAGCAGACAGTGCTCATAGTGCAGGAAGGTGGAAGCTCTGCAGGGATCCTCAAACTTTTTAAACAGGGGGCCAGTTCACTGTCCCTCAGACCGTTGGAGGACTATAGTTTTAAAAAAACTATGAACAAATTCCTATGCACACAGCACATATCTTATTTTGAAGTAAAAAAACAAGTGGGCAAAAACACCAGCATGTGGCCCGTGGGCCGTAGTTTGAGGATGCCTGCTCTATAGGGAGTAGGGACACAGCTGTTGCACCACATCCTGGCTAGGACTCCAAACCCTGAGCATGGGGCAGGCTCTTGTCTTATAGGGACTAGGGCATGTGTCATGGATGCATGTACCATGGAATAAAGCAGAAGCCAGGTATCATCCCTGGAGACAGGGACAAAAATGCCAGAGCTGGCCAGGCAGCAAGTATGCCTTGATGCCAAATCCCAGAATACTCAGTGTTTCTTAAAATGCCCCTGCCAGGTTAGAATGGGAGCTAGAGATGGGGGAGGGACTGAGCCTGAAAGCAGCAGGGTTACAAGACCTTGGCCATGGGCAGAGGAGGGGCTAATGCTCAGCCTGGCCTGGCTAGTAGAGTCAGATGGTGTGTTAATATGTTGCTCCGGATCATTTGGTGGCATTCTAATAATCTGCAAGTGCTCACATACCAGGCCAACGTGGAGGAGAACAGCATTTAAATACTTATTATTAATATATACTTAGGCTGGAGGGTCTCAAAGTGTGGTTCCCGGATCAGCAACCATCAGTATCACCTGGGAACTTGCTAGAGATGCAAATTTTTAGGCCTTGCTCCAGACATACTGAGTCAGAAATGGGACGTGGGGCAGGGGTGCAGAGACAGCAATTTGTATTTTAACAAATGCTTCGGGTGATTCCAACACATGCTCAAATCTGAGAACCACCATAGTAGACAACATCTAAGTCAGGTGTTCTTAGCCTTTGTGGATGCCATGGACCTCTCTGACAGTCTGGTGAAGCCTATAGACGCCTTAGAATAATGTTTTCAAATACATAGTACTACAAAGGAAACCAATTATACCAAAATGCAGTTGTAAAAAAGTCATGCTATAGTAATGTATGTGTTTCTTTATTAACACATTAAATAACAGTATTTCATGGCAGATCTAATAATAATTGTCATTTTAAAGTAGTGATGTGCTTAAGCCATATTTCAAGATGTCTGCAACAATCCTGTGACTTCTATTATGACAAAATCACATAGACTACTAAAATACTATAGTAGTAGTAAACTCATTGTCTACATTCACAATTGAAGAAATACTAAATTTCAGTTAGAAGTAGTCAAAATAAAAATGTAATTTTTTTTCCATCCAAGTCCATGGACCCCTCAATTCTATCTGTGGTCCTCTAAGGATCCATGGCCCCCCAAATTAAAAACTCTGCTATAAGTACTTAATAAACATCACCTTATTTTATTCTTTTAACAATATTATTCTTAATGTTCCCATTTTAGGAATGAGGAGATTGAGGCTCAGAGAACTGAAGAAACATATCCAATGTCATATGTAGCTAGGACCTGAGTTTAGGTTCAATCCCCCTATAAAATCAGGTTCTCCTGCCTGATCCATTAGTGTCCTCCCAGTGCCTAGGACAGGGCTGGGTCCGTAATACGTGCTCAATAAGTATTTTCTGACTAAATTAATGAGTGAATTGAATTGAATGAAAGCCAAGCCTGCCTGCCTCAAAAGTCCATTCTCTTTCCACTCCCATCTACTCTGTGCTACCATTAAAAGCAGACATTCAGCAAGCAGGAAAAGGTAAGTTCAGGTCCCTCATATGCTAGACCTGACAACTTAGTTTCGATTCTAAAGTGATGTTGAATACACATATCGTGAGCAATATTATTCCATCAAAATTGGAAAAACAATTCAGCAAATTGAGGAGAGGAGCGTCTCAGCAAGGAGCACAAGTCCCTCTGTTTTCTCTTGGAAGCAGCTGAGCTTGTTTATGAAACAGGTTGTTACTTTAACTCAACATGTATCCTTCTTTAACCAACAAATTAGTGCCAGCAGGAGAGGACAGGAAAGCAGACAGTGACTAATGGGGCAAAGAACCCAGGCTCAAGGAGAAACACAAAACCAGGAAAGAGAGACATAGAAGGGTTTCTTCTCTTCTGAGCAAAGCAAATGTTTCTCAGGGGCTTTCCATAGATGTCTAATGTTCTTAACTAACCACACTTAATTTAATTACCTAAAAGGTGAATTGGATGCTGGAAATTTACATAACAGCAATTCTAATGCTTATAAATTGCACAATCAATTAAACCCTTAAGAACAAATGTATACGCTGGAAATGAAATATCTATCTAGTAGGATTAATCAGAAGCTAATAATGAAAAATATCACTGTGGGTCTGGCTCAAAGAATATGCCACAGTTACCATTCCAAATTACAGTATTGCAGGGCCTGCTTTAATACTTAATCATATTAATCAGCAACACTATATTTAATGTGCTTCCATAACCCCTTCCTTCTGAATCAGAGATTAATTTATCTGCAGGCTGTGTATTCTTGCCATAACTGGTCATCAACTTTGTTCTCATGTTAACAAGTGTGTACTTGGGTGTGTTTCCATGGAAGACATGGAGCTAGCCACTGTGGATGCACAGAGAAATAAAACAGAGTCCCTGCCCTTGAAGAGAGAAGGGACAAGGATGCAAGTCCTTGCTGGCTCAGGTCACAGTTGCTTAAAAAGAGTGAGAGAAAGTGATTAGGAGTGGGAGGAGAATCAAAGCCTAAGCCCACATCCACTGCAGGGGACCCTGTGCAGTGCTGGGTAGCCTAGTGCCTGGCTGTTTTTGGCATATAGTAGGCGCTTAGCCCAAATTTGATGACTGACTTCACTTTGGTCCAGTAGTTCTGCCTGATAAGAATGAAACCAAGAGTATAGATGGGGAACTGCCTTCTGATGTTTGTAAATGTTCTTAAAGATTATTTTTGAGAGCAGATGTAACATCAAGGGTGTGGTTATGTAAGCTAGGGGGGTAACCCAAGGCTGCCCAGTTAAGCAGATGCCGGCTGCAGATTAGATATAGGTAAGTGTTGTGATTTTAAAAATTGACTTCATAGTGGAAATATTGGCATAGATTCTTGGCCAAATTTAAAAACAGATTTCTAACCAGATGGTTTGAGAGTATTTAGAAAAGAAGACAGGGATCATTGAAAAGCCACTGTGGGTAAACTCAGAATCGGGGATGCCAACCAATCTCGTTTTCCCTTCTGATAGGCTTGACACTTGGCAGGCTGAGGAATGTAGTAGAGAGTGTGCATCTCATTTCAGCTTTTGATGAAATCTCTCCTGCTATCCTTTGAGTAGTAAGATAGGTGTGGATTAGTTGATAACAGTATTAAGTGGATTTACAGTTACTTGAGCATTAATAGCAAGGAGTGCTCTTGGGGAGGGTTAGATATGATTAGTTATTAGAGGTTTCCTGGATCAGAGCCTGACACCTAGAAGATGTGGAATAAATAGCAGATTCATTTCTATTATTATTTGTAGTGATAATAGTATCAATAGGATAGTCCTAAGCCTTGATGTCTTCAGACCTGGTGTTACTTCAATCAGGGTCTCTGTTCATGGTGAGGGAAAGCACAGTTAAAAATACTTGGACAGAGGTGTGGGAGAAACCTTCCATGAGAGGTGGACACTAACACCGAAGAGAGCTCAGTGAATCAGAGGGTCTTTAGAAGGTCCACTAAATTTGGGGTTCTGGGATCTTTATTTTTATTTATTTATTTATTTATTTTTGAGACAGAGTCTCACTCTGTTGCCCTGGCTAGAGTGCCGTGGTGTCAGCCTAGCTCACAGCAACCTCAAACTCCTGGACTCAAGCAATCCTTCTGCCTCAGCCTCCCAAGTAGCTGGGACTACAGGCATGTGCCACCATGCCCAGCTAATTTTTTCTATTTTTGGTAGAGACGGGGTCTTGCTCTTGCTCAGGCTGGTCTCCAACTCCTGAGCTCAAATGATCTACCTGCCTCGGCTTCCCAGAGTGCTAAGGTTACAGGTGTGAGCCACCGCACCCGCCCTGGGATCTTTAAAAACAAAAACCTTTCCCACACTCACAAGATCTGTGATCGTAGGATCGAGGCAGTGAGTCTTAAAGGGCTGGTGGGGAAGCGGCAGCTGGGCGTGGCCCTGTCTACCTGGGTGCCTTGGAAGTCAGGCCACTCTGCAGCTCTAGGTAATCCAACCTGGAACATAAAGGGGATGAGCTGGAGTAGGTCAAGTCCTTCTCAGAGCTAAAATCCCTGGGTTCCGTGCCTTCCTGGCCTTGAGATGGCATTATAATGCGACCCTTTGGATGCCTCGATATTCTTTCTCTTAAGGCTGAAGTTCCAGCCTAGTAAACTCCAAGCTATTAGGAGAAGCCCAAAGCTCTTTAGAGGCGCTGTGTGTGTGTGTGTGTGTGTGTGTGTGTGTCATGTAGACTATCTTAGTTCCTTGCTGTTAGATCTCAGTGGGAAGTATGTTCTTTCTTTCATGTATTTATTCTTTCAATAAATATATTTTGCTCACCTACTATAGCACACTGTACTTTACGACATACTTTCCAAGCTGCTAGCATATTCTCTACTCAAAAAAATAAAAATTCTTCTGACACATCTAATATTTGGCATCATGAAGAGGACAAGGTGTTTAATGTACATTAAGTTCTCAGCGCTGGGGTGGACTTAGGGAGTGTGCTGGCTACCTCCTGCCTATGCCCCAGGTCTGCTCTCTGCCCTTCTTCTGCCCACTTTGTGCTGCAGTGGGCTGAGGGTATGGTGTGCATCCTGGCTCCCTTGCTTTCTGGCTTCTGGTTGGGTTTGACCAATGGGGAGCATTGCAAGAGATCAGAGGGAGGGAGGAGAGTGGTGTTGGTATATTTTTTCTCTAGTTCCCTTCCTATGGCATTGTAGTGTGTCCCTGAGCAAAGGTCACCACCTCTCTCAAGACAGCCTTCCCTACAAAACTCTTCCCCCTCCGGATTCTAGCAACCCTGCCTTTCCTCTTCAGGTCTGGGCTAGCAATGGTCCGTGGTTACTAGTCCTGGGACACTGCGGTAGCCCTGGTGGTTTTTCTTACCCTGCCTACATCTTTGTAAAGAATCTCCGTCGTTAAACTCACCTCAAATTGTCCAATTTGAATGTGCCATCTCTTTTTCTTCCTGAGACCTTGATTCATTTCGACAGGGGAGAAAACCCAGGAAGTGACTTAGCCAAAGTTACTCAACTAGAGAGAGCCAGGACTTAAACTAGAGAAGCCCATGATGAATATACAGAAAATTGACCCAGATTTTTCTGTTTTCTTGTGTTCGGTCTTTTTTTTTTCTCAGCCCCTGGAAAAGGCTGTCAGGAGGTTTCACAGTGTAATTAATTATGCTGGCACATCCAATGAATGGAGCTATGATTTAGCAAGTCTACTTGAGATGTTGATAAATTAAATAATGAAATGCACATTCTGGGTTCAGTTAAGAGTATCCAAACCTAGTGGAGGAAAGAGCACAACCTCACATTCCTTTTCCAAAAGAGGGAAGATTTATGTAACTCCTGGTCTGAGACCCCCTCTCTCTTCCCGCCCCCTCTTTCTGCATGTCAGTTCTCTGCTCAGGAATCTACTGTAGCTCCACATGCAGGGAGCAAATAAAATAACTTAGCTAAAGTATTTTTCAGGACTAAAATGAGCTTCATAATATGCAAAATATTAGTTATTCAATCTATAAATATCTGATTGTAGGATAGTATATGCTTATAAACAGCCTTTTTCTCACTGCCTATTATATCAGATTCAAGCTTGTTAGCCAAAATTTTAAGGTCCTGTAAAAACGTACACAGCTGTGCAGTCTGTCCTGCACAAGGGTGCCACATCCGAGGCATTCACATCACAGAGGCTGTAGATCTTCATGTTTCTTACGACAATTTTCCAGAAGATGGTAGTGGAGTGGCTTGCTCTGTTAACATGGGTATATTATGACAATTTTACAACAGATGAAAGGAAAATGTCTTAAGGAAGAGATGCCTTTTCCTAATATAACCTTCTCCTAGCTTCACACAAAAAAAGCAACTATATGAGTTTAAGGCAGTTCTTTAACTTAATTCTGGCTTTATAATTTAATCAATGGGCTTCCCTTAGAATAGAGATGGCAAATATTTGTCACAGGTACCACAGCACTGTCTGCCCATGAAAGACCCTTTCTCACCAAGGTGGGGTGTAATGTGCGCCATGTGCCAGGCACTGACGGCCAACCAAGTGGGCTGGCATGCCGCTGACACCCATTTGCTCTCACTGCGGAAGAGGATTGTTGTAAGGATTTCAAGACAGTAAATCTGCAGTGTGTGGAACCTGGTGATGATTTTTGTTACGTTAGGGCACAAAACTTCCGCCAGAGCTCTGTGGATATTCTCCACGTCTCTGCATACCCCTCCCTCCGTCGGCAACGCCTGGCTCCCTCCTCACCACCACCCTTATGCTCTGCCTCAATTCATTGCTCAAATATGAACAGAGCCCTGGTCTGTGTCAGCATGGTACTCGTCCCCAAGAGCACCAGAGCTCCCAGCTGCACACCTGTCACTACTGACCTCACTCACCTCCCTTCTCTCCTCTATGAGTACCACGTAGCCCCATGTTCTGTTGCTTTCTACTAATCGGCACTCCATGTGATCTGTGCATCTTTGCAAAACTCCTTACAATTGTTTTGTGTGTCTAGGTCTTGTATTCCTATCAAAAGGGCAGATCCCTTGAAGCCAGAATCTTTTTGTCCCTTTTAGGTTCAGTACTTTGCTCACATGGGAACTCCACAAACCATATTGCTTTGGTCATACAGGGGGCCTTGAAATATAAGGCACGATCATTTTTCATAAGTGGTCCCTGGCCACCTTTTTCATCTGAGGCCAAGAAAATGAATATAGTCATCAAATTATTATTGCTTTCCTGATCCAGAAAGTAAATTTAATTTTTTTTCTTTCTTCTTAAGTCCAAAAAACACAAAACTAATTGAGAGCTCTGGATATCATTACACTACTACCACTTATAATAAGTAATAATAGTATAAGTCAAAATACAATTTCTTATGCCATTACTATTAACTTCTTTGGGATTCATTTCTTCTCCACCCCTCTCATTTGGCCAAACGCATTTTAGTAAGTGCATATGGGAAGCGAGAGGATGATAAAGAATTATGGTTTCAGTATTTATTCCATGCTGTCCTAATATTGCAGCTATAATCCTTCCAGATAAGATGGCATTTTGGCTGTGGGTGATATGATTAATGTCCAAATATGGCTTGAAAAGTGGGAGGAGAGGCGGGGAGTTCCCCACCCCAGCCCAGGTTGAGAGGGAGGAGGAGATATCCTTCATTAAGTGCCAGTCAATTTAGGCAAGGAAACACACTTATTGAGATAAATATGCAAAAATAAAAATAGAATGGTTTTCAAATGTGACATTTCTCAGGAATCTGAAGCCTGTAGGGATGTGGTATTTGGGTGGAGGGCCTAATAGATGTAGAGGAAATTTCTGAGTCCTGACTTCTTCATCTGTAAAATGAGAGTACTGGCACAACTATCAATGACATCTCTGTTGTCATAAGGGTTGAAATCAGGGGTGCAAGTGCAGTTTTGCAGCTTGTGTACTGTACTGGAGCACCTCACCGAGGGGACCAGAGGAGCCCCCAGTCTAGCTGGGCTCTACTTGCCAAGCTGTGGCCTTTTGCTCATTCATCTTTGCTCATTTGCTCATGTGTCTGCCAAGAGCAGGGGGCTTTTCTAATTTACAAGAAGGAGCTGTTTGAGCTCACAGCCACCCTGATTGAGACGAGTATGTGATGACATTACTATTCGGCCAAAGGCTTTCACTCTTTCTTAATGAGTGTCTATTCATCCCCCCAGTGGAGACAATGTGGAGTTGGGTCATAATTATAGTTCAGCACAGAGACGGTGGCATGAAAAGACCAAGGACACAGATTCACAGGAGTGCAGCGTTTTAGCTGGAAGATCACCTACTCCAAACACTCCCATTTTGCAGAAAAGGGACCATAGACTCAAAGTAAATGTCTGTTCCCCTCCAGAAAGGAAAGGTTTAAGTCTTATTAGTTAAGTTCATGAAGCTGGCCAGTGGCAGTTGGAATGAGACCCGTGGTGGCTCAATGACAGTCCTGCAAATTAGAAGCAGGAGTTCTCCTTTACCAAGACATATGCTTTTCACCTGGTTTTGTGGCATTTGAGAATCCAACACCTGAGTGATTACTGCTCTGGCCTTCTTCCTGAGGGTCTTCTATTCTCAGGTTGAGGGCTGACTAGTTTTCTAAACACCTGGAGTTCGGACACTTTCCTTGCCCCACATCTCCCTTACGCAAATCTCTAGACTCTCTCACATGCCTCCAGCCTGCCTCTCATCCAGCTTGTTCACCATCATTGCTCAGACTACAAACCCCCGGCTCCAGCTCTCCTCCTCCCACCCTCACTCCTGCATAGGCGGCCCCACCATTCCCGCAGTGAGCCCTCCCATGAAGTCCTGTTTCCCGCCCTAGCCCCTGCCTTCCTGTGCCTCAGGTGTCTCCCCCTGAGCCTCTGGCTTGCAGCAAGCTCTTTCTCGTTTTCTCCTTGCCCGCCAAGTAAACCTTCCACTTCACATACCCCATGTGTAGAATTTCCTTCCTTTTCAAAAGTGAATAATGTTTCATCGTACCACAGTTTGCTTATTCATTCATCTCTCCATGGACACTTATCATTTAACACATTTTCAATGAGCTTCTGTTTGCCAGGCCCTATAATAGGCACAGGTACACACTGGAGAATAAAGCAGACATTGTTTCTGCCTTGTGAAGCTTATAGTCCATGTCACCTTCACCTAGCACCTTCATTATGGGCTATGAGTTGCAACTTCTCTAATGTGAGTCCCTTGGGGGTACAGACCATTGCTGGCTCCTTTTGTGGCCCCACACCCCTAGCAGAGCTCTGCATAGAGTTAATGCCTGGTAAAGATGTGTAGAATGGGTGAATGAATGAACCCAATGAGCACTTGTCAATAGATCAGCTTTATAAATGCATAACTTCTCTTGAAATCCTTCTCTAGAAGTTTAATCCTCCAGAGAGTATTTGTAGTAGAAGTTACCTCCAAACACAGCATGGATCACTCCGGTTTTTATTACTGAGAGGTTCTTGTTACTCCATAAATCTTTAGCTCCCCCAATGTAAATTGCCACTGAACAAGCAGAACAACGACATGGGCATTCTTTTTATCAAGGGCCTAGTATTAAGACAGATTAACTCGGAGGGAACAGCACCGGACTGGGTATCTGCCCCATCCTTCATTCTTATTGTGATTAATGAGATGGGGCACATATTTTTTCTACTCTGCCTGAAAACATATTGAGTTTATGCCTCATCCTACAATGTTAAATATTGTCTTAGAATTACATTATCTCTTACACAGATGGATGGGCCCTGTGCTGTGTGTACTGCTGACAGTTTTCTTGAAGTGGAACTAGGATTGGTGAGGGAATCATTCAGCCGTGATTGCAACTGGAAAGAGGCAGAGAACTCCAGTGATACTAGAATAAACAGGTATGGAGTGAATCCCAAAGTGAAGGATTAATGCAAGGATGCAAGATGCTGCAGACCAAGAAGCAAGGCAGTAAGAGGTACACATGTCTTTATGGGGGGTAACTAACTAGTAACAATGCCATCTTGAAGAAGTAGAACTCTTAAGGGATTGTGTCTTCATATTTGTAATTTGAGTGCCTTAGCACTGAGTAAAGACAATTACTATTTTTGAAATGAGTAGATTTATATTTTTAAACTATTTTTGTATTTACCATTTTATTTTGTTCTTAAACTAACCTTATGAGATAGATAAGGAATACATTATTATTCTCATTTTATAGGTGAAGAAACTGAGACACAAGTAGCATTATGAGTCACTCAGTTACCAGGGAGTTGGGATTAGTAAGCTGGTGTATTGAATTTATATCCAGGGACTGTTCTTCCACTTAATTCTTTCATCTTTTCAACAAACATTCACTGGACAGCTAATACACTCTATAGGTGATTGTGGGTGAAGGTTAGTGGGGATGGAGAAGGTTCTCTTTCCTCAGGGAAATCAGATCCTACAGAGGATATGGATATGAAAAAGGATATTATAACAAAGTTTCCAAGAACAAGAATAGAGGCACACTGAAGTCTGGGAGATGTACTTTGCTGGGGAAGCTGGAAAGGCTTTGGGAAGGAGATGGCATGCTCATCAGAGAGGTTTTCTAGGGAGACACTGAGGTTTAAGGATCCCAGCTCGGGGGCGTGCACACCTAGAGGGGCTGGGGAGACGGCCAAGGGGTCTGTGGTCTTGCAGACCCTTGGGCATCACAGATCCAGAATGTGCTGTCTAAAGATGGTTGAACTATTCTGGGGGTACAGTGGGTTCCCTGTCACAGGAGAAGATCAAGTAGACTGGTAAGTTCTTGGCAGGGGGTTTCAAACATTAGGTAGGAGTTGCACTAGATGGCCCAGCATCTCCTTCTTCTCAGGGGTCTCACTCCCCTCAGGTTCTGTTGAGCTTGGGAGGGGCTACATGTTGTGTCGGGCAGTCCTGAGGTGATTGGAATGCCATTCTGGGTAGAAAAGGTTGAAGACACTGGAACTTGGCAGCTGGCTGTCTGGGGCCCTGTTTGTGGTGGCTATAGGCTTCAGGGAATTGCTTTATATGAATAAATAGGTACAGGACAGCCCAGGGACTGCAGTGGATTCCTCATACATCAGAGCATTCATGGAATGGCAGAGAAATCATCATTCTAAGAGGCCAAAACCAGCACCATTCAGCTCTTCCTATAATATAAGGTGGCCAAGGGGTATTATATTAATGGCATCCCTAAAGAAACTCAATGAGAGATTGAGGAGATTTCAAATGCAAAAGGGGGGCACATTAATTGAAAAAATAGAAAGTAATTTTGGTTTGGTTCCTCAGCCAGCAGCAGCATCTATTCATGGGGTAAGTAGACGTGGAAGAAAACTCAGCCCTCATGTAACATAAGTGGCTGCAGACATCATAATAAAACCCACATGGACGCCCACAGAAATCCCTGAACTAATGGATTCTGGTTGCTACACCTTTGTAGCCAGCCTTTCCAGAGCCAGGCCCTTCCAGGAGGCATCTCTTCTCACCCAATGATCTTCAGGGTCAGCTCGCCAAGGTAACCATGACTGAGGAAAGGATGCCTCACTAGGTGGACACAGAGGCTCTTAATAAGTATCTGCCAGAGACAGTTCTCTGGGGGCAACAGGACATAGTTTCTTTTCCTCATGTACAATTTTCAGATCAGGGATCAAGCTTTGGGTATTTGATCTCTTTTTCCAATTCTGCATGCTTCTTGCTTTCCTTCATATTAGTCTGTTAAACACGTTACAACAAATACCAATTGCTTTTCCTGCTAGATAAAACCAAGGAGCATGGAATATGACCTCTGGTGGGGTAACAGGAGGTGATTTGAGAATGAGATGCTCATGATGAAGGGGAGATAAGGGTGCTCTCAGGTGTAGACATGGTGAGTCCGTCAGGTGTTAATGCATTGGACTTTTCAGAAAATATGGGACTTGAATTTAGAAGTTGAGCAGGATTTGGAAGGGACAGATAAGACTGAAAGAATGTATTGGGTGGGACATTGAGGAAATGGCTTAGCTTACAGCTGAGGAAGCTGCTTAAAGTAAGAGGCAGAAGTGTTGGCAAGGATGTGGAGAAACTGGAATCCTTGTAAACTGTGGGAATGTAAAGTGATGCAGCCACTATGGAAATAGTATGGCAGCTCCTCAAAAAATTAAAAACAGAAATACGATATGATCCAGCAATTCCAATTCTGGGTATATATCCAATAAAATTGAAAGCAGGTTCTTGAAGAAATATTTGTATACCCATGTTCATAGCAGCATTATTCACAGTAGCCAAAAGGTGAAAGCAATGCATGTGTCCATCAACAGATGAATGTATAAACCAAATGTGGTATATACATACAATGGAATATTATTCAGCCTAAAAAAGGGCAGAAAATTCTGACACATGTTACAACATGGATAAACCTTGAGGACATTATGCTAAGTAAAATAAGTCAACTGCAAAAGGACAAATACCAATTGATTCTGCTTATATGAGGTACCTAGAGTAGTCAAATTCACAGAGACAGAAAGTTGAATGGTGGTTGCCCGTGGCTGGGGTTAGGGAAAATGGGGAATGATTGTTTAATGAATATAGAGTTTCAGTTTAAGATGATGAAAAAATTTTGGAGATGGATGGTGGTGATAGTTGCACGGCAATGTGAATGTATTTAACACTACTGAACTGTACATTTTAAAATGGCTAAGATGGTAAATTTTATATGTATTTTAATTTATTATTTTAATAAATAAAAAATTTAATTAAATAAATTTAATTTATTTATTATTTTAATTTAAAATTAAAAAAAGAGGTAAGAAGTGGAATGCCTTCCAGGCTCAAATCAGGGAGGAGCAGGGTTTGACTAAATAATCATTTCTGTGACCTCAGTGCTTGGGACAGCACCTGGGACTTAGCAGGGTCTAGGGTGTGAAGGATGCAGTAATGTGTTGAACCCAAACACATCCAGAGAAGCAGGAACTTCTCAGAATGGAAGCAGGAAAGGAAGGTTAAGCTGATTAAGTCCTGACTTAAGGTGTCCTCCACAGTACAGAGAGGCACTGCTGATGCACAGAAGGCCTGCTGGCCACGCCACCTGATTATATCCTGATTTTTGGCTACCTGTGAGGATATGCCTGAAGGCAGAGTGTGTACTAATTGGCCAAGGAAGCGATTCACACTGATCATTATGTGTTTCATTGAACATTTAAAAATCCCACTTATAACGTACATATGTCTTGTGTGAGTGTGGTTAGCTTGAGTCCTGAGTTTGTCTGGCCCTGCAAAACTGAAGGTCTGATCTAGACCTTGGGGAATGCACTGAGAAACAGCTACCCTGCAGGGCCTGGCTGGCTTTCTTGAGAGAGTTTCCCCCCATCACTCATCAGATGTGCAGGGAAGACAGAAAGTACACGCAGTCCCTCGCAGATTGTTCTGGCCTCTACCCTCAATTAACATCTGAGTGTGGACGTGCATTTCCTTTCAGAATCTTGCTACCCAAAGTGGTCTTTTCAGAGTAGCAGCAGCAGCAGCTGAGAGCTTGCTAGAAATGCAGACTTCCAGCCACATCCCTGACCTACTGGATCAGAACATGCATTTTACCTGGATCCCCAGGGCATTGCATGACAAATGTTGAGAAGCTTGACTTAGGCCATCTCATTCAGTGTGTCCCAAGTGTGCCCAGTCCCAGGCAGCACCGGGGGGTACACTGTTAAGGAAATGCCCAGGCCCCTTCCTGAGTGATCCTGATGCAATAGGTGTTTTTACTTTAATGGAAAGAAAAAAAGATTAGAAATGGGATGTGAGTAGTATGTGCAGATACCCCCATCTGTGGACACACAGGGAAGAGGGGGACCCAAGCCCTGCTCTGAAAATACGTTTGCTTCTGGGACAGCAACACATAAACCACGGTGCCCATGGTTATGTGTGGAGGCTTCTCTGTAATGGAAGCTTCTGGAGAAAAAGGGAATTGAATTTTCTGAATGTTTATAAGCAACCTGTAGTAAATTTGGGGGTATTCAACATTTAAATAACAATTCTGGCTTTGACCTTTTCCAGCACTACTGATTTCAGCCTCATCTCTCACGGAAGCATCTTCAACACATCCCTGGCTTCCCCTGATACATTAAATGAAGCTTATTTTTTTGAAAATGTGGCCAAGATAGAAAGGCTTAAGGAGAACAGGAGTTTTTTCAACCATGGGGAAGGCTGTTTTAAGAACAAATTAGATCAGTGAAAGCTTTCTGTACTCACTCGCACAATTCCTTCCAGTCCCTCCTTCTCTCATTTTTTTCTCAATGAATATAAAGTCTGAAATCTGGAAGAAAAAAGCCTTTCTCCTTTCTAGGCAGCTATCTCACTCTGGGTCCTCATGAATCCTAGGAACTTTTATCATGAATGAATCCTCCTTCTCCCCCCCCCCAAAATTAAATAAAAATCAAGGATATATAAATTGGAATCTATATTTCTTAACATGGCTTTCTTCTTTTGTTTCAATTTATTTCTGATAGAATGTTTTTATAACAACTAAAATAAACTTTTAGGTATGCAATTATCATGCAGACTTTTGGGGCATCAGAGAGCCAGAAAGAACAAAGGTGAGGTTGGGGAGAGACATTTAAAAAGAGAGTGAGAACTAGGGAGGGTGCTTTATTTACAAGGCCACTGAGAGGTAGTTTTTAGATTTGACCATTGTGATCTGTTTGTGGTTCAGGTTTGCTGTTTTGGGACTCAGTACTTTGCAATCAGAGGAAGAAAGACCCAGCAGAGGCTTCGGGGTACCATTTCCTGGTCCAGGACTTTCTCTGGGGTCATGGCTTTAATGGAAGCAGCTACACAGGATCTGGGCCATGGTGACCAGTGGATGTGGCCACACTCCCCTGACATGCTCCTAGCTTCTCTTGCAGGGAAGAGGAAGAAGTCCCAGCAGTTGTGGAAAGGCTGGGGGAGGAGCAGAGAGGGGAAGCTGACTCTCCTTTCTCTCCTCCCACCCAGGCAATGACAAAAGCCTGGGGCTCCTTTAATTAACTCCTTCATGTGCTCTGGCAAGTATGAAATGTCCCTAGTAATTGACATTCTTTAAAGCCCCTTAAGAGTCCTTGGTGGCAGGTTGTGGCTATTTTAAAGCATAAAAATATTAGTTGAAGGAATCAATCCATGAATGAATCACAACCACAGCAACCACAATGTGCTTAGTTCATTGTACCAGTTGCAATGGTGTGCAAATTAAGCATAAAACATTCCCCACCCCCACTACCCTCACCTGTAGGTTGTGTCTATTATGCAATGCTTATGAATAGGCTTTGGAACTCAGAAAAGACCTGAGTTCAAATCCCAGTTCTACTATTTTAGAAAGTTGCTTAATTTTCCTGAACCTTAGTTTTCTTGTTGTAAATGGAAGTTAATAATATTTACTTCATAGGTTGTTACAAAATATGTTCAATATGTACAATATTTGTAATGTGTTTAGTTTATAGTAAAAAATCAATAACTAGTAGTGAAGGAACAGTCTCTTAGGGGAAATCAGAAACACCTTCACAAAACAATTTGTAAACACAGAGAGCACTGGATGTGGATAGACTAAGGAAACAAAGAGCACAGTGTGGCAACTTCCAGGCATTATCTGATCAGGTGGGATGCTAGAGAGTTATTTTGTAGCCTAGATAGTAGTGCAGAGTTAACAGATTGACTTTAAGTCTCCTGAAAAGCCTTCATGACGGAGGGGATTCGTGAGTCAGGGCCCAAGAATACCAGCTCCATATTGTCCAGCTACATGCAAGCTGTGCAAGTCAGACAAAGGATAGCTAAGGTGCAAATAGGTGGGCTTGGTCCTCTACCTCTCTGCTCACCACCTTGTCTCTCACTAGCCCTTCACATTTAAACTCAATGCACTCATTCTTATAGGCACATATCACTTCCTCATCTCCTTTTCACTAATTTTACTCTCAGCCCTTTCATCTGCCCACTCTATTCTAGGTATTTTTTAAAAATCAAATTTACTGAGGTATAATTTATGTGTAATAGATGGTATTCATTTAAAGTGTACAAGTTGATGAATTGGAAATAGTTGTTACACCAGGAAACAACAACCACACTCAAAATACAGAAAATTTCCATCACCCCCAATCCCCTCTCCCCCTTCCAAAAGAGTTTTCTTGCCTGTTTGCAGTCAATCCTGCCCTTCTCCCCAGGCAACTACTTCCTTGCTTTCTGTCACTATACATTAGCTGATTAGTTTGCATTTTCTAGAATTATATATAAATGGAATCATGCACTAGGTGGTCTTTGTGTCTGGCTTGTTTTTCTCAGCATAATGATTTTGAGGTTCATCCACATTGTTGTATGCATCAGTAGTTCATTTTTTTTTATTGCTGGATAGTATTCCATAGTATAGATAAACCACAATTTCTCTATCCATTCTCCTATTGATGGACAATTGAGTCATTTCCAGTTTTGTACTATTGTGAATAAAGTTTCTATTAATTTTAATGCATAAGGTTTTGTGTGGACATATGTTTTTATTCTCTTAGGTAAATATCCAGACTAGGAATGGAATGCCTGGGTCGTATGGCAGGCATATATCTCATTTTTAAAGAAACATCTAAATTGCTTTCCAAAGTGGTTAGACCATTTTACATTCTCACCAGCAGTATATGAGAGTTCTAGTTCCTTTATATCCTCAGCACTTGATGTGGTTAGTGTTTCTAATTTTCCTGATGCCTAGTGATATGGAACATCTTTTCATGTGTTTAATGGCCATTCATATATCTTCTTTTGTGTAGCATCTATTAAAATATTTTTTCCTATTTCTTAATTAGGTGGGTACAAGTTCTTTGTCAGATATGTGCATAGCAAATATTTTCTCCCACACTGTGGCTTGTATTTTCTTTTTTTTTTTCCTGTGGCTTGCATTTTCAATTTAAAAATAGAATCTTTTGAAGAGCAAAAGTTTGAAATGTTGATAAATTCCTATTGATCAGCATTTTGTTTTATAGTTTATGCTTTTTGTGTGCTAAGAAAACTTTGCTTATCCAAGTTTGCAAAGATTTTCTCCTATGTGAGAGAAAATCTCCTATTTCTGTGAGAAATTTTATAGTTTTAGATTTTATGTTTAGGTCTATGATTCATTATCAGTTAATGTCCTAGACATTTTATTAATAATGTACTCCCATGGCTCAAAGACCATGCCGATAACTCCTAAGTATTTTTCTTGAGCCCAGAACTTTCCTCCAAGTCACAAACCCTTGTGTCCACCTATATATCTGCTTAGATATTTACAGGTTTCTAAAAACTCAACATCTCCAAGCTGAACTCTTTACTTTCCTCTCCACACTTGTGCCTCCTTCATGTTTGCCTGTTCTAGTTAATGGTCCCAGCCACCCAACTGGTCAAGCTACAAATACCTCCATCTCTCTCCCACCGATATCCGATCCATCATGAATCCTATCTACTGCAACTTGTACATCTGCAAGTCGGTTCACTTCTCTGTGTACCTCACTCTCTCCCTTTCCCCTGGGCTGCTGCAAAGGTCTTGGGTCTCCATACCAACTCCTTCCTCCAATTCACTCTCAGTCCTACCCTGAAACTCTACATCAGCTTTCTTTGGCTTTGGAGGGAAAGATTATGATCCCAAATGTTTCTGCTCCACCATCCACCTATCTTTTCCCCTAAGCCTTCTCTCCAGCCGGTCCTCTCTTCTCTTTCAGGCCCCGATGCACATTTCTCCTGATTTCTTCAAAACTTTCTTGAATAAATGAATGAGTGAGTGCATGAAGACAAAGAGAAGGGCAACGCTGGGTGGGATGGGAAGGGGGTGGGGGGAGCTGTGGGGTAAGACCCTGCCAAGACAGGGGGGGACCAAAATGGAATCATGTGGCTGTGGGAAACACATTTGTGGATTTTCCTCTTGAATTGGGAATCAATAAACAATTTTCTTTCCCCAATTACGAGGCAGACTACCAATTACAGTGAGGCTTCCATCACTCTCATCAAATCAACCTGCAACCAGATTTAGAAGCATATGGCAGAATAGTTTCAGCATAAAAGATGCAGATGTAACTTTGAATTCTCTGATCACAGCAGCTTCTTGGTTAAAAGACAATTAAGTGCAGGCATCAAAAGGCACAGGCAAGAGAGGAAATTTCGATTAGAGGAAGGTATTTTCATAGCCAATTGGAAAAGAGGGAGATTTTTTCACTTTTCTTTTAGAGCTTTTGGAAATCCTATTCACAGGGCTGAGAAAGGCCAATTCAAACCTGGCTGGGTGGGGCTGAGGAGACATTGGGTCCAGAGACCCCAGTGAGGGCTTGGCTGGGGGAGCTGAGGCAGGGCTGCGTGCAGCGTGAACTGCGGATGCATGCGGATTACGCATTCTGGGCTTGCTTTGGTTTGCCTAGCAGTACATTATGTGCATGTCCCTCCTCTTAGTGGTTTGCTGCTCAGTTTCACCTGTGAATAGAATGAAACCACTCCTCTACTAAGTGCACCCTGGGGATTTGGTTGGAGTATAGATCAGATTCTGCCTCCTTGCTCTCACACCTGCCCTCAGGATGATGGGCTGGGCAGGAAACATCTCTCCTGCTGGCAAAGGTTCTTCTCTCCATTTTCCCAAATGGATACCATACATGGTGAGGCCTTGCATGGGATCCTCCCTCCCAGGTCCTAGTGGTAACTGAACCAAGAGGGCCCACTGGTAGGCAGTGGAGACGCTGTTTCATGGGGGACATGTAGAGCAGACATCTTTTCTGACTAGTATTTGCTCCTGTCCACCTCACATATCACCTGACAGGGCCACTGTGAACTCCCCTGGTGGTGGGGAGGACGAAAGGAGAGGTCACATCATATGGTGCTGTGGTCCCTGTGGGCTCAAATCCTAGCCCTGTTCATTACTGGCGGTGTGACTGTAAGCAAGTTCAGTCTCTTCATCTGAGAAATGGGGGTAATAATGTCTCCTGGCAGGACTGTTGTGAGGATTACATGGGTAAAGACAGGTATAGGCATTTAGAACACTGTCTGGCATGGAGTCAGTGCTATAGAAGTGGTAGCTCTTGCTATCTGCAAGCAATGCGCTGGGTCAGCAGTGAGTACAAATTGTTTTCTCTCTTTGGTCAGGGATCCCACTGCTTTAGCCCGCCTGGCACAGAAAGCATCAGCTACCTTATCATCATCCACTTCAACTCACAAATCAGCATGACACTATTTTTGAGTTCTAATTGGGAAATACTGCTCAGTCACCAAACATTTATTAAATACCTCTTCTGTGTCAGGTACTGTTTTGGATTTGGGGGACACCTAAATGAAAGTACAGTGTATGATTTGATGAAGTTGAGGCTCTAGTGGGAAAAATGGATAGAAATGGACATGGCTGGTGAGTTTCCACAGGACTGGGGCTGTTTCATACAAAAGGCCTTAGGGGCACAGAGAGGAGGGACTCTCAGGGACAGGGTCCCGTGCTAATCTCCTGGAGAAGGTGTCACCCTTACAATGCTGATAATTGAATATCTCATAGCTTCGGGACCTTCATTATACAACTGATATTTTATTTCTCTTGTGTATCTAATGGATCATTTTATCTCTGAACATATATTAAAACAGACTGAATGGATTCAACCAGCTTTTACTGAGGCATTGTGCTAAGAGCTTTCATATACATTAAATCATTTAACCAATTCTCTATGAGGACGTTCAGATTTCTTCAGAAACCAGGGTGCCAGATAGAATAATTTTTTGATGGATGGAGTCCATTACCAGTTTAGGCCATGAGCCCAGGTGATTGAAAAAGCATTAATCAGGCTATTGTCCTGGTGTTGCCACTCTTTCCAATTTTTAAACCTTCTGCTACTAATGGAGATATTATCTGATATTATCTGACTCTCTTGATGATAAAAGAATTAGCTCATCCAATCACCACATGATCACCTGGATTGCAGCTTTGCTTTTCACCAGTTCCAGAATATTGTTTAATTCTTAAACTACAGAGTTGGCTAGAATCTTTTGTTCCTTTGCGCATGGTTTATTTTACCTCCAAAGACTTCTGGCCATATGATTTGTACTTAAACCTAGATGTCAGGTGTGCGTGTGATGTATGATGAGAGAGAAAGAGAAGCTCTCCTCTCTGTTTCCTTCCTCACCCGCCTTTGTTCCCTTCTGAGATCAACAAGTCAGTTTGTCCATCAACTTCCCAAATGTGAGCTCCTTAAAAGGTCTCCCCTAGTTTAAGATCTCACCTAGTTCAAGGCCTCCATAGACAGATGGAGAATACAACAGGGCTTGGGAGGGGGTGCAGTCCAGTGGCAGGGAATGAGTCAGAATAGTCATGAGCCTGTCTCTCTGGCACTAACCCCAGGCCGGTTTTAAATAACGCATCTAAATGTTAATGCACACTTAAGACAACAGTGCAGCTCATACTCCTCCCAAATTGATTCATTTTGCAGTGGGCCTGATGCAATTTACTCAGTATAAAAATGTCTCTGGCAATTAGGGGAACAAAGGGGCAAAGCTGGCAAGCAACAGGGATGACAAACAAAGCAAGATGATGTGAAAGCTGGGGCTAGAATTAAATTTCTTTTTGAATCAGACAGTTTGGGGGAATGTCAGTAGCAAAGGAGAAAGGCCTTCTCTGCTGGCAAGACAAACTTGAGAATTCTCCATCAGGAAGAAAAGATGCAAAGAGTCTAAGAAATAGTTTTAGTGAAATGCGGCAGCAGCCTCCGTGGTTCCTAATGGTGTCAACTCCGGTGCCTGGGGTTCAAGCTGTAGGATGCAGGTAGTGAACTAGCCAGCCAAGCCTAAGCTGCATCAGTGGGTGGAGGTTCCAGACCACAAAGGAACAGGCCCCCCGACCCCTTTGCTGGTAAGATCACATCTGAAGAACATGGCTTTGGAAAATATGCTGTAGAAGAAACTAAAATCATTTAGCCTGGAAAAACAGTTAAGAGACATGAAAACTATCCTCAAAGGGATGACAAACTGCCTTGTTAGGAGAAAGCAGGCTTGTTCTATATGACTCTAGAGGACAAATAGAGGATCAACCAGATAATGGTGAAATAGGATAAGGAACTACTGTATCTTGGGGACTCAAATTATTCCAGGTGCTCTGTACGCATTAGCATCATACTACTTCACAGGGAAATGGTGATATTAAATGCAATTGTATGCCTGAGTATTAGGAACATGGTAAGCACTCAGTGCACATCGGCTATCATTGTTTAAAAAGCATTATCTTCACAAAGATCTCATAAGGCAGGCAGGCATTACCATTCCCATTTTGTGGATGAAACATCAAAGGCGTTGAATAACTATTAATAACCAAATAACTTTTGGAGATATTGAATAACTTTGAGAGACATTCAATAACTTTCTAAGGTTACAAAGCCAAGGGGCCATTAGCAAGTTCTTCCTAGGAGCCAAAGCTGCCTTATATTGGGGTGATGTGTTCTGCAAGATGGTGAGTACCCAGCAGGTTGGGGCCTGGCGAGTCAAAGGCAGATGAGTGTTGGAAGAGGCTCTTGCATTGGTGTAGGGTGGGGAAAAAGGGTTGAATTCAATTATTTTAAGGTTTTTTGTTTGTTTGTTTTTGATTGATGATGTTACGATTCAAATTCTGCTAGTTGGATTATACCTTTAACCCATACACAGTCCTGTGCAGATGTGAAATTAGAGGCAGCAACAGAAGAAGTCCAAGGACCAAAGACCATGGACATATGGTGAATACAGGAGCTTGTACTTCCATCTGAACTCTGACTTTGCTAACCACCAAATTTCCTGGCTCACTTTCCACACACAAAGAACCCATGACCCCCAGCTCCCCAAACCTCAGAGACCATCCTTAAGTTAGACAAGGTGGCAGAGGATTAAAAGTATATGAAGTGAGAATTTTCAAAAACAGAAGTTGTCTGGGTCTGTTAGGAGGATGAGCTAATAGGCGCTAGGAGGCTCCCCAGGCAAGACAAGCGGCCAGTGAGAATAAGGCTGGAAATCTCCAGACAGGGGAGTCGCTCCGAGGCCTGCAGGTAAACGTCCAGTAGAATGCTGATTAGAATCTCATGTAGTCACAGAGGAATTTTAGTCTTGGGAGAGAAAGACAAAATCAGGGAGGGAATGTTTAAGGAGCAGTTGGAGAGAAGCCAATTGGAATTCATCCTGGGTTGTCTGAAAAGGTAAAAAACTCAACAGGAGTCAGTGTGGTTAAGTGGTGACGTAAAGACGAGTGCACTGAGGAGAGGGAGGAACTGGGAAAATACCACGTAGAAGTCTTAAGTGGAAGAATAGGAAATACACAGGCAACAACCCAGAAAATTGGGGGAACTAAAAGGTGCAGAGAAAGGCCATGGGAGAACGTGGGCACTATCTCATGTCCAGGGCTGACGGAGGCCAGGATGGGCTCAGCAGTGTGGGATAGTTGGGGTCACAGATGGAGAGGACCCAGGCTGAGGGTGGTGGTTCTGTCTGGGCTTGAGCAGAAGGAAATTAGTTGGTAGAGAGGCTGGAGAAGGAATTTTGGTCAAGAGCTTTCTGGATGTATTATTTTCTTAAAACCATGTCTCAAATTTTGAAAGAGTTTCTGATCCAATTAATTTGGGGATTTGTTCATTTAATAAGCATTTCTTGAATGCATATTGTGAATCGAGCGCTGTGCTAGGCACTAAAATGACAAATAGTGGCCATCCCTACTCTCAGGGAGCCTAAGTGGTGAGAACAATATGTAAAGGTGTGAACAAGTATGAACATGGTCCCATGCAGGGGGCATGCTAATAGACATGTGGAGCAGGTGACAAGTGACAGGCACAACGGATGATGGAATCAACTCTGGTCCAAGTGGGTCTGGGGTTTCAGAAAAGGCCTTGTGGAAGAAGAGCTAAGAGACTCCTTCTGGAAGGAGGAGAAGGGTTGTTCCTGATGGTCAGTGAGATGGGGAAGGCACAGGACATGAAGTAGCTGCTTCACTTGGAGCAACTGTGAGTAGCTGGATATGAATGAACTGTGGGCCCACAGAAGGGGTAAGCTGAGCTCAAGAGCAGTGAGGCCCAATCAGGGGCCTCGATTGCCCTGCTAACATGGGACTCAGGCTGGGTCCTGGGTTTGCCAGGGATGCTCTGAAGGATTCGAAGCAGAAGACGAACACCCTGCAATATCTACCTGCTGGTTCTCTCAAGGTCTGGATTTGCTCCACTTGGGGGCTTCCTAATGTCCAGGAAGAGTCACTGAGGTTATCACTCTCAAGGACTTCGAGGAACATTCCACAGAATTGACAATAAACACGGAACACCAATTTGGCTGCGGCTTCTCCCTCACACCCTTCTAGTGGCAGGGCCCAGCTGGAGCAGCGCAGCCCGCAGCTCTGTCCTTGGACTCCCACTATGCACCTGCCGTTTGAGCTAAGCTGCCCTGCCGGGCGGAGCAGACCCAAGTCCTCAGGTACCCTGGCACCTGTGGGTGAGTGGTCTCGAGACACACCCTCGGCCCCGGGGCTCAGCCTGCTCTAAGCACACCCTTCCTTTTCTCCTTTTCTCAGCACCAGGAGACTCACCCAGTGGAGGGGAGAACAATTGTAATTTGAAAGCTGCAGGAACACTCACCCCCTGCGCTGGGTGCCATAAGATTCTCTCAGGAAGAGACATTGCACCAAATCTGCTTGTGAACTGTGAAGCCTTTTAGAGTCGAAATCTCAAGGCTGCCATGGCTCTTAACTAAGGCTCTGAACCATAAAAGAACGCATTTCTGTAAAAGCCAGGAGTTAGCCAGGCGCCTGCGTGTGGCACTATAGACAACACAGGGGAAACGGCGGACTCAGAAGCAGGCCAGGGAACCAACGTAGCAGATGAGGCTGAGGCTGGAGTGAGCGCGCACGGAACGGGGTTATGGAGCAGATGTAGGGGTACTCCTCCCTTGGCCATCAGCACCTGTGGCCTGGACGTTTTCCTCGCAACTCCAAGAGCTGGTGCTCCCTCCCATTTCCTGATCCTGTATCCTCACCACAAACACACTTCGTTCCTGAGGCGAGGGAGACTGGGTTGGGCTGGAGCTTCGGGAGATGGAGGGTGGAGGCCAGGTTCCCCAGGTGGACTCTCTAGCACCTTCCACAGGGCCAGGCATAGGTCTCAGTGCAACCTGCACCCCAGAATGGCTGCTTCTGCAGGACAAGGCCTCAGGATTTTGCACTTTACTTTGGATAGGGAGGATTGCACATACACCATAGAAAACATGCTGCTGGGTATTCAGCAAGAATAAATAGTGGCTAATAATGATAAATAAATAATGGTTTATTCTTATCAGCTGGTAATAGGGAGGCCTGCAGGGCAGTGGTGGGGAACATGGGCTGTGCTGGGCTGGCTGGGCTCGGACCCAGTCTGCTCCTTACGAGCTGTGTGACGCCGGGCAGGTTACCTGACTTCACTGAGCCTTTGCTTCCTCACTGGGAAAGAGATAATCCCAGTACCTCCCTCACTGAATGGTGGTGGCCATAATATTAAGTGAGATCATGCACTTAGAAACAAAACACTTAGAACAATGCCTGGCACCAGAGAGTAGGCACCAGTGACTCTTCCTCTCTCCCCTCCTCATTACTATTACCCAGATTAAGGGAAATGACAGGAGGGAGGTGAGTCCCTACCCAGAAGCCCAGGGCCTGGCTGGCCATCAGCCTCATCCTTTCCTTGTTACCCGCCCGCCCGTAGGAGCCAACAGGGAGAGCACACGGGTCCCTATCGACTGTGGGGAGAGACAGGCTGGTGGCTGCATGGCCAATGCCATGCAGGCAACCCTAAAGGTCTTCTCAGAGGAGACATTGCACCAGGTGCTGAAGAATGTGTGAGGGTCCCTGTGGGGGAAAAGGGGTCAAGGCCCGTCCACAAGGAACAACCCACATTAGCTACTTTTCTTGCAAAGTGGGGAGGGAACAACAGGCAACCCTGGAGTCCCAGCTTGGACACTGGAACTCACCATGCTGGAGTGAAAAATAATTGCATACACGGATTGTCCACCATTACCTGGAGTCCTCATAGGGGAAGAAGACACTACCCAAGAGAAAGAGAAAGTGAGGAAAGTGCCTGGACACAGGGGGAGGTCTTTTGAGAATTTGTAGCAGGACATTTGCTACAAGAAGAGGTGGTGGGATGGTGGGGTCTGGGGACTGTTTGCTGTTTGGAGACTGCCTTTGTGGGAAGGGGGTGGGCTTTGTTACCACACAAACCACATACACACGAGAGTGTGAGCACTTAGAGGGCCTGATAAGGGACGGGGAAGGGGGAGTGACAAACCTAGAGGACCACATGGCCACAGTTCATCACCTATGTCCTCAGGCCATCCTTTGGACACGTGCTCTCGGTGTGGGATATATTCCTCTCATTGTCCACCTGACTGACTCTCCTCCCCTGCAAAGCCAGCTCAAGTTCTTGTCTCAGGGCCACCTTGCCTGACAGCCACCAGCACTCCTGAAGCACCTGTGACAACACCCAGGACACACCTTTCCCTACAGCATCTCATTGTCTGTTGTACAATTCTAAACCTCATTTGAATCCCTTGACGGCAGGATGAGCCACCAGAGTCCAGTCAGTGCCTGGGTCCGAGTAAGATTCACAAACGTTTGCTGATAGAATGCATACATGAATAAATGAATGAATTTCTTGACACCAGTGGTGATCTAGTGCCTAATTCCCCCACCTGTATTTACTGTCTCCCTCTCCACTGGGAAATGCCAAGGCTCTATAAACACTTCTGAGGAGAAAAGCGACTGTTTCTATGCATTTTGACTTCTCTTTGTATACAGCATATATTTTTCATTATGGGATTAGCCAAGATGCCATTCTGACAAGCCATGGGGTTACAGGCATTCACAACTCTCTCATCTGCCAGGCGTTCAGGTGTTCAAGCCATCAAATATCCAGGGCAGAGTGGGAAAACGAAAGCAACCAGCTCAAAAGAGCCCTACTACAAGACTTCGGCTGTCAAATTTTGAAGGTCAAAACTGGCAGAAGCTGATGGTCTTTTCTTTTCTTTTTTTTTTTTTAATGCC
>VBSM01002608.1:152733031-152778253 GCA_008086735.1 Cheirogaleus medius | reverse complement strand
AGCAATCCTCCCATCTCGGCCTCCCAGAGTGCTAGGATTATAGGCATGAGCCACTGTACCTGGCCAGAACTACTTAAATTGATCTAGTATCATCCACACAACACCTGCTATGTGCTAGGCACTGTGCCAGATGTTGCAGGGAATAAACCCTAGGTCACCATCTTCAAGGCTTGTGGCCCAGAATTAGATGATCTAAGATTGGAGTCATCCTCTTGAGAAGGGCTTTCCCTGACTGGACAAGGACAGCTCTTATTTTCCTCAGGGAAAATAAGATAATTTTCTTCAGGGAAAATAATGATGCCAGGGTTCAACTGCAAGGCCTTCTTGGGGAAACAACACGAGAAAAGAAATGGGGAAGATCTATGTTCCTCTGAATCTCTCTGAGATGAGAGTCAACATGCAACATTCTCAAGTAAAAATAGGGTAGATGGATGGTGGGTAGATGGATGGGAGGATAAATGGATGGATGAATACATGATAAATGGGGATCTGGAATAAAGAAGGTGATCATTTATTGAAATTGATAGGTGGATGGAAGAATATGATGGACATTCCCTCTGACTCTAAAAGGTCTGGCTTCTCTCTAGACCACTCTGTATTCTTCTCAGTCTCCTGTGGCTTTGAAAGCCATAGTCCTTCCAGAGAGAGAATACCAGATGTGTTGTACATATACGCCCCTGTGGAGACCAGTCACGTTCATGGCTTTGGCTACGCCCCAGCTACTCCAGCTTAGGGGCTGCACAGGCAGGACTGGGCCGGGGTTGGGAGCCTTGCCACTGACCCACCCATGAGTGGGAAAGAAATGACCCTCCACCCTGCACACAAGTCTATCTCATATCGTTAAGTTTTTCATGTTTCTTCTTAGTGCTTAGTAAATGGTTATGCAAAGCTACCTGCTTATGTGATCAACCAATTCAAGCTGAGATGTTAGCCTTGATTCTTGATTTTGATACATACCAGAACACCTGTGGGGCTTTCTAAAAATATGTATGTTCACGCCCTACCGCAAGATGAATAATAGCAGAACGGCTCAGGATGGCACTCAGTTGCATGAATGTTAAATGTGTGGTTCTGATTTGTACCACCAATTCTTGGGACCTACCATGGTGATGGCCGAGAGTCCAGTTCCTCCAGAGAGGACTAGCATTTTAGCAGGTGCTTCAATGTTACTACTCAAAGGGGTGAGGAATATGGCAAATCCAGAAACTGGTACTTTGGGGTCCAACTTAGAGAACACAAGTGGTCACTCCAAGAACAAGGGTGTGAAATCTCTAACCATGCTCCCCTCCTGCCCACTCCCCCACAGTTCTGCGCAGCCTGGAAGAAGGGTAGCCCTGGACCTTTAGAGGGACAGCTGGGAGGCAGGGGAGGGGGCATGTTAGCATCTGCTCTGCATAGTATCTAATTTAAACCCAAGACAGCCCTACGAGGCGACACAATTATTACCCTTTTACACAGCTGAGGCTCATAGAGATTCAGAGACTTGCCCAAGCTCCTACTGTGTGTCGGTGGTGGTGGTGGGTTTGAGAGTTACCTTCAGGAACACTTAGACCCTAAGTCTTAGGGCCACACTGTACTTAGAGAACGCTGAGCTACACAAGTGTTCCTGTACCAAGGTGTCCAGGAAATACACCCCTGACAAGCTTAGGTGTGAGTTTTAAGGCTTTTAAAAATTATCTTTAAAGCTTTAGAATGGCTCTCTCTTTTTAGTGTAAATCACCCAGACATTAAAGCCCTTATTGTATATTTATTAGTGTATTATTCAGACCAAGGAGAAAAAGAGAGAAGCTGACACTATGAGTGACTTTGAAAATGAGAAAAAAACTAGGCCTGAAATTAAATCATTGTGACACTGCCACTCGAGGGCATCAATTTCAATAAATGATCACCTTTTTTATCCTGGATCCCCGTTTATCATGTAGGCAGGATTCGAGGAGAACTTTTGGCTGTGGGTGCTGAATGCCATAGGCTCTGATTTCCCAAGCTGGCAAGACTTACCACGTTGCCCTGGGCCGACTGAAGTTCAACCCAGCACAGCCTAGGGAAAGCAATCAGGTTTCCTTCCAGAAGCAAATGCCTTGTGGCGTCTTTCTGCATGTGCCCTACCCTGACCATCTCTCCTGTCTTTTTACGAGAACATTCAGGGTTCTGCACATTAGCAGTAGAAAATGTCCATGGATCAGTAGGGAGTAAAGGTCTTCTGTGCCAGACTCATAAGGCCCAAAGAGCAGGAGTCTGGGGCAGGGAGAACCATCTCCTGCTGCCCCCGTCCTGGGTGGCATCTGGAGACGGGGCTGCTGGCATTGCAGGGGCTGCAGAGGGGAGCAGAGCACAGCCACCATCTCTGCTATAGAAGGTGAGAGGCTGAGGCTGGGAAGGGCTGTGGTTGTTCATAACTGTGCTGCCAATAGTGGTGGAATCAGGGCTGAAACCGCACCTCCTGACAGCCACAAATCAATATCTCTTTGAGTTAAATTACTTTGGCACATCTCCTATTAGGATTGTTACTGGTTTTAAAGCTGGGATCTTTGGTCAGAACTGACTGCCTTAACTGAGCGTGGCAGCTGTGTGGCTACCCAGCACGACACAGGGTGTTCTTCACTTGGGGAGAGCAGTTGCAGATTTTAATCTAAGGGCAGTGGGTTTGAGGGTCTCCCAGCTGCGTAGTTGGGAGACACACAGGAGAGGGCACTGGAGGGCTCCGGAGTGCCATCGTGGAGAGGAGCCCTGGCTTTGCCACGAGCCTGCAGTTTGACCTTGATCACATCACATCACCCTTCTAGGCCCCAGCTTTCCCTTCAGGAAATCCATGGTGGCGGGGGCAGGGAGATAAACTCAAGTATCCTCTGGGTCTAGGGGTTAAGGGCCTGCAGAAAGGTGAGGCTTTTCACCAAGGAGAATTTCAGTTCTCTACCACCCTCTGGAATGAGGCTTGTTTGCACTTTGAAATGCCCCTGGCAGCTTATCTTGGCTCAAGCCTGAGTATCACCAAATCCTTTAGCTATACAATTTCTTTTCAAGTATTAGTAATTCAGATGATTGGCAACTTCTATCCCCTCAGGGCCCAATTCTTCCCTCCACACACTGTGTAGTTCTGGTCACACATAATAGAGTCCCCAGACACCCGTGGCTGCAGGAGAAAGCAGTGTGCTTGGAGGGGAAACAAGACACGAGACACACTTCTCTGGGCAGGAGCCTGGGGAGTTTCTCCTATAGCCCGAAACGCCATGGACACTTAAGCTTGTGTCCCTGTGTCCAGGAGGGCACAGGTTCCACACAGCCCGCTGCTGCTGGATCGATCTTTCTGAAAGGCAGCAGAATGGCAGGGCAGTGCGGTGGGTGGCCCACGAGGCAGAAGCAGGCCCTGGCTGCCCGCCCTGGCCCTGCCGTTGGCCACCTTAGTCTCTTAGAATCAATTCGAAAATATCCACACAAGCGTGTGCTGTTACTATTTTGCTTGTGTCTTCCTTACTGGACTAGATGTTCCTTGAAAACCATGACCTTGACCTTGTCGTCCACAACTATGCCATCTTTGGCACCTACTACATGAGAGATACTCAATCCATGGCTGTTCAGTGAATGTTTGAACTGAAAAAGATCTAACATTTATTAAGTACCTACTATGATCAGGCACAATGAGAGCCATTGTCCTTATGTCATTTCCCAACTCATCACACTCAATAAATAGGTATTATATTCATTCAGCCCGTGGGGACTTTGTGGCCACTAATTTCTAGCTAATATGTCCAAAGCCTATTGGATTCCGTGGCTAGTGGGCCTGGGCGGTTTGACAGCCCCGGTTTCTCTGCTTCCTTGCTGCTGTGGCCATTCTGGCCGGGCGGATGAGCAGGCTGGCTCATCTGTCTGTCTCCTGAGAGACCCCTGCCATAGCCAGGCTGCCTGGCAGACGCGGCTGCTCACGCTCTGTGATTCATTAGACCTCACACACTCTGCTGCTTTCCAGGCGGCCAGGAAGGGAGCAGCTGCTGTGATTCCCCAGCAGCCTTTTTCCTGCCTCTGAGCGCTGGCAAGCAGGCGGCTGCTCCCGCGAGGCAGCACGACAACCACGCCGTGCGCTCACGACTCAGTGGTTTCCGGGGGACCCAGCGGTGTCTGCCTTGTCATTCCTCAGCCCATTCCTCTGAGTCAGGCTCTCCCAAGCCGCCTTTATTATTACAACTTCCTGCCCTGTTAACTACAAACAACGAATGCTGTTTTCCAAACAGAGGTCCCCAAACCACCATCTTCTGTTCCGAGAGCGAGCCAGCCCCGCTTGTCATCATCACAGTCGACATGACTGGGATATCACCGTGCCCCCTCGCTGCTCTGGGCTCCGTGCTATGAGGTCATCTCTGACATGAAAGGGAATGAGCTTTCCACGAGGCAAACTGCTGAATATCTCAAATTGAAAGATTCTAGAGACTGGCAATGACCCCGAAATCAGAGAGCAGACAGATCTCCATCCTTTGTGATTCCCAACTCTGAGCAGAGCAAAGCAGATTAGGATATTAAACAACAGCCCCTTGTGTTGGCATTATACTCAGAGGTGTGGAAAACCCTTCCTTCCTTTATCGCATCAACCCCACAACAGCATGTGGGCAGGGCTGGAATGTCAGCCCCACTTTACAGATGGGAAACTGAGGCTTGAGGGGGGAATGGGATTTGCCTGAAGCCAGAGAGCTCGTTCATGGAATGTCCTTCGGGGAGGGCTGTTTTGTATGCCGGCACCCCTAGAGTCCTAACAAATGGGATGTATTAAAAAAATGCTCACTGATCTGTCGATGGAATGGTGAGCTAGGACTTAAATCCAGGACTTCCTATTCCCAGTATAAAAATGTTTCTGCTGCACTACTGTGGCCTAGTTGAGCTCTTGCAGCAAAGGATGAAAATCGTCTGAAGCCAGGCTGGCCAGGTTCAGACCCTTTCCATCTTATCCAGCCTGTGACCTCGGGCAGGTTGTTTGACCTCACTGAGTTGCCTCATCTGTACAATGGGTGATATAACAATAACCTGATGCATTGTGGTGTTGTGCATATTCAATAAGAAAATGCTTGTAAAGTGCACAGCAGTGGAATGGCCAGTAGGTCTAGGAAGTGATAAATATTAATAAGTGTGGGCAATAATTGTTATTAGTCAAGTGTAGGGACTGGGCCTCATATACCTTTGTAACCCAGGACCTAATACTGTGAGTGGCACAGACACATGAGTGCAGGACTCGACACTCACCCACCAAGAATGGAGCCCATCATGGGATTTTGAGCAAGTCCTTTCCCATCCTGGGCTTCAGTTCCCACACCTGTAAATCGAGGAGGCTGAACCAGGTAAATCCCACGGTTCCTCCCAACTCTAAAATGTTCCATCTAATTCAGTGGTTTTCAATGGGAGTGAGTTTGTCCCTCAGGGGACATTTGGCAAAATCTGGAAACATTTTTGATTGTCACAACTGGGGAAGAGGAAACTGGCTGTGGGTGGGCAGAGGCCTGGGCTGCTGGGACAATGCACAGAACAGCCCCCTAAGAACTGTTCTGTCCACAGTGGCAGTCATGCTAGGCTGAGACACTAGCTCTATACACACACTCACGGCTCTTTGATTTGCTGGGCAGGTGCCTGGAGTCTCACTGCTTGCCAAGGCACCCAGGAGAGCAGCGCGTTGGCGCGGTGGGGTGTCCATTGATTGTCCCTCAGCTGCCACCTTTCACCCTCACCACATTGATCTCCTTGCAGAGGGGAGGCTGGCCCAGGCATCTTTAATTTAAATCTGGAATCACTCCTGTTCACACCAAACTCTTCAATGGCTCTGCCAGGGCTAAGGGAGAACATTTTCCTGCCTGAGGTGCACAAAGCTCTGGCCTAAGATGAAGCCTCTGTAAACAGATGTAGCGGAGGGACAGTCCCAGGCAAAGCCGTCAAGTCGCTGGATTTGCCCCGCTTAACCTCACTCCCTCTAGAGGGCAGAGCAGCTCCTCTGGTGATGGAAGAGTCCCCTTGGGAAGAGGGTGCAGCTTGCAGCAGCTTGCGGTTCTTTTAAGGCCAGCAGGGTGGACCTTGAGACCTGCGGCCATGGTCATGGCCTGCCCACACCTCCTTGTCCTCACCACCCACGGAGGAAAGACTGCCCTGGCGGCACCAACATTGCATTGCCCCCAGCTTATTTGTCTTGAGGGACCAAAGAATCTAAATCATCTTTTTTTTGTAAGGTTCTTTCACCTTCCTTCTTTTCTTTTCCAAGCCCACCTGCTTTTCCCTGAGTTCTTGCTGAGAGCACAAACGAGGAGAAGGGAGACCTGGAGTTCAGTTTGGAACAAGTCCCTTCCTATGTCCTCTCTCTGCCTCAGTTTTCTCATCTGTTAAATGGGGATTCACTCGGTAGTTATGAGTACTGGAAGGTAAAGAGGGAAAAACCCTTTACATGCCTCTGAGGATAATCCTGCTCGAGGGCATACTTGCTCCCTCGCCATGCTTCTTAACAGCCCAGAGACCAATAGTCTGGTTTCAGAGAAACAGGCACCGCCAGGCAGGAGGCGCTGAAACCCCCTGGCACCTTTCCTCCCACACTCATGGATAGTCTCAGCCTGCCCTTCAGGGAGATCCCCAACAGCTCGAGCAGCACTCCCTGCTTTCTGCCAGGCCTGGTGGGAAGGAGTGCTGAGAGCATAAGTCAGAATAAGCAGCTCACAAGGTTGGGCAAATGCCTACAGGATGGCGCCACAGCCCTGCCTGCAGACGGGAGGCCTTCCCGCCCAGGCTCCTTGCTGGAAAGGGAGGTTGTGCTGCAGGGAGGCGTGGTGCCAGAGGGCAGCTCCTCCCAAAGAGTGTGCAGCCCAGACACCCAACACTCCTGACACCTGGTGAGCAGAACAAGGGGCCCTTGGTGGCCAGGACCCTCCCAGCCAGCCCAAAGAGGCTTTCAGAGGCAAAAAGACAGAATATGAGGGATGGGGAGAGCATTCTTCCTGATGCCAAGATGTCATTCTTGCTGGGATTGTAGCAGTTTGAAGTTCTTTTAAGCACAATTAAATACAAATGGCTTAGTAGGGGGAGTGAGGAGGAGATGCTCAAGATATTACCACGGAGGCTCCACAGCCTTACGGCTCTCCCTCTGTACACGGGGGGATGGAAGCTGGGTAACAGTCATCATCCAAGTGGGACCCCTCTGTAAAGGTATTTTCTTAGAGAGAAGCTAAGTCTAGGCATAGCCATCCATTTGGCTCTTGTACACATGTCATGAAGGAGCCCTCACCCTTGTTGATAATGTAATCAGATCTGGGGCCCCTCAAAGCTGGGGTCATAGGATAGTACCTATACTTACAGAATGGGGAAAAGGAAGACACAGGGATGCCCTAGTTTAAATTTGCTTTCCATTGTCACTACTTGTAGAGCAGCGGTTCCCAACCTTTTTGGCACCAGCGACCGTTTTCATGAAAGACAATTTTTCCATGGACTGGTATGGGGAAGGATGATTTGGGGATGATTCAAGCACATTACATTTATTGTGCACTTTATTTCTATTATTATTACATTGCAATATATAATGAGATAATTACACAACTCACCAAAGGTTGGGGACCCCTGTTGCAGAGGCCTGATGGATTGCTGAATGAGCAAGTGTAGCCAGAAAGCTTAGAGGATCCCACTGTTGTATACCTTGGAAGTTCTAGGACAAAGGTCTGTTCCACTCTCTATTGAATTGATATTGGTGCAGTATCCCTGACTAATTCTGTTCTAGGGTCCCAGACTTTCATAGCACCTGCTTGTGCATCCAAAATATTTTGTCCTTTCCCTTCCTGTCCAAGTTCTTCTGGTCAAACCTAGTTTCCAGCATATTAAATTACTTTAATTTTGGCCTTTTGACACTTTCCTTGGGCTGTTTTCTTCTTGGCTCTGTCTTAACTTTGGTAAATGAATATTTTTAACACTCACTCATTAAATGCCTACTCTGACAACTGGTCCTCTGGCCTCTGGAAGGACCACTAGCCAGGTGGTCAGAGGGACCCACAGATAAATACCTGAATACTACCTAGGGAATATTAGCAGTAATGTCTCAATCTGGACCTACCTATTATAGGACAATTGTGAATTTTAAGTAGATGTCACAGACTCTGGAAATTTGTAGCCAAAAGTTAAATTACCTTTTATCAAATCAGTTCTGGGCATGGGGAAGGACTTACCCATGCTTCCCTGGAGTGGGCACCAGGATGATCTCTCTTCCGGCCTCGTTGTGGGGCAGCAGCCGGGCGACATACCGCCCCGAGGGCTGCAGGTGCCTATGCACGGAGACGGCCAGTGTGCAGCGCTCACTGCTGCTCCGCATCCAGGGGCTCAGGATGGTGTGCTTGGAGTCTGCTGAGGTGTTGAGGAGGAGGAAGGAGCCTGGAAAGAGACAGAGAAAGTGCATCTGCAGATGTGTCCAGGCCAGAGGACCAGTGGCAGCTCTGTGGCTAGACTTAGAGACCAAGAGCATCAAAGTCAGAGATGTTTTCTGTTTCTTTCCTCTGCCCACACCCAGCCCTCTTCCTTCTCTCCTAGATTTTCTTTGTAAATAGCATGGCTTGATGCAGGTGGATGGTGACTAGGGACAAGGGCCCTGTAACCAGGCAGACCAAGGTCCTAACCTCAGTTCCCTGTGTCCTAGCTCTCTGTCCTTGAGCCTCAGGCTTTTCATCTGTAAAACAGGAATAAAAACATCTATTTCAAGAGACTCTTGCTCCTTTGCTTACTACTTGAGTGATCTTGGGAAAAGCATGAACATTCCTAGGTTTCAGTTTCCTCCTTTACAAAGTGGGCTGAGAAGGGTTGGCTGAACTCAATAATCTCTTAAGATCCATTTCAGCTCTTAAGTCTATGAGTCATGTGAATTTGCAACTGGTCTCCACAAAGAAAGCCCTACAAATCCCCCAATCCCCCGACTAGTGCCGTGCCTGTGGCAGAGTTTCCCTCTGGGGCAAGGCAGCCCTGGTTCCAGGAGCACCGGCCAAATGACCTATAAGAGACCGACATTCATGGGGATTACTGTCAGTGTAAAAGCACAGCACCATTTTATTGTTCCAGGCATTCCATCTGATGCATTAATTTTATTTGCTGCACTTCCACATTGAGGTTTTGGACCACTAGATGCTGCTCCTTTTGCAGTGGAAACCTATTCCAACAAAATGCCCAAATGCCCGACTTCTCCAGTGGGGACCAGCTAATGGGCCCTCAGACTTCTTGAGCTACCCGTGGCATTCGAAGGTCTTCCATAGACAACCTGGTTTACCAAATAGGCAAGTGAACTAGCAGCCTGCAATAAAGAACAACGTGGTGAAAGAGGAGGATTCCTACCAGAAGCAAAGCATTTTTTGAGAAGATGGTATTGTGACAGGAATTGGAGATTTGCAATATTCTTCAAGTAGGTAAAAGTGACTTCCAGTTAAAATCAGGATGAGGGGAGCACAAGACTGTTTCTGAGCTGGAACAGCAATCAAACCCTCCGTGCTTGTTGGGAAGCTTCAGTATGGCATATGGGCCTGTGCAAAGTACTCTACAGCCCTCAGTAAATAATCTATATTATTATCCTATTTTACAGTGGGGGAAATGTTCTTGTCATGGGCACTGGGAAAAGGAAAGGAATTAGAACCAAAGACTTAGACTCGGGAAGATCATCTAATATAGTCCTCTCGCTTCTCTAGAGAAGCAGACTTGGGAACCAGATGCAAAATGACTTGTCCAGAGACTTCAGGTCTGAATTTGGGGAAATGAGTATCTTTACCACCCATGAACCAGACATAGTTCTGGCCTGCAAGGAACTCCTGGTCTGCCAAGTGTAAATGTAGAGGTTATAAAGTCAGAACACTCATACAGGTAAAGCACTTTGGGAGGCCCCAGAAAGGAGACAGTAGGTTCAGGTGAAAAAGTCATAAAGAAGTGGCCTTTGAGCTAGTTCTTACAGTGAGAGAAAAACAAAGATACTGGCAGAACTGACCTTGCGGAAGTTGAGGGGAAGAGGAGTAAAGACATAAAGGGAGAAAATGTTTGGCTAAAGAGTGGGACATATGGAGAGAAGGCTGGGAAGTGAGGAATGCCAGGGTGGTAGGAGGTAGGAACAGACCATAGAGAGCATTGTATTCCTGGTTGAAGATTTCCAGCTTTATTTTGTGGGTAATAGGGAGCCAGATATTTTGAGCAGGACAGTGACACCATCAGAGTGGTGTCTCAGGAGGATTGAGACTGGTATGGTGAGGAAAGTGGGATCAGATATTGACCCAACCTCATCCTACTCTACCAGTCCACACTAGGGCAAGGAGGTGGCTAAATGCAAGTTCAAAGTGTTTGCTATGTCACTCTTGTAAGCAAAGGCAATGTGTTGGGGGTGGGCTGGGATTTCCAGTACCAGGTTAGGGTGTATCTGGTCAGAGCAGGTAAGGGTCCTGGAAGTATCTCCAGAGGTTTTGGGGTATGGTCTGAGTTAGGATGAAGCCAATCCCATGTCCTGTGACAATTTAAACATAAGAGAGCTGCAACTGTGCCCTGGTCTGAGACCTTTCTCTGATGTTTTCTAGTTGGTGGAACAGTGAGCAGAAACCATGATTTTTTGTAGCTACCGAAGGGAAGAATGTGGGCACACTGAAGGAAGTGTCCCCCTCCTTCTCAGAAAGAAAGAATCTCAAAAATCAAGCTGAAGGTGTTAGGGTGTTGGGGCCAGGGGCTCTTCCTGTGTCACTGCTCCTCCAGCCCGGGCGTGGCAACCCATGGAAATTCTATTCCCGTAAGCCGGCACCTCAGTAATGAGACTCTTTCAGAGCTGACTGGAAGATAGATTATTTTTCCAGTTCTAATATGTGAGATGATGTTTATATGAATTTTATTTTCTGTAACCGGACTGTCAATAAGACACTGAGCTTAAAGTATTTTCACTCTCAATGAAACTCTATAGTTGAGAGCTATCTCTTCATCAGCGGCTTTCCTCCACCAAAAAAAAGGGGAAAAAATACATTTCATAAGCTCCTTGGGATATTGTCAGTATAAATCTTTTAAAGTCAGTAAGAATTTATCTCTCCTCTCCCTCTTTTCTGTTTCCTGTTTATTTTGCTCAGGCTAGCTTGGGGCGAGGCGAAGGCTCCCGGGGTCCTTTCTCATTAAGGAGGACGGCCTGGCAGCACACAGACCTTCACCCAGGGGGCTGTGGGGAGTGGAGACGCGGATCAAAGAGCCCTGCTTACGTGGTGCCGGCACCATGCTTCTGCTGTCACTGGATCATGTTGATGTGTGCAATGATTAAATATGAAATGGGTATTATTTTTACCTCTGCTCAGCAACATAGGGATGTGCTGCTCTCATCTCAACCAGCAAAGCTCAAGCTATAGGCCAGCAACCAAGCATCATGAACCCAGAGGCCAGACAGGCTCTTTCCTATGTGACCAGTTATAGTATAGGCCTTAGACAAATTATTTAAACTTTTTAAATCTTAGTTTGCTCAAATTTAATACGGGCGTAGCACACCTCCTGTGGCTGTAGTGAAGACTGTATTAAATCACATGCATCACGTGGGCAGTACAGTGGCTGCCCTTAGTAGGCATGTCATAAATGTCATTTCCCTGCTTTGAGGGGTATCTTAGTCTGGAATTACTTTGATCTAGCACTAAACTTGGAATCAGAGGGACTGAATTTGAGCCCTAGCTCTGCTGCTACCAAGCTTCCTTTGTTTATACAATGAAAGGGTTGGAAAGAATCTCTAAGGATTCTTATATCTCCAAACTGTCAGTAATTCTATCTGCCTGCCTAGAATATTATTAATCTAAAGGAACTGAGTCAAATCTCTAAGCCCCCAAGTCCTAAACTCTTCTTCTCCTAATTCACCTCTCTGAGGGTTATATACTAACAGTTTCAATCAATTGAGCAAACACTCTGTGAACTTTCCTGAGAAGTAAACTGTGATTCCCTGCCCTGCCTTTTTCTCTCCCAATTTACACAAATACATCCCTAGGAAGGGCTCTTGTTCTAGCATCATTTGTTTTTGTAGATGCTGCTGCTATAAGGCTGATACCAGCTCTACCTGGCATGTAACACAATGCTTGCCACATGGCAGGTACTCGATGATCCTTAAAATCAAAGTAATATATACATATGGCAAGCAATCAAATAATAAATTTTTTAAAGACTATCTCTAAACCTTGCTCCCTCTAACCAAGTCCCCCACACTGGAAGGGGAATTTTAAAGGATTTCTAATTTCTTTAGGAAGCTGCCTTCATAATTCTAAATATTACAATCATAGTGTTATTTGTGGGTGCAACAACTCTAGACTTTTTACATTGATGGTTCAATAAGAAAAATGATACTACCCCTCTTCCAGTTCTTAATTTTTTTTTAATATTGATTTTTAAAAGTCGCCATTTTTTAATTGCTTATGTTTTTAACTTTGCATGATGCATTTATTACTTGCCCATGAGCTTCAGACAGCACCGCTTGATCTCCTCACTGTAGACTGAGGCTATTGGTTTTCCTGCCTCTCCTCATCCTTTTCTTCTGCCACATCCACCCCCCAGACCAGCTGTACTTTGCTTTGCCTTGTCAAGGTTGTGTAAGAATGATTAAGTTTTTGGGGTTTTGTTTACAGGTTGATGCTAAATGTTGACAATCAATAAATAGACCTTTTATACTGATGGATATATATTTTTTCACTGTAAGGAATAGGGTTATGTTTATAATCTTCTCTATAGATCCAATAATATTAATACATCCCATCCCAAGGAGAATGTCTCGAGAATCAGGACCAAATGAATTCTCTCTCTTTCTGATCCCCCACCCCTTCTCTCCCCCTTCTCCTTACCCTGACCCTTGCTTTTTGCATTGTCACTTGTCAAAATTGTGGCACAATTAAATTTGCCTTATTTTTAAATCAGGATTTTCTCATGTCATTTATTTTGCCAGAAATTTTTGTTTTTCTTTTGTATTTACTTTATATCTGCCTTCTTCACCATATCACTGACACTCCTATAGGCTCCTTGAGAAATCAGTCCCTTTTTCTTGAAGACACTGACTTCCTTTTTTAATTTGTATCAGTTGCTTTCTGGGTCTCCTGTATAAGGATTATTCTGGAATTTCTTTTCATGGGGACTTTATGTTAGTCCCACCATCCTCAGAAAACTTCCTCAGAGAGACATTTCTTTATGAATCTTTGAATATCTGAAATATTTTTATGTCATCTATTACACTTGATTAATAGCTTTTCTGGATATGGTTTCTGGATTAGAAATTTTGCCTCAGGAATTTGAAGGCCTAGCTTCAGTGTTTTCTAGTATCATGTTACTGAGGAGAAGTCTGCTGCTGGTTTTATTTGTAATTTCTTTGTAGTTGATCTGCTTTTTCTTTTTGGAAGCTTTTAGGATCTCTCTTTAACCCTAAAGTTCTGCAATTTTAATACAGTGTATCCAGGTATGGATCTATTTAAAAATTCATCTGTGGCATTTTGCAGTGTACCTAGGTATGAATCTTTCTTTTTTGTGCTGCTCGTTATTCCTATGTTGGGTGTTGCTTGATCATTCACACAGGAGAGACCACGGCAGCTCATGGGAACTATATGTTCACAGATGGCACTTGTTCTTTGGGCAGAATTTGCCTGGTGGTGAGGGGCAGGGACAGGCTGCTTTGCAGGTGCCCACCTCCTAATGCCCACAGAAAGGGCACATCACCCTGGGCATAAACGTCCCACTGGCAGCCCTAAATCTTTCACTCCACTTGAATTTTTAGAGAAAAGTTTCCTTTTTCTTTCCCCTCTGGTTAAGCATCCTATTACCTTTTGCTCTAGAGAAATCAGACTGAAAAGGGGGTGAAGGCCACTGGGTTAACCACAGAGAAATCCTCATTCTTTCTCCTGATGCTCATCCTTCCTTCCAGGTGACCCCTCACCTGTGTTCCCAGGACAGAGGCTCCCTCCTCTACTTGAATCCCTTCTGCATGTCCCAGGCTGAGGCCCTGTATTTCCTCCACCCACAGCTTCCAAGCCTTCCCTTTGTCCTCTAGGATCTACTCATGCCTCCCCTTCTGCTGCTTGCTATTCTGAATTTATTCCTCTGTAGATATTCCTGGGATACAATTTTAGTGGGATCTCAGCAGAGAAGAAGACAAATGTGTGTGTGATTCACCTTTCTGAGCCATAGGCCTCTTAATCATATTCTTTGAGTGAGAACATGAATAAACAAATGCATGGATGGACAGATTTCCATCTCAGTCAATCAAACATGATCCTGGCACCATTGGCTAATTGTCCGTAGTGCAATAAACTATTAAATAATTATTATAGGCTATTACTCATTCAGTCGATCATGATGCCACTCACGTGAGGTAGGAACTAAGGAATTAGGATGGATGACGTGCAGTGTGATGCATACAGGCCTCTCCCAGATGCATGCCCCTAGATGCAGCGTCAGGGGATCCTCTGTGCCAGCTCCCAGGGCACCTTCCACGGAACGCCAACCACACAGGCGATCAGAGGTATTATAAGAAAGCTCTGTGAGCAAATGAATTTGAAGACTCCTGGGCTCAACAACAGTAAACAGGTTCTTTCACCAAAAGACTTCTTAAGACCTTAATATGACGATAAGAGTTGTTAACTCTCCAAGGGTGGAATATAAAATGAAACGTTTCCCAAACTTCTTTGTGCACAGAACCCTCTTGTCATTGTGTATAATGTTCCATGAAACATGCTTTGGAAACCCTCGTTTAATCTATTTCTGCTGCAGAGACCATTTGTAGAAAGTAAGAAAGGAAAAATCATGGGAAAAAAAAGGTAGAACAGAGGGAAAAGAAGATATCTCTACCCATAACCATGTATATCTATATCTGCAGCATCATCTATATGTGCATCTGTATCTATATCTTCTCTCAAATCTTCTCCGTCTGACTTTCAAGCTGTGCCCTCATCAAGACCTAAGCTCCTTGCAGCACAGTCACGCTTCTGGGAAGGCTTGTCTGACTTACTGCACTGGTCTCTCTACCTGAGGAGACTTAAAAATGCTATATTCCATATCTGACTTTGAGAATGTCATAGCTAGAAATCAACATGGCTGTCACGTAGCTCAATTACTTGTTGTATGGGAGAGAAAACCAAGAAGCAAAGAAGTTCAGGACTTGCCCAAGGTCGCACAGCACATTAGTGGTGGGTCTGGGATGAGAAGCAAGGTTTTCAGACTCCCTGTCCAGTAGGAAGGGAGGAAGGAATCTACAGAGACATTTTAGTCAAATGTCCTGGGGTTTGGCTCCCCATTGCCTCCAGACATTACTTTCCTTTCTCCGCACTCTCACAACTCTGAGCATCCGGCCAGCAGCTGGTCTCAAGCTCTTCTCACTGTCCCCAGAGGTTATAGTTTAAGGCCTGGGCAGGTGGAACCCAGACAGATGGGTCCTCCTTTTTAAATCACTCATGGGGCTTAGGGTGGCCCTATAATGGCTGTCCATGAGGTTTTATGAATCTGCCAAAGCAAATTCAAACCACTGAAATAGTCCCCTTATTGTTTATTTTTAAAATTCAAATTCTGCCACCCTGTGTAGCCTCAACTCATGTGTCAGGTTTTGGAGCAGGATTTTGAAATTTAGAAGAAGGAGTACATGGGATTGTCCTCATCAGCAAGCTTTGCAGAATAGTAGATAGCAGACATACAGAACTGCAAAGATCTAGAGGCTCTTGGAAATCACTTGGTCCAACCGTTTCACCCTGCAGGTGAGGAAACTCAGGCCAGGAGGGGTGAAGGGATAGGCCTGGCTTCCGCAGCAGGCAGCAGGAGCTGTGTGAGGATCCGGCTCCTGTGCATTTGTCCTGTCTCCCCATCTTGATGCCACATATTTAGAATTAGCTCTGCTACCCTCCACCACCAAGACTTAAATGTATTGCTTTTCTGCACTTTCATTTGGAAGCACATTGGAGAGATATGGTACTAGTTTTTGAGATCAAATGATTAGAAAAACCAAGTGTGTTCATCAAGGGAGGGAAGGGCGGTAGACGGAGTTGATTTTTCTGGATAGTATTATTAATCTTAACATAATGAGTTCAGTTGTAGCCTAGAAATAGTACATTTGCACATTTAGTAAAACTCTATAAACCAAAAATACAAAATAACTTCTCAGATCCAAGTTAATTGAGGCAAAATTTCCCTAAAAATAAGATGCAATTATGCTATGTGTGTGTATGTGTATAGTAAAATATGTGTATTTGTATGTATCTGTGTATACATCAAAGATGGCTATACATACATACACATACACATACATGTGGATGTATATGTTTGTGTGTATATATGGGAGTATGTTTTTCTATATCCGTTTTTAGATCTCTGATCTGTTAAAAGGAATAAATCTTTTTTAGGGGAGACACAGAGGTTTTTTTTTAAATCAACAGATTCTATTTAGGCAAAAGGGACAAAGCCAATAATCTCTACTTACTGCATGTATGTCCTGGAGTGTCAGCAGAAAAAGATAATAAAAGGCAAAGCAAATAAATAGAAGAAAACAGAAGCTAAAGTGCTGAGAAACCTTTTCTCCCCTAAGAGCTCATTTTGGTAATCCTCAAGGAAAATAGAAAAGCACTCGATCTGACAAGAAGGAGAAAAGAGAACCAAATGAAAATGAAACAATTGATTTAATTCAATGAGAAATGGTCAAAGGAGAGACAAAAGCACCTGCTAGGGGAGGAGTAAGGAAGGGATGGAGTTAGAGGAGCAGGGTGCCTCAGAAGGACAGAGCCCCTTGGAGAGAGAGAAGCACAAAATCAAGTTTTCCCTTTTCTATCTCGGTTCTTAGCTCTAGAATCAGATTGTTCAATTTTTGCTTTAAGTCTCAGATGTCAGGGTATAAAAATCTTCCATGTTACTTTTTAACATTTTTGCTAAGAGGTAGCAGGTTTGATTACTTTTTCTGTGCATTTCATTGAGTTTTTTAATTAAATATTTAAAAAAGCATTTTTTTTGGTGCATTTCCTTGTAGGAGTCTCTAGGCCTCATAATAATAAGTTCTGATGTTCCATATACTATGGCTCTCAGACCTCCCCACTGCTGAACAAGAGGCATGAACAATGGGCAAACATTAACAGCCAACCCGTGCAGCCAAGAGGCAGGGGCAGGCTGAGTCTGCACCACTGGGTGTCACTTGCATGCGGGTTTGAGAGGGCTGCATGGGGCACCTGGGGGACATCTGGACTTCTAACTGGTCTTTCTACTTCTTGTCTATCTTGCCTCCTACCCCTGCCACACATTCTGCACACAGCAGCCAGAGCCATCTTCCTAAACATAATTTAGTTCATCATACCTTTGTTTTAAGCTCTTCATTTGCTTCCTACTAACCATAGAATAAAATCCAAATTCCTTACTATGATATATAAGAAAGGCCAGAGGAACATTGAACTGTAGTAGATTTCATACACTGGCTCACTCAACTCTCTGACCAGCTTCCTTCTCTTGCCTTCTTCTTTCATTGAAACTGGAAGTTTTAAAACTGACTTGATTTAACCAGCCTTCCTTGCAGCCAGGAGTAGCCATTTGCCATAGTTCTGACTGGTGAAATGTAAGCAGAATTGTGCTCATAGGGTTGCCAAACTCAGAAAATAAAAATACAGGACACCCAGTTTGATGTGAATTTCACATAAACAATGAACACTTTTTTAGTACAAATATGTGTGAAATATTGTGTGGGACATGCTTATATTAAAAAAAATTGTTCATCTGAAACTCACATTTAACTGGGCATCCTATGTTTTATCTGGCAGCCCCTATGTACTAGAGATTTTGGCAGAAATTTCCCCTTTCTGCTTCTTTCTTCTTCTTGCCTGGAATATGGACATAATGCCTGGAGGTATGGCAGTTGTTTTGTGACCATGAATTGTGGAGCATGTGGAATAGAAAAATAATGAGTTAAGTAACTAATGGTGTTGTCGGATATCTTACACTGGTGCTGAATTGCCCACTTCTGGTTTTCTTGTTGTGGGAAACACAAAACAAAACACCCAAGATCCTTCTCTGGCTAAGTCACTGCAGAGTGGCTTTCTGTTGTTTTATAGGTGATGCTCTATGAGCACAGGGATCTCGTCTGTCTTGGGCGGGCTGACTAGTGCCTAACACAAAGCCAGCTACAGTGTTCCTTCAATAAACATTTGCTGAATGAATAAAAACAAATTGCTACTTAACAAAAAAGCAAGTAACTCACTTATTTCCTTGCATCTTATCTAAAGTAATGTCATACTTCTTATTTAAATCAGGGAGGATGTTTTTTCCTTTTGAACTGACTGGTGGCTACAGAAGGGTTATTATTTGCAACACAAAAACAAATCAATTTTTTAAATGCCTGGCAGTTTGGACTCTTAAGATCAGTGTTTTTCAAATTGTGGTTTGTAACCCATTAGTGGACCATGAAATCAATTTAGTGGGTCATGACCAGCATTAAATAAAAAGGAGGAGAAGGAGGAGGAAGAGACCAGTGGAAGAAGTAAAATGAAATTTTAAAATATCCCCATTGTAACTCTCCTTTGGGAAATAATAATGGCTTCTGATCCATATGAACACGCGCACACACACACACACACACACACAGGTTTATGTGCCCTGTGTTATGATGTAAAATGTATTTCTTACTGTGGATCACAGTTAAAAAAAAAAATTGAAAGCCAGGCTCAGGATGAATATAGCTCAAATTTCAAATGTTCATACATGGAAATTACACTGGCCCAGTCCTGGTCCCTGAGTCACCTCTCTTTAGCTGGATGACTTTGGGAGGAAAAGCAATCTATTTGGACAGCATTTTATGATTTATAAAACTCTCTCATACAAACAATATTACAACAACCCAGCGAAATAGATGCTGTACCCAGTTGTAGCTGTGTCTCTAATAATGGCAGCCACTAGCCACTTGTGGCTAGTGAGTATGTGAAATGTGGTTGATGCAACTAAGGAACTGAATTCAGTATTTTATTTCATTTTAATTAATTTAAATTTAAAAACTGACACTTGATTTCGGTTATTGGAAAAATACATTTGGAACAATTTGGGTATGTGAATCTAATTTTTCAACTATAAATTTTATAAAATATACATCAAGTATTTCAGATGAAAATTTAGCCTCCAAATTGAAAAATGGGCTATCAGTTAAAAAACACACTAGATTTCAAAGATTTAGTACAGAAAAAATATATACAACATTTCATCAATAATTTTTATATTGAATACATGTCTAAATGATAATACTAGATTTATTGGGTTAGATAAAATATATTATTAAAATTAAGTTTACTTGTTTCTTTTTACTTCTTGTAATGTAGTTTCTAAAAAATTCACAATGACATTTTTGGCTCAAATTTTATTTCTATTAGACAGCATTGCTTTAAGGATTAAGTATCTTGCCCTTGGCTACTAGACAAGTAAGTGCTTCAACCATTACTACAATCCAGGTCCCTTGACTACGAATCCATGGCTCTTCCCACTAAACTACAAGCCGCATATCCCTAAGCCATGTTGTTTTTATCTTTAAAAACAGTGAATGAACTAGAGGATGATAATAACAATGTCTAATATTTATTGAGGGCCTACTATGTCTGGAGCACTATGTTAGCATTTTTGAATTTGCAACAACCCTATAAGGCAGTTATATGATTATTATACCCACTTCTTAGATGAGAAAATGGAGGGTCAGAGATATCCATTAACTCGTCTGTCAGCTCAAGGTAGGGCAGACTGAGGGGCCCAGAGCCCAGGAGGTCCATGAGAAGATAACTAGATGAATGGATAGTTGGGGCCTTTCCCTGGATTTTAGCCCTCACAAAAGCATGTGGACTCTGGGAGGTAGCATGTAGCTGTTATCTCTGGAGTCTTGTTAGCTTCATTTCCTTTGGGAAATAATGGCTGTCTGATCTTGTTGCTGATTCCAATACTATATGGCTGAAATCTCCAACCTCCACAGTCCTTGAATATATAGATAAGGCTCAAAAAGGTAACTTTGTATTTGAAAAATTTTCCACCAGAAAATTGAAATTTGGACTTTGTTATTGTGGGTGCTTATTTAAAGATCTACCTGCAATGTGAGACTAAAAGACTAAATTCCAATAACAGCCTTCAAATCTAGTGACAAATCATACTTTCCCAGGGAAATTATTTTTCTTTTGTTACATTGTTTGTGCTCTTTAAATACAAGTTGGAAAAGAAATGATAAGAGAAAAAATTTGTCTATAGTCCTACTACTCAAATTTTCTATTGTGCTTTTTTTTTGGTCTTCCACATGCATAGGATTTAAAAAAATTATGATTCCACTAAATTTACTTTTTCTCTTGGTCTTTCACTTAACATTATATCAAGCATTTTCTATGTTTTTATGTAAGATTTGCAAACATGTTTATAAATACTTACATACTATTCCAATAAGTGGACATCACATTTAATATATTTCTTTCATTTAGACAATTACATTGTTTCTAATTTTTTGCTATTGTTGATAAAGTTGTTTTTCTGCTTCTGTGAATATTACACTCTTTTGGTACATGTCTACCAACATGTATCAAAAACCTTAAACTGTGCATATTTTTTGGCCCAACAATTTCTTGGCTAGGAATTTGCTTTAAAGTAATAGTTATTTATACATATTCATTGGTAAAGTTTTTCTGCATTATTTGAGTAAATATTTAGAAATGGTAAATGTTCAACAGAGAAGATTAGTTAAGCAAGGTATGGTGTATCCACACAATAAAGTACTTTACGAAGCCATTAAAAATATTGTCTGGAAGAATTGAGAGGATCCTTAAATATTAATAACAACAGCTTTCTTTTATTGAGTCCCAGGCACTGTGTTCATACACATTTAGGATGTAATTTAATCCTTAACAGTCCATGTATTTGGTGTTACTATGATCATCTCCTTCGTTCAGATGAGGAAACAAGTTTAGAGGGTTAGGTGACTTCTCAAGGCCACAGCTAGTAATCGAATAAGCAGTGAAATCAAGACAAACCCTGGCAGTCTGTCTCCAGGGCTTACATCCTTAACCTCCATGCTGTACAAAGACCTGGGATATTCACAATGTGTCATTAGATGGAAAAAGCAGTTACAAAACTGCATGGATAGTGTGACCTCAATTTAGCAAAGTAAAGTAAATATATGCATGTGCATATGGAAAATGAAAACATGTGAGAGGATTAGCCAAAATGTTAAATGGGTAACACTGGGTGGTAGAATATTTTTCTTTTTTTACTTTTTTGAATTTTCCAAAACACCTTTCTGTCTCTATGAATTTACCTGTTTTAGATACCTCATAAAAGTGGAATCATACAGACAGCAAGTAGAACAGAGGTTGCCAGGGGACAAGGGAGGAGATTAATGGGGAGTTCTTGTTTAATGGCTTTTGTCTGGGAAGGTGAAAAAGATCTAGAATCGGATCACGGTGAGTTGTACAAAGTTGTACAACATTGTGAATGTACTTAATACCACAAGGCCCCCTCTTGAAGCAGAGAGCAGCCCTTACCGGACCCTGCTGATGCCTTGATCTTGGACTTCAAAGCCTCCAGAACTATGAGAAATTATACATAAAGAAATTATAAAGAGTTAATAGCCTGGTTTTAAGAAGTTCTTATAAATCAGTGAGGATTTTTTTTTATTGTTTTAGAAATTACCCAGTCTTGGGCACTTTTTTATTGTTTAGAATTATCCAGTCTTGGGCATTTTTGTTGTAGTAGCACAAATGGACTAAGACACCTTCCAAATCCTTCAGGCTAAGCTGTGGTCCCACTCCTGCATTTGCCACATGTTTGGATGCTTCTGACCTTTACATTCTAATAATAGAGTTACCTGTGTTTGTCTCCCTCAGGAAACAGGCTCACTCCTTGAGAGCAGGGGTGGGCCTTTGCCATTTGCATACACTCAATGCCTAGCACAGAGAAGGAGCTCAATATTGCTTAACAGAACTGCACTCTTGATTTATATTAACTAATTGCTTACCAATGAGGCTTTATATTTTGTCTATCAGTAATGCACGGCAGTACCTGTTTCACTGCAGCATTGTCTGAACTGGCACAGACGATGGGAATTATATTTGGGAACTGGGAATTATATTTGTTGCTTCGATTTGCATGTCTTTAATTACTAGTGAGGTTGAGTCATTTCCCCATATGTTCTTTAATTAGTTGTTTCTCCTCTTTTGTGAATTGTCTGTTTATTTCTTTTGTTCAGTTACCTACTGGAGCTGTTTTCCTCACTGATTTGTAAGAACTTCTTAAAACCAGGCTATTAACTCTTTATCTATAATATTTGTTAAAAGAAATGATTCCCATTTGTTCTTTACCATTTAATTTTGTTTTTAATGTAAAGAATTTGAACAATTTTATGCTAGCAAATCTTATATATAAAGTTTACTAACTTGTCTTTTTATATTTATGAACTTGAGTGTTCTAGAATGGCCTTCCATAGTATTACTTTCCACATATACAATAATATGTGATAATAACAATCACTTTAAAGGTAAATCCTTGCTTTATGGATCTTTGGCTGGAAATTTTAAGCATAATTATATTCATAGAAATCATTAAAAAAACCTAAATGAAGAGTCACTGAATTTATGTTGTAAATTAAGCTTTCTTTAGGACTTCCTTAGCTATTACTAGGGAGAGAAAAAAAGCCCTAAATTTCAAGTGAGATCTAAATTGCAAAGCAATAGTCAAGCTGGGAGAAGAAGGTTTAGAATAGAGCTTGCACATTGTCAGCTCTTCAGAGCACATTGATTGTTTGTGGATGGGCTTTCATTTGGCCCAAGTCTTGGTCAGCATTGACTTTTAAATTTGGATCAGTCTTCAATGCTTAAAAGTCAGGAAGCAACAATCCCCTGGATATCCAGACAGCCATCTGTTCTGGGTCAGGGCACAGAAGGAAGATCTGGCAACACTGGTTTTTTGGTGGCAATGATTGGCTGGCTTTGAGCATTCACTACCCACTCAGATGGCCACATTCCTCCAGTTCCCCACAATCCCTGAATTCCCTAGTGTCCCCATTATTGAGGCTGAGGGTCAGTGGCCATTTATCATCTTAACCTTGGCCTGCTTCACTCATTTACTTTCAGGCTGCTGTAGGCATTTGAGTTTGGGTTGAGGATACCAGGCCAGGCTGCTGGAATCTGCCAGGTAATCTCACCACTCACGGGGCTATGGGGATTAAATTTAAATCCAGTTCTTCTGCACTGGGAACAGTCAATCTGTGAGTATTTGACCTGCCCATATCTGTAAGTGGAAATCACTGTCTACTCTTCACCCTACCCCCAACCCTCTCTCCTCCCCCCACTCCCTTGCTTTGGATATAATGAATTTGATTTATATTGACTTCAATTCAGAAATTCTGTAACTAAAGCCCAGGTAAAGAAGCAGATGGTAAAATAACCCCCATTGCAAGAGCCTGAAGATGCAGCTGGTATCTTGTATCTTATATCCTAATGGCCACAGGTAATGATGGTAAATAAATGGGAGCAGACTCCCAATATCTTTGGAAAGTAGGAATGCTTTGCATTTCAAAAATCAGAAAGAAAAAAAGACCAAAGATTGGTCAGTTGTTTAGGACTAAAGAAAAATAAAAGGATAATTGTTAAATATTTCTAAATACAATTAAAAAAAAATTGGTCGTAGAAAAAAAAATGGCTTTCAGGCTGTTAAAGGTATAATCTTGTGCAACAGGAAACTACCTGAAGTGCCAGGTTAAAAGATCCCAACATGGGAGAGGCTGAATTTAGAATTCTGGGTAGCTGTATCCACATCGAGTGAGCAGATGGTCAAAATGGGCCCAGAGCATAACTTGGCATCAGAGCTTTGTACTTGTGGTGGTACACCTGGTACCTGGCATGGCCTACCTGGGAGGTGCTGCAGCCTAGGTGGTTAATGCCCCAGTGCTCTGGACTCCAACCATGTGTGCCAAATACTGTTTTTGCTATTAATTGCTGTGTGATTTTAATGTAGGACAAAGTCTATAGTTTCTCTAAAGCATCTATGCAATAGGGACAGTGAGAGCACCCTCTGACAGAATTGTGGGGAAGATTCATAGAGGAAACCCATGTCAAAGTGCTTAGCACACTGTCTAACATTCAGCAAGGACTCAGTAGCTGTTCACTCTCATTATCACTGTCATCACAATCATTACTATTGCAAACAAGATGGTCCTGGGGAATTGTGCTGCTGTCAAGACAACTTTCAATGATGAGGGATACAAGAAATGCAGCAGGAACAAATTCTCAAGGTCACAGTCTCTGTAAAGGGACCTGAATGGTGGCAGGTAAGGCAGGGGAAATAGAAAGGCGGCCACTGTGTTTTCATAGAATCACTCTTATTTGAATACAACAGTCATTATCAAGTCTTAGGTTTTACCAGTGATTTTAGTGGAGCCTATGAGAACTCTCCAGGTTTCATTTAAACTTGGAAGTGACATTCGGTTTAAGGTTTTCTGATCAATATTCTATGTGCATGGGTGTATACTGATGATATTTCCTAGGTTTTTCAGTGTTTGTTACTGGGCCTCAAGGGACATGAGGTAGCCTCCATTTGGAGTTTATAAGCTTATGCTGTTTAGTCTATATCATAAACTGTAAATATCTCTCCTCTAGACAATTTGTAGTAAATTACATTTCCATATTTTGATTTCTTTCTCTTTTCAATACTAACTGATTAAATAAAAAATATCTCTGCAAATGCTTTGGTTTTATTACCTGATGCTCTTCTACAATGTTTCATAAAGCATGTGGTCTATTCCATGGATAGAAACATTTGTCACACAAATATGTAATAAAATCACATATATTTTGTTCTGTAAGTGCTGTACAGGTCTTAAGCAGGTAGGTGTTCACTGACTGATTGATGGCTGAAAAAACCCAAATGCAACACTTTTTTAATGGAAAAGCATTTTAAAAATAAGGGAACTAAGTATCACCCTGAAACTGAGACCTATCTTCTAAAGTCTGTTCCTATGTAGCCTAGAGCACATCATCAAAAACGGCACATTTGGAAACCCTAGGGCATACTGAACGTGCTTGATGCTCAGGAAAGAAATGGTCATGAAAAATGTAGGTATTTCCTACCTACCAACGATGCTGACATGCTCTTGAGAACGACTCCTGAAATCATTCCAGGCAGATCCTCAGGGATCAGAGCTCAGAGCTCACTGATCTCACTGATCTCAGATCCTGAGGATTTTGGCAAGAGATGTGAAGTCACTCACTAGACTGGGAATAAGTAGCAGAGGTAGATACAGATGGGTATGAGACAAAATTCAAAACCAAGGCCTCCCAAATGAATGCATTCTCCTTCATTTGAAATACTTGTTGATAGGTCAAGAAATAGATTATAAGCACCTCCTAAATATAGCAGTATACTGAGTGGAGTGGGGGATGTTTATAAAGGCATATATATACCCTCCTTGCCCTGAGAAAACATATAGTATAGTGGAAAGGCAAGCAAGAACAAAACAAAAGGCACAGACAGGTCATAGCTGCCTAATAATAATAATAATAATGCAGGGATTTTAGGTTGTGGGCTAAGGGTGCACATTTGCATATGTCCAGTCTCCTGCCCTTTCTCTTCCAAGTTAACCTGGGAAGGCTGAGCTTGTACCCGTGTGCTCTTCTGAAACCCTGGCAAAGGGGTCCTCTAGAATGAGAGTCCTTAGCTCCTTTAGAGAGATGAAAGGATGGCCAGCAATATCTACACTCTGTCCCTTATTTGGCTCCTTTTGTCTCAAAAACTCTTCTGGTTGCTGGAAAAGAGTGACATCATCCAAATCTGGTCTGAAAGTTCTTCCTTTTTTTCTGGCATCTTTAAACACTACATGATTGTCCTTAATCAGGAACCTACCTCTTCTTCATTTTCAAACATGCTTGTTTGTTTATGGTATGTGCTATAACACTTGAGATCACCCACAGAATCAGAGCACTTTAGACCTAGGAGGGACTCTTAGAACCGGAAACATCTTATTCCATGCTGACACAGTCCTGCCCAACTCAGGGTTAGTCCTCAGCTCCATAACTTCTCTGCCTCGCCCAGGAGATTTTTTGGCTCTTAGTTTTGCCTACGGAATGAAGCCCATACTCTTTAGCTTGGCCCAACATTGTCTTTACATCTCCCTGCCTTGGTGCCCCCAGGTTTATTCTGTGACCCACCCCCCAGCCCACAGGACCAGTCACTGCTAGTTGAAATGCCATTCTCCTCAAGGCCACCAAGCCTTTACACACAACACCCCCTTTGCCTTTCTTTCTTCTCTACCTAGAAATCTCCTTCTGACCCTACAAGGCCAATTCCAGGGTCACCTTCTTTGGGATGACATTTCCAACTTCCTCAAGCAGAGTTGGTCTTATTCTCCTTTCCTATAGCCATAACTTTGTGTATAATATTTTCTAAAACTTAGCGTGTTATTATCACTGTGTGCCTGTATTTCCAGCTAGTCTGTGCTCTCCCCAAGGGCAGGAATGAGAATTTATTCATTCAGTGTTCATTTGTTCACTTTCTGTAGCATTTATTCCAGTCCTGGCACATAGTAGACACCTATAAATGACTCCTGAATTGAACTGAAAAGGAATGTAGGTTTAGAAATGTGAAATAATCTATCAATTCCTATAATAGGTCAAATGTGAAAGTTAAGAGGATGGCCTCTAATTTCCCACCCATAAACACTACCATATGCATGCCCAGGTGGGCAGGCTATCTTTCTAGTCAATATGTATCCAGTACCCAACACACCTTGAAGGGTTCAGACAGGTTTACCCAGATCTGAAGGAAAAGAGAGTTCCTGAAAAGTTGGATAGACTTTAGCTTAGCTCCCTGAAATGGTATAGATAGCCCCAAAGTGAACAACAATCTTTTTGGGGAATCTGTATGTTAAAGGGGACCCATCTTATGGCCTCGGGATTCTCACTCTGTAGATGGTTTGGGAGACTCAAAATTATATACAAGGCTGTTCGTTAGAAATTTAGAGAGCTAAGAGATCAAACATCTTGGGATCTTGAATACCTGGGTGGGAATGATGAAGTAAGTAGGAGAAACAGCCCCAAACTCCTGCCCAACACAGGCTCACTAGCTGAATGCTGCATTACTGACAGATGATAGAGACCTTCAGAGTTATGACACAATTTTTAATATGTTCAGCTTTCTAATCTTTGTTGTCTTTCCACATTCTTAATATTTGTCATCAATCCTTAATGAGGTTCTATATCTTCATTTTGTGGGTATAGTTCTGTTAATTTATCACCTTTGGTCCCTTGAGAAATGTGTTTCAGAAAGATGTGGATGAATTATTGTAAAGCATATTTATTTAGTGCAATGTAATTATTGCAACATTCAGTAAAGGCAAATGAATAAATCATAAATGAAGAGTAATGAGGGTGGGGCTATTGTGCATGTGTTCATGGTGTGTGTGTATGTGTGTGTGTGAAGCATGTACATGTGTGTGTTAGTATGCAAAACATATTCTCTTGACTTGGCTTGGGATTCCAGATAGGATATCTGGGCAGAGACATTTTGACCTCCTCTGTTTACTACAGTGGCCCCTGTAATGTGAAATGTGGCTAGACCAAATTGAGATATTTTTGAAGTGTAATATATACACTAGATTTTTAAGACTTAGTTTTCTTTGAAAAATGTAAAATATCTCATTAGTATTACTATTTTTAGAAATGGGGTCTTACTGTGTTGCCCAGGCTGGACTCCTGGGCTCAAGGGATCCTCCCACCTAAGCTGGGACTACAGGCATGTGCCACCATACCTGGCTAGATATCTCATCATAGGAAAAGTAGTTTTGAAGTTTCTTAAAATGTTAAACATGTAGTCAACATATACCTAGCAATCGTATCTTTGGGTAGCTACCCAAGAGCAATGAAAACATATGTTTAGCTGGACATAGTGGTTCATGCTTGTAATCTCACCACTTTGGGAGGCCAAAGCAGGAGAATTTCTTAAGGCCAGGAGCTCCAAGATCAGCCTGGGAAACAGCAAGACCCCCTCTTTACACAAAATTTTAAAAATTATTGGGCATGGTGGTGCACATCTGTAGTCCCAGCTATTTGGGAGGCTGAGGCCGGAGGATTGCTTCAGCCAAGAAGTTCAAGGTTATGATGAATTATGTCCACACAAAGATTTGCATATGAATATTCATAGCATCTTTATTAGCATGTAATAGCCAAAGAGTGCAAATAACTGAAATGTACATTAACTGGTGAGTGGCTAGACAAAATATGGCATATCTACACAATGGAACATTATTTAGCAATAAAAAGGAACAAAGGACTGATATATGCTGTATGAATGAATGTCAAAAAATACTATGCTAAATGAAAGAAGCTAGACACAAAATATCACATATTTTATAATTACCTTTGTAACTATAGAGATAGGAAATAGATTAGGGGTTTCCTGAGGCTGGGGATGGGAACTGAGAATGAGGGCACATAGGCCAACAGCTTCTTTTTAGGTGATGAAACTGTTTTAAAATTAGATCATGGTGATGGTTTAACAGCTCTGTAAATTTACTGAAAAATCATTGCATTTCATACCTACAACAAGTAAATTTTGTGGTGTATATTATACTCAATGTCATAAATATGCAATAAATGTAAATGTGATTTTAGTGTAATAATTATTATTCTTATTAATATGTAATAATTCTTAGTGCAATTTTAGTGTAATAATTTTACATTGTTTACATGTTGAAATGATAATATTCTGGGTATATTGGGTTGAATAAAGTTTATTATTAAAATTAATTTTATCTACTCACTTTTACTTTTTTTAATGTGGCTACTAGAAAATTTCAAGTTAAGTGTGTAGCTTGGATTATCTTTTTATTGGGCAGCATAGCTTTAGAAGCTCCCACGAGAGCGGCTACACAATCCCCATACCTCCATACAATTTCAGAGATTGCGCTTCCTCTTTTCTTGGCTGACACAACCAGCCCTGTTTGGGAACTGAGTACTTGCATCATCCAACAGACTCTAAAAGAGGGGAAATTGCACAGATTGCAGCTGTTTAGGCTCTTGGCTATCCAACCCTGAGCCTGAGCCTATCACCCTTCCCTGGTGATTGGAAGAGGGGTGTTGGGCTGGGCGTGGAGCAAGGTGTTGGTCCTTTGCCAGTCGAGGCACAGGAGCATAACGGGAAACCAAGGTCAATGTCAGCAGCACATCCATCATGTCTGAAAACGGATCACATTCATTGTACACCCAAACGTCCACACATCCTTCATGTCTCCCAGTGCTAGTGTTCTGTGCAAAAATAATGTAAGAATAGAAGCTACTAACACTGTCTAGGAGGATCTAAACTTAAATGCAACTAATTTATTGAGACAAAACTAAATTTTATTTTAAATAACAATCCAGCATGTTCAGTGCCTACATGTTAGCCTCCTGGAGGGGAGAAACAGGGTTATTATCACATCTTCTCCTTGTAAAGTATGTGGATGGCTGAGTCCTACCCCCAAATAGCTTGATCTAACTAGCCTAGGGTGGAGTCTAAGTAATGATGATTTGAAAGGCTTCCAAACTGGCTCTGCTGAGCATCACTGACTCAGGCCCTTGCTCAGCAAGGGCTTCATAATGGACTTTGGACTAAAAGAGAGAGGAGAAGGACGAGATGGGCAAGGGGGAGTCACAGAATCCTACCAGCAAAGCAAACTTGACTCCTCCGACCAGGGCTGGAATCCCCCTCTGCTCTCCTGGTGGCCGGCATCTGCTGGACAACATGGGGTGGATGCTACCTGTGGCTTATGAGAGAGCTTCGCTATGTTGGATGTGCAGCAACTGTTAGACATGTCTTTCCCAGTCCAAGTTCAAACCTGCTGCTCTCCTAAGTCCACTTATGGGTCCTAGTCCTGCCATCTGGTCAAGACTGAATCATTCTATCCTCTCCCCACATGACAGTCTTACCACTATTTGAAAACAATCATCAGGACCTCTCGATTATCTCTCCTCTACACTACACATCCCCATTTCCTTGATCTGTTCAGCACAGTTTCCAGGCCCGTAACCATCTCTCAGCTCTAGTCTGTCAATTTCCCCTTTAAAATGGAAAGCCTCCAAACGCTCGCCCTCCAGATGGTGCCTGCCCACGGCCAATACAGCAGAACAATTATGTTCCTTGATAAGACCATTACACTCCTAGTAATGTAACCACCACACTGCATTGGCTCAACAGCAGAACAATTGGAAAGAGGAGAGGGAAGAAGAAAAAAGAAGGGGGGAGGAAAGCTATATTTCTGAAATTTCTCATCTGTAAACTTTTAACGTTTGAGTACGGCATTTCCCAAAATACTCATCCAAGTGAATGTGGACCCAATTTACTAGAATGAAGAGATTGTTGGCAGAGAAAGGAATTTTTGTTATTCCAACTTATTTCTTAACTATTGTCCTTCCATCAAGTGCCCTAGTGACCAAAGTTTGGGGACACTGGCAAAATGACAATACTCAACAAAGAGCTTAACGGATCTGAAAGGATTGGGTCTGTTCTGGGTAGGGTATGCTCTATTTGGGAAATGACTTGGTTCCCAAGATAAGCTAAGATCAAGTGCAAGTCACATCTCCTGCCTATAGAGGCCATTTACATTCCAGACTGTGAATTAAAGCTGCACCTTACATGGCTTCACTCACAAGAGCATGGTCTCCCAAGGAGCAGTGGCCATGCCAGACTCCTCTCTGCTGGCACAGGGCCCAGATTGAGTAGAATGTATATGCTTCTTAGCCAGCTCAATTATCCACCTCTCTCTCCAAAGACAATTCATTTCAGATTCAACTTGCATATATTGAATACTCATTATCTGTGCTAGATACCTGAGTATCTGGGGGTGCCTTTATATATGGTTTATTATGTAAATGTTTCTGATTTGTCGCAATGGAGTAACACGGATTGCAGAATGGAGAGGACACACCTATCGCTGTTCAGAAAGGATCAGTGGACTCCAGGAGGAAGGAGGGTCCATGTAGGAATTGGGAGAGAATCAGGGAAATATCAGAAAAACTTAGAAATATCTAGTCTTTCTGCCTGATCTTGAGGATATTAATAGAAAAGAATCGTTTTCAAAGCCTAGCACATCCCTTCCCATGGTGACATTGCTCACGTGGGCCCTGGGCCCTCCTGAAATCAGCACAGTTCTGTAGACAGACATGGCAGAGGCTGCAAGAGATATCAGGCCAGGGAGGGACATTGATGAGTGTGTGACATACAAACTGATAGCCTCTTTCTGATGTGGGGGGCTTTTTCCCCTGACTCCCTGGGAAACCGCCCCCCCCACAGAGGATAATTACCCCATGGGCAGACCATTCCCACTAGGACTTTCAAAGGCTGATCTCAAGGGGTAACAGGCCCTTTCTTGACTTATTTATCTTAATTATCAAAATGAAAATGAAACCAAATCAATAGAAGAACAGACTCTGTCAGATGGGTCTTCCAACAAAAAGGAGTGAGCACAGAGGACCCAACCCTGTGCCTGGCGTGGGGGATCCCCCACCGCCGCCATTTCCTCCTAGTAAGTGGCAGCCTCTCTTGCTGGCTCTTTGAGGCCATGTGGTAAAACCCTGTCTCCTAGATTTCCTGTCACTACTGCAGTCATTGCTGCCCCACACTGGGCCGGTCATTCTGCCTTCCCATCTACTTCTCTTCTTCATCTCCCTCTTAAGAAATAAATAAAACAATAAAAAGCACCCATGTTTCCAGAGGCCTGGCATGGCAGAGCTCAGAGGAATCGCCGAGATCACTGTGAGTGAGGAACCGGAGCCCCAGTTAGCGGCAGGCTGGGCCCCTCTTGTCATCTTTAGGTTGTTGTTTATTTTTGGTGTGTTTGTGTGGCCACAACTTGGTTCCTCCACAGCTATTTTTCGGGGTTTAGTCTGAGACGCTCCCTGCGCATTCTTGCTCTGTTACAAAGACAGCATGAGACACAGTACTGCCTGCTGGGGCAGAACTATCTGCTTTGGTTACTCTGGTTTACTTCTTCTTAAGGCTCTGACTGTGGCGTTTGCTAAGTGTCCTCTCAGTTCTGCTCAGGAAAATGACAGATCAGGTCCTGTGCACATGGTGGTAGCAAGGTTGCCTCGGAAAAAGACATAATTACACTGTGATCAGTTGAATAAAACAAACCCCACAGCAAATTTTCCAGCAACCTGATAGGAAAGGGGAGCTGTGATGGACCATGGAGTGGCCATCAGGAAGCTCACTGGGCACAGGGCCACTGCACAGCCTTGACCTTCTTCCCATCTTAGTCTAAACCAGTTTCATAAGTTGGTCTGCCATGGGAATCACCTGTTGCCTATGTCCTACTCTCAGAATGATGATTAATTGACCTGGGTGGGACCTGGACTTTAAATTTAAAAAAAATCTTTAGGAAATTCTAATGTGCACATAAGTTTGGGAACCACTCAATGAACTGCTGGAAAATATTATTTTTAGAAGAGATCCAGGAATGGTGCAGTTTGATGGTTAGATCAGCACCTGACCAAGGGTCAGCGATCTGCTGGCTGAGGGTTTAGTGTGGTCTAAGCCGGGAGACCAGTTTTATTCTCTCAAGTGTAAGAGACATTTCTACAAGGCTGCTCTGCCTGCATAATGGGCGTATGGAGCGCTCTCAGAAGCACTTTGCCTTATCCCTTGAAGGAGAGGATGTTTTTTGCCTCCAGGTCTCCCCCTTCATGGACCTTCCCAAGAGGCAGAGCTAACCTCTCCCTGGAACCTCGGGCTTGTAGGCCAGTAATATCCAGGGGCGTTTGCCAGAATAACCTTGGGAAACAATAGTACAGCCCAGTGACTGGAGGGTGTTTTCAGAAAGAAGTAGAAAATACCAATAACAGCAGCGACAACCACAGCTCCCATTCACTGACCACCTACTCAGTGCCAGGCACAGAGCTGGGTAAGGGACTACTGCGCAGCATGATTCTAGATGACAATATCAGTGGTGTTCTCTGGGGTCATGCACTGCTGTGGCCCTACATAGTAGGATGATTTAATATATTATTATTTAACCCTTTCATAAATTCTAGAAGAGAAGATTATTATGCCAATATTTGCAGATGACAAAACTAAGGCAGAGAAGACCCAAGTCCAAGGACAAAAAGACCCTAAATGGTGGAACTGAGATTTGAACCTGGGTCTTCTAGCAGGTAGCTTCCTACTGATGAGCATGAAGGGAAAAGAAGGGTGAGGAAGCAGGTAAGTATATATCCTGAGACCCTGCTTAGTGGCTTAGCGAGCCTATGGGAAGCTCATAGTTAGCGAGGGAAGACTGGAGAGACAAAAAGGGAACAATGTGGGCTAGAAACCAGGCATCAAGCAAGTGCACTGTGGAAAAGCGATATTGGACAACCACTGAAAAAACGACAACAGAGCCCAGACAAATGAGAGGAGATCTTGGGGTCTGCTTCTCAGACCAATGCTTCAGCGGAGAACCCCAGGCTCTCCTAATGGCAAATGGCCACATTTCCCTGGGCGTGGCTTATGGTGTGGAAAAGCAGGCGACAGGACAAAGGCCACCAGCCTCACCTTCCCAAGCAGGCTGCACAGCAGCAATTTAGCGGCACCTCACAAAAGTGACAGATTGTTATTCTCGACATAAACTCCGTCTTACTCCTAAAAGGATTTTATTACCTTTCGCATAGGCGCTTGATATTGGCGAGATTAAATGAGAGGAGTTTAAAATAGGGAGGAAGGAAAGAAGAAAAGAAAGAGAAGCCCTGTGGCAGGTGGGGGACCACTGTCAGCACTGCAAGCTTTGTGGGGCTGCACCCACCCGCGTTTATTGCCTCGAGTGACTCTCCCGGTGAATTGTGGCAGGCTATGCCTAAGGGAGCGACAAGCTTGAGCTACAGGCATGCAGGGAGGAAAGCCAGCCCAAGAGACCAGGTAAAGTCTGCAGCCAAGGCCACCCTGCCTAGATCACTTTATGAGCTGTCCAAGTTATTCCTGCATGTTGATGACAGCCACTCACCATGGCTGAATCCTAACCAGTCATTAAGAAGGTCCAAATAATTCGATTGGCCACATCATGCTTAGTCTGGACATCTTGGGTTTACACACAGTTTGCTAGAGCTTCAGTGCAGGGCTGCTAGCTTGTCTCATTGTATTTAAGACGCCAACATTAGTAGCAAAATTAACTGGCTGCATCTCAATACAAGAATTAAGAAGCTGTGTGTATAACTGATTGGGGTGTGCATGGCACGTTGATATTTGTGGGTAGGAGATCCCAAATACACTCACATATTGTTAAGAAGTGCAACTCTCAAGAATCCAGCAAACTAAGGTGAAAATGTAGAAAAACAAGTTGTCATATTGCTGGTAGGAACATAAATTGGTTAAAGATTTCTAGAGGAAAATTAGGCAAAAATTTTAGCCCCTAGCAATTCAAAACTTAAAATTTGTCTAATGAAAATTATTATGGAGGTGAGGAAAAATTTACTTTCCAGATTATAAAAAATACTGATTATAATGGTAAAAAAAAAAAATAGAACAGCTTAAAAAGGAGAATGGTTAAGTGAAGTTATTCATGCCTGTAATGGGAACAGGAGATAAGTTTGAAGGAGAGCAATTAATGACCTGGGAGATGATCATGATGTTTATATGTAGTTAAACAAAGTCACAAAACAGAACTGCAGTATGACATATAAACTATGTATGTAAATATTTGCAAAGAGGAAAAAAATTGAAAGGATATGCACCAAAATGTTAAATGTGGAAATCTTTAAGTCATAAGCAATTTTTCTGCTTGTCTTTATTTTCTCAATTTTCTACAAAAGTATGTTAGCTTTATCAAACTCAATTCTGTAAGTGATGTTTTTGTTTTAGATTCAAGGAACTGTGCGGGGGGGTACTTTATGTAAATGAAGAAGTCACAGGACAGGACTTTAAGAAAAGCCAGCTGTCTGGGTGAGCCAAGGCAACAGAGACCAGATACCCTCTTGGTTGTCATATGGGGCATCTGTATCCTCATGGTATCAAGGACTGGGCAGATACTCAGTACATCCCTGCTGACAGATACTGGAGGCTTCTAGGGACAGTGGGATCACATACCAGTCCCCAGAAGTACTGGCCATTGCAAGAGTCAATAAGCAGGACCTGCTGACGTTTTCCACCTCATTCCAGCCATTCATAAATGGACAAGGGCCAAGTCCATGTTCTTCCCCACACGCTCAGATGCGTCCTGTGCTTGGGACATAGTATGTACTCGGGTATCTCCCCTGAACCTACACAGCTTTTGTCTGCTGCAGGAGTGATATTTGAAAGTCCCTTACCCCAAAATATACTCTCAGACAGAAGGTCCACCATCACACAATGTTATTAACTTACTGCTGCACTTGAAAAGGTTTTGAAAACTTTGTATGTTTCCTCCTTATGCCGTATCATTGCACAGGCTCACCGAAACCATTCTCAGGCGAGTCTGGCCACGTTTCTACTTTCTAAGAGAAGCGAAAAAGATGAAGCAATTATCTGGAGAGTTCGGGTAAAATGTCAGCTCTCTTCTGAACCCCCTTTCTAGTCTAAATCCCATCCCATTTCCAAGAAAGCATTTTCCTGATTCATTCTGGTACATTTTCTCAATTCCTAGTTTAGTTTCAGAGAAGGCTCAGCCTATTAGCCTTAAATACTAGGCTCGGGGACGTGTGCACCTCATGCCATCTCTTGGAGGAATATTTTACCATGAAAAATGGGCTTTAATAACAGAACGTTGAGAAAGATGACACAGAGATGATTTACCAACGTATATACTGTGACATATTAAATTGCAGACAGTTTGGGCGAGACTCTGAGTCTTAAATGAAACATCCAATATCTGTACCAGCGCACAGCCAAAGTAACTGCAGGAAAACAAAAACACAGAAACATCCATATGTCACTGGGAGCAGCAGAGCCCTGCCTCCTCAGAAATGGCTCTGCAGTGGGTGGATTTCTGCCTGGCTGTGGAGCACTGAACTGAAAAAGTGGTTAATTAATGAAAAACTTAAAATTCAGCAATGAAATTACCTTTCGCGGTGACTGACAAAGGCAGTATAAATAATTCAATCTCCCGCACAGTTGATTGAACAGAGTGCCTTTCCTCTTTTGTCAACAGCATAGGGACATTTTTTCCCCCGTTGCTACATTCTGTAGCGGCTACAACAAGTGTCACTGCTGAAGTCTAGCCAGGGAAATGACAAGGGGCAGAGAAAATCTAATTGAGAGCTGGCTTCAGTCAGGAATTCCCAATGTGTAGTGTGTTTTTAGGTGGGTGACTCAGCGTGCAGGGAGGGTAGGCTTTTCAAATTGACAGTTTCTCAGTGTTCTCTGGACACCCCACAGACACTTTGGGAGAGGAAGAGCCTGGGTGCCAAGTGGTCTCCCTTCTCTCCCCTGCACTACAAACTCGCTGATTCCAGAGCCTTCAAAGTGAAGGAAGGAAGAGAAAACGTGGGTGTGGCTCCTGGTTAGCAGAGGCAGTAAAAGAGGGGAAAGGAATCAACTTGAACTTGAGGGAAGCTCTTCTTCCCTTCTGTGTCCTGTTTTCTCATTTGTAAAATTTCCCAATCACTGGGCAGCGGCACGGCGATGGGCAGTGACAACCTTTCAAACTGACCCCCAAGTGCAGCCCGCAGGAGAGACTGACATTGCACTCTGTAAGGTTATGCTGGGTCCCTCCAATTCTTACCATGGGGGGGCATGAGACTTTCTTTTCAGACCCTAACCTGGGCTCTCTGCAAGACCCCTCTTTCCACCCAAGGAAGGCCAGCGGCTGAGTACCCAGTGGGCTTCCAACCACATGGCCCCGCTGGCAAGCCCTTTGGGCACTAATAATTTGAACCAATAAATGGCTTAAACTACTTGAATTTCATCCAAAGTGTGACGCTCTTCATCCCTTTTGTCTCCATGAATTTTGCGTGTTTCTTCTCCTTCACCTTTAGAGCATGGGCTTGGAAATCAAATAGCCTGGCTCTCTGTAACTGTAGCAGCAGCAGTAGCAGCCGCGATGATTAACACTTAGTGACTTACCAGGGCCATCCTAGGACCTTCCATAGAGTCACCTAATCCCAACTCTATCACTTAATAACTGCGATACTTAGGAAATCACTTGGCCTCACTGGCTGAGCCTCAGTTTCCTTGTCAATAAGATGGGACGGATACTAAAATGTGCCTTATAGGTTAGGGGCAATAACACATTGGAAAGTACCTAGCACAGGATGTGACTCATAGCACTTCCTCAATCAATGCGACTTTCTTTTCTTTTTCTTTTTCCAAATGAGGTCCAGAGACAGCATCTCCTTTTGCAGATGAAGACAATGAGACACAAGAAAGCTGACAGGGTTTCTTAGCCATCACTCAAACAATCAAGGGCACCAAGGACTCAGGGTGGGGGCAGTACCGATTCCAACACAAAGGGCTAACTTGGCGAGTGGTGACAGAGCCTTCCTTGCCCAGGCTCTGTGGGAGGGACACAAGGGAATACCCAAGCAGAGTAAGAAATGCCCTCAGCTCTGAAGGAATCGCTTACTTAATTGGGGAGTAGCCTAACACTGTTGAAACAATTAGCAAATCTCCTTAACAACGGCCTCCGGGTAGAGTTTATCTTTCATTCCTAAGGGAGGCTACTTAGGATTATTTATTTCTCATTACACTCTCTAGGGCATGCTAAGAGCCTCCCAATTAAACTCTTTATATCAAGGAAGCAACTATTAAAACCCAGGATTCTAATGGATTTCCAAAAAGAGAGAGAAGATAAACAATGAGGAGTGATCAATTCTCAAGATATTACAGAGATACAAGACTTGGAAGATGATAGTTCAGGAAAAGAGTTGATAAATGCATAGGTAGTCACCTATGCATATAAAATTGGCTTGATTTCAGTACCTCTTCTCCGAGGGAACTTGGCGAGTTTGGCCAGGTAGGACTGACAGTGCTCAAGAATGTAAAAATTTTGGAGCGTTGTGTGGGAAGAGGGAAATGGTACAGAAAGTGTTTCAAGACTCTCTGTGTTGCAAGAGATTGTAAGGGTCTCCCCGTGCAAACTACAGGGGCGCACACTGAGCTGGAAACTGTCTCTGTAGGAACAGGCTCTAAGGCTAAGCCTTGGAGAAATCGCTCTCAGAATTTGGTGAAACTCCAACCCTCGAATAAAGGTCCTCAGAGCCTCCAACAGGCATAGCTTATCTATTTTAGATTGTCTGCTGGCTCTCAAAAGTCAAGCTGGCTGGTCAAGCATGATTTTGATGAGAACAGAGCTCCCTGGCAGAGGGCGTCCTTGTGCAGATAGCCAATGGTGAACATTTTATCCAGCGAGGACTCATCAACAAAGAAAAACTTCATTTACCTGTTTGTGAGAAAGGGATATAACACTGTTCTCTTGGCAGCCTTTTAAACTAGGAGCAGGAAACACAAGATCCTTTCAAATAGCTATAACAAAATAATAAAATCTTCTCTTTATATTATGGATAATTACAGAGCAGAGACTCCGGGGGAGAAGGAGAAAAAGGAGAAGGAAAAGACAGTTGGAGGAGAGAAAAACAGAAATAGGGCAACGTAGAAAGAGTGTAAGGGCCCCAGGGTTGGGGAGTACCTTACCCTGTGACCCCTCCCCCACTTTGTGAAAGAGTGGACCGAACAGCCTGCAGAGGGACCTACAGGGCCACACCGAGAAGTCAGAGACAAACACTCACCCAGAGGCCCACAGAGAAGGGCTCAGCCATACACACGTGGTTTATAAACAAGAGTATCTGCAGAAACAAAGAAAGCCCAGCTGAAGCATGCGCGGGCGCTTACTGGACCGAACAGTGAGAAGGCCAAGTACCAATGTTAGAGAAACCGTCTCACCTTTGCTTTCACTGCAACTTGTAGCTTTATGTTCTGCAAAGGGCAGAGTCACATCACATTTTCAAGAAAAACAGGCCTGTGTTCAGAGTGTCATTTCCAAATTGTGGGACTTCATTAAGACTATCTTGGCTGATGTCACTTAAAGCCATTTTAGGTTTATTCAGCCCTGAGTATATATGGGGATTTCTTTTCCTGGAAATTGCTGTGTGAGGCAGATTTGTGCAGAAGTCTTGAGCCCTTGATGGAGAACTCACTCAGGATTGTAGGCCATTCAGAGAGGTGGCTGGCCACCATTCAAATGAAAAGTTTTAGACTTCAGGGTTGAACTTGGACTCCTCAGCAGGGCACACAAGGCCCCAGGGGATCTAGGTGCTGTGTCATAGGAGGATCCCTCACAGTAGGACCACCGCGTGCCCCAGCACACATCTCATAGTCAGGCCACACTGATGGCTCAGTTCTGGAGCACACCTGGCTCCTTAGTGCCATTGGGACTTTGCACATTCCCTGCATGCCTGGAGTGCCCTTCCTTACCTTGTCTACTAGACACATCTACAACGGCCTTGGCACCTTTCTGGGCACCTATTATACTCTCATAGCACCCTTATTTCTTCTCCAGAGCACCACCCACAAATGTAATGCAATGATGTTTAATGTCTATGAACCCCTGTCCACTGTACTCTCTTAGGGGCGAGGACCCTGCCTGCCTTATCTTCGGCTCCTACCTCAGTGTCTCTCAGACGTGGGAGGTGAACATGTGAATGAAAACTTCACTCACAGCTTTCTCCTGAGATGGTGCCCCTGACCCAGCCGCTCCTCCAGGCCACAGGAGAGGCCTCCTCCTCCCTTCCCAGTGCCGCCTCCACACAGCCCCAGACTGCAGGCCTGGGTGGGCCATGCGTCTCTGTGCAAGTGTCCTGCAGGGTCTCTCTGGGAACCAGGCCCCCAAGACAACTATGCCCCATGCAGCCCCCAGCTTCTGAGCTTATTATCCTCTCTTTAGTTCCAAAGTAGGTTTGAGTAAGGAGACCCAATTTCTGGGTAAAGGGCAGGGAAGCTAGGATGACCGCCTGGCCTCTCTTTTTCTGATGAAGAACTTCCACATCTCATCTCCCTCTTGGCTCTTCATTTACATATAAAGCAAGACTGTGTCTCCCTGGGGACAGGGTTGAGTCTGACTTCTAGAACACCCCTCAGGCGCCTAACTGCTTCATAAACACCAAATGGCTCATTACCTGTTGCCTGATGCAATTTCATGATATAGTTGAGTTATGTTATTTGTTTAGTCACTCATTCAACAATTGTTTACTGAATGCCAGTACATTTGGCAGTACTGATTTGGTCCAGAGGTCTGCAAACTATGGCCCCAAGGCCAAATTTAGCCCAATGTCTGTTTTAGTGTAGTCCACCAGTAAGAATGTATTGTGTGTGTGCATGTGGTTTGTTTTTTTACATTTTTAAATGGTTGAAAAAGAAAACAAAAGAAGACTATTTCATGACATGCAAAAATTATATGAAATTCAAATTTCAGTGTCCATCAATAAAATTTTCTTAGAGCACAGTCATGTCCATTCACATGCATATTGCCTAGGGCTGCTTTCACACTATGACAGCATTGAGTGGGTTGCAACAGAGTGTGCGGCCTCCACAAAACTAAAACATTTACTGTCTGGCCCTTTACAGAAACAGCCAACTTCTGATCTAGATGCCGGCAATAGAACAAAGAACAAGACAAAGTCTCAGATCTGATGGCTGGACTTAGAAGAAGGAGGCAGATGAGACACAAATAGAGAGTGATGAATGCTTTGGGGACAATGGAAGAAAAGAAGGCAAAACATGATGTGCATGGCTGGGAGGTAAGAAAAGATCTCACTGACGAGCTGGCATTTGAGCAGAGACCCAGAGGATGGAGAGGAGAGAGACATGGATATATGGGTGGAAGAATTTAGAACAGGGCTCTGGCGTCACAAGCCAGCTGTTTGGATCCCACCTGTACAAGAAGATTTGCTCTTACCATTCCTGTTGCCTGAGCCTGGGCCTCCTTACTGTTAAACGGGGCCATGATGCCCCTTCCCACTGCCCCTTCCAGGACTGCGAGTGACAAGACAAATACGAAGGCTCTTTCTAAACTGAAATGCACACAAGGGGTTAAGTACCACTGGACGGACCTCTCCCTGCCTGTCTGTCTGGTGTTCTCTGCTTTTGATTTTAAGCCCCCCTGGGTTAGCTACCATTTATTTTGAATTTTCTGGGACAGCCTTGGTTTCATATGTTTGGTCCTGCTGGCCATATAAACCATTGAAATGTCCTGGAAAGTCTCATATTTCCGCTTCCAAACTACATCTCCTTGACTGTTTCTCACACAAAGTGCCTCTGGACAGGCTCTTGTTAATGAAGAGTTGGTGAGCAAAGCCTGATCTCTGAGCACATGGGCAGGAACAGGTAAAAGTTCCCTAGAATTGCTCCCAGGCAGGGCTTCCTGCAGGTCAGTGCCTCTACCTTCTGCTGGCAAGGAGGGGTAGTGGCTCTGGATTCTTCTCTCCGCTCCTGCTCAGGTAGTCGAGAGGTTCCTATGGGCCTGCATTTTCTGTTATGGAAAATGGGATGGGACACGGATCTACACACCCCATTTCTGAAAAGGATGAAAGCAAGGTTGCTGAAGTGGCCTTTGATGTCGAGGAGAGGCCTGCCAGAAAAGTACATGTGAGACCAGGTGTTGTATTATTAATACCCGTGCTCGGGTGACTTCAGAGAACTCAGGCGGGCACAACCAGCGGCATTCCAGCTGCAAACGCAGCCCGGCTTCCTGCTGCAATTCCCTCTGGGAGCATCCCTCAGTCAAACTCCACTTCTGATTGCCTGAACTTTGTGTGCTGATGAACTTTGAGTCAGGAAGTAGCCACTCCAGGTGAGAATTTTCACAGAACTCAATTAAACCACATTGATTGTGGTGGGTTATAAGAGCAAATGGGAGGGGAGGTGGAAATCCATGAGAGGACACCAGTAATGTAAAAACAGCTCTTAAGAAAACTGATAAAATAATAGCTTTTTCTTCTTGCAAGATTCCATCCACACCGCCTTCTACAGACTCTTACTTTATGGCAAGCTGTGACTCTTTTCACCAGGTTTTAACAGTTTCGTGCTCCTTAGTTATCTAAGCTGTGGCTGAGGCATGAGAGCAATTGATAGGCTCCGTGCCCTCCACCCCCAGCAGCCCCCCATCCCCGTTTGACCCGGTCTCCTAAAGGATCCCTGTAGCTTGGTGACATTTTAATTTGCTAGAATGAGACAGAATGTAAGCAGGAAGGCTCAGGCCCATGCATTTATCTTGCTTGGGAGAAATTAGTGCTGGCTCCGGAGCACACCCACTGTATACACCAATGAAAAAATACAATTCAATTTGTGTTGGCAGCTTTAGGAGAGCAGGGCAACCATTTGTTAAGTGCAGGGTAATTCAGCGCCTGTTTTTGCAGAGAAGCAGTGCTGAATTCCCAAGCTGGCAATTCTGCCGGCAGATAAGTGAGTTCCCAGCTCTCTGCAAAGTTTCTGGGCAGAAGATTGCTCTCCTGCAGTGCTGTGGGCCCAGAATGGTGTTTCTGTTGGCCACGTCTGCCAGGATTGCCAAACACGCCAACAGAAGGGAGTCCAGGGGGCTTGGCATCAAGGGCGTGGCTGATGTGCTCCCAAAAGGCACACTCTGAAAACTAGAGAGGGATGCAGGCAAAGGTTTTCACTTGAGAACATTCTGTGCACCTCCTGAGCCCCCCGTCGAGACATGCCTATGTCTCCTTCTGTGGCACTGCTGAAGAGGACATGAGGAGGAACTGGCTAGATCCTGCATCACCCCATTTCACCATCAGCCAGGTGTGCGGGCTGTAGAGTCAGGGCCTGAGGCTACTGGTTCGTTGCTCTAGGCCGTTTAAAGTGAAACCGAGGTACATTTTTGGGACTAAGAAATGAATGAAACAGAGCACTATGATGTACTGAAAAGCATATTGCTAAATAATCACAAAACACTAGGAGGTAGCCCAGCTTACAAGTGTGCCTGCCCCAAACTCCACATCCTTTAAGCTGTCAGAAACCAGGAGCAGAAGTCCAAGCCCCTCTTTCCCACCTCCTCTAGGGCCATCCTGCTGGCCCCAGGTGGGGTGGTGCCCCACATTTTCCTTCCAAGCTTCCTTCCTGACACTGTGCACACTCCTCTCCTTGGCTAGATTGGCAGCCCCCTCAACTGTCAATGCCAACTTGGAGAGGGCGGCGCTCACATCCTCACAGGTGCTCTGTTGGCATTTGTCCCTCCCTGTTCAGATCATTTGTTTGCCTGCCGAGTGCACGTGCTGAAGTCACCTGGTGATCACAAATGCCCTTGACGGCCCATGCTAACAGGTCCTCTGGAGGGCTCCTCAGCTGTCTGTCAGCCATGACACCGTTCTTGGGAGCCCGAGGCCTCATCTGTGTTCTTGCAGGAAGTGGCATTGAAGTTTGTACAGTAAACTCTGGTGTGTGGGGGTTCAGTTATTGGGCCTGCCCTTTATTCTCTTTAAGTCATTTTACTACTCTGAGCCTCAGTTTCCTCTTTTGGGATAAATAGAAATACCTACTTCAGATGAGCTTAAAGCAGATGACAATTGCAACAGCCCTCGTGTGCCCTGCGCTGGCACCCAGCAGTTACTCAGTAAACTGTACGCCCCTCCTTTCCTTAGGTGTGATGAACGGCAGGAAGAAATCTAGTGAGCAGTCCAGTGGTAGGAATGTGTCTAATTGCCTTAAATAATATAGCTAATAACAATGTCTGCATCATGGTGGGGCTCATGAGTCCACACGGAGGCGGTTTGGAGCCAGATGGTGAAGGAGTAGTGAAGAGAGAGAAAGGAGATGAGAGTCTGGTCCGCAGGATGCCCCAGGCATCACTGCCCATCACAGGACCACCCAGTAGCACGTGCATCCCACAGCGCTGCAAGGAACTAATTGTGTGTTGGTGAGTCTCTGCTCCAGTTCTCACATGAATTGACAGGTGCTGACTCCTTTTTGGAAACCTGAATGGACAGTGTAACCCAATTCTCAAGACACATAAGACAGCTCTTCTCGCAAGATAGGGTCTTCCAACCTTGAAGCCAAACTGTTTCTTGGATCAGAGGAAGAGAGGGGAGGGGAGAGGAGAGGAGAGGAGAGGAGAGGAGAGGAGAGGAGAGGATGGGAGAGGAGAGGGGAGGGGAGGGGAGGGGAGAGGAGGAAAGAAAGAGAGAGAAAGAGAGAGGGACACTGGGCAGGCCCAGGGTGGCACCTTCTGGCTGCATTGGGATCCTTCCCATGGGCAAAGATGAGCAAGAGTGAATCTTGATCTCCAATAGCTCGAGGTGGGGGTAGGGGGGTGTTGCAGGGACTCGTGAGCCCTATATTTGTATGGTCTCTGTTCAGACACCTGAGTACAAGCTATTAATAGAATCATAAAATGTGGACGCTGAAAGGATCTCTGAGACTGCTTTGAGACCGCTCCCAGTGTTTTCCTAACCATGTTCTGTGGAGTCTTGAACCTGGGGAGGGGTCTCAGGGCCCGTGGCAGGGGGTGGGGAGAGGTGTCGCATGTGAATGTGAAGGCACCCCCTAGTGTTCCTGCTTGCCTTCAACCAGAACCATCCATCCTGCTCTGTCTCTTTCTTTCTCTGCTGGGGTATGTGGTCAGTGAAGGATTCAGTAGGAATAAAGGGTTCCACTGCAGCAAAATGAAAACTGCCACAAAAGCCACAGAGGTGGTTGATTTCATGTCCATGGTTCAGAGTCAAAGGAACCTGAGGGCCAGAAGATTGAAGAGCCTTGTCCAAGGTCACCCAGCTGGTTAACGAAAATCCCAGGCTGGAACAGCATCTGTCCTCTGCTCTGTCCAGCTCTTCCCTCCACCCCACCCCCACCTTCAGCAGGCTAAGTGCCTTCTCTGTGCTCTCTCTCTGTGATGCCAGGAATCCCAGGCATGGAGGGCTGCACAGGGCAGGGGAGTCTAAGCAATGCTATCAAGAGCATGCATAGTCTTGAAGAAGTAGTAGCTATCTGCACTTCCATGTTTTGGGGAGCTCTTGGTGTGCCAGGCCCTTCCTTCACTTTCTCTAGGTGACCCTGTGGAGGGGGCTGGGAATCACAGGGCACCACATAGCACCAAAGAGCCAGAAGCCTAGGGTTGTAGCCCTGATGCCACAGCCAATTTGCCATACAACCATGGGCAAGTAACTTTGCCTTTGGATAGAAAACTCCTAAATTCATTTCTGGCTTTAGAATTCTAGGCTCTTTCTGAACTTTAAAGGTGACCTTATCTGTGCACCAATAGCTATATTTATATCAACTTGCCATGAAAAATAGTATCTGCTCTTCCTTTGTACCCCACAAACTTCAAGTGACTTAAAGATCCCCACGGCTTATTTAATTTGAACTTTAACAGGGCGAAATTCTTTTTTTTTTTTTTTTTTT
>VBSM01002608.1:152682253-152726144 GCA_008086735.1 Cheirogaleus medius | reverse complement strand
TTTCTTCTTTTTTTTCCCCTGAAATGAACTAGTTGGAGGATCCAAAAGTCCCAACCTCCTGAAACCACCTCCTTTTTATGGTTCGGCCACACGCTAATGTGTCAACTCGTTGGCCTGGGGCACATACTTAGCATTTTTCTTTTGGTTTTCCAGAAAATGCACAACTGTCTGCAGCTTTGCTTCTTCCTTTGACTTCTTTCAATCTTGATCTGCCATACAAATAACTAGAGCTGGGTGATGGGCATACTTTTAGTAAAATTCAAAACAAAATGAAGGTGAGAAATGGTGTTTATGTTGTATTCAATATTCTTTTATGTGCTAAAAATAAAAATTAAAAAGTGTAGCTTATCTCTCCAAAAGCAAGAATGTATAGAAATATTATAATACTGATTAAACACTGAGGTCCTGGGGACAGGGGAATGGAGTGGGCAGGTGGGGAGACCAACGCCCCCTGCATCCAGCCCTTGACCAAGAGATGCCTCTGCTAGTTCAGGAAACCAGAGGATCAATCCATGAGAGTTTGGGCCAACAGAATCTTCTCTTCCTCCCATGGGCAAATCTACTTTGCTTTGCTCACACTAAGGGTTTTAACTAGGGTGGGTGTGTGTCCCAGCTTTCCTGGGACAGTCTCAGTGTATGCACAGTATCCTCTCTCTCTCAAAAGGTCTTAGTTGAGACAATAAGCTACACAGATATTCCACTTAACCATAGAGGAAGAGACGAGAGAGAAATTAAGCTCTCGTTTTTTCTCTCTAGATCTAGGGATTGACGGAAGGTGAGTTGCATGCTATTGCAGAGGCTGGCAAACGTTTTCTGTAAAGGAGCAGAGAGTAAATATTTCAGGCTCTGTGGGCCAGACAGTCTCTGTTGTGACTACTCGGCTCTGCTGCTATAGGGAAAGTGGCCATAGACAATATGTTAAACAAATGTGCTTGGCTGTGCTCCAACTAAATTTTATTTATGGATGTAGAAATTTGAATTTCATAGAATGTTCATGTGCTACAAAATGGTTTTCTTCTTTTGATTGTTTTTCAACCATTTAAAATGTAAAAACCGTTCTGAACTCGTGGGCCAGATTAGGCCTGCAGGTTGTAGCCACTCCGGTGCTATTCTAGCCCGGTATGAACATGTTGGGTACTAGGGGACAAGGCCCTCTCTCCCCTCCAGGGATCCATTGGATCTGCTCTTTCCACAGACATTGCATATCATCATCATCAACATTTACATTTATATAGCCTTAACACACACATGAGGTCTGAGAGCTTTGGAGGTGGGAGAAACCTTATCATCTCTGCAGTGTTCAACCACTGAGAGAGTGATGATAGGTGAGACGTATCATAAGTAATTTGCTACTGATAATAAACTACCAGAGCTTGTGAGCAATTTACGCCTATTTATAAGTTAGAGGAGATTTGATGCTCCCACCATAATAATGCTGTTCTCCCTCACTTGTAATTTGATTTTTCCAGGTAGGAGAAGGGGTCTGTTGCAAGTGGACTGGCAGATGAGGGTCACAGGCAGGACAAACTGCTATGGATGGACCAGAGCTGCATGGTGGGAGAAGGTAGAGGACCTCTGACCTGGTCCTGCCTCATGGGGAAAGGTATTCGCAACAGCCTTGCAAGGAAGGGTGGTGGTCCCAAGTTTGCTCAATGAAGAAACTGAGGGCAGAGAGACCAAGTAGCTTTTTCAAGGTCGTGCAGCTTATAAATAGTAGAGCTGGAACCATAATGCAGGTCTTTTGGGACCTGAAATTTGTGGGGTTTGCTATGACAAAAAGCTTTTAGTGTCACATGTCTCAGAGAAACCTCAAAAACTCATAGCCACTGTCTTCAGACTGTGACTATGACAACAACATCCCAAAGCATTGGCTAACTCTACCATCCCCATTGTACAAAGTTGAGGCCTTCTCATTCAGGACAGTAGCACAAGAAGTTGTACTGTTCCCATTTTATGGATGAGTAAGTGTATTTTCAGAATATTTTTATGTAGATCAAAAGAGTGTAATGAATATTCAGAGAATTGGCATAAAGTACTTCTTTATAAGTCAGAATCAGCTTCCTGTGCCAGGTGGTAGCTCTTTGGCAGAACAAAAATGAACAGCAAAGTACCTTCCAGCATGCTTGTCAAATTGCTACTCTAAAAGGGCATGGGGGGGTCGCTGTGTCAAACTCTCTGTGTGCCTGGGAATAAGATATTATTGAGCATATTACTGGAAAGTAGCTCCTGGAACACCGTCCACCCCAAAAAGCCAAAGCTGGTTTGTCAGGCTTGTCATCAAAAGAACTTCATCAGCCAACACTTGCATGCATCTTGGGGGCAATGGTCACTGACGTGCATGATTATGACTGTGAGGCACTCTCAGGGGAACAAATACATTCTTAATCATGAAACTCTTTAGTTCTTCTGAACATAGCGTTATGGGTAGCTTTATTATATTTTAATTCATTGAAAATGAATTCATGAAAATGGTTCATGAATTTATATTGCATTCATTGGTCTATAGTGGTCTCCCCAAATCATGCATGGTTCTGGGGTTTGTTTTCAGTTGGCCATTTTTAAAGGTTAAATTTTTGTTTTACCTCCAAACTCATGTTCATGCTCAGTTGAGAAAGATTTTTGCTTGACCAAACCTTAGGCTCCTGAACCTTTTATTAAGCCTATCTGTGTACTTCCTTGTAAAATACAATTTTAGTAAGAACCACTAAGTCAGTTTAGCAACCTGCCCGCCCCACCACCAAACCCCAGATATCTGATTAGGGTCCTCATCCTCTCCCATGTCCCATGTGATGTCTCATCACCCTGGCCTCTTTTCAGCAAGAATCCTGATAGGTCGATTTAGCCAGAATCCCCCTTACCCCTGATGTTCCTTTTTAGTAATTATCCATCCACTGACCTCCACACTGTTCGTTGGCCATAAATTCCCACTCGCTGGCGCTATATTGAGAGTTGAGCCCCATCTCTCTCCCTCGCTGCAAAATCCCATTGCAGATGCCCCTCCACCTATCACGATGGGCCTGAAAACGTCTGCCTTTCTGTGCTTTAACAAGAGTCATTGAATACTTCTTTTCTGTAGCATGGTATCCCTCTTATGAAAACAAAACCCCAGTGCTATCTAAACCAATTCATTGATCAGACCCTGCAGAGTTCCTCATTCTGACAATGCTAAATTTTTCGCTCTTTCCTTTTTATTACTAGAAAGAAGTTCGAAGATTTAAAGCTGTTCTAAACTTGGGATCTCTGAGACTATTTGGCTTAGTGAAGCATCCAGGCAGCCAGGGCCAGGACGGCAAACACAGGAAAGCAGAGAGAGCAGGACAGAGACACAGGTAGGGGCTGGGGGTAGGCAGGTGGAGATGGCCGCTCCTCGGTGCACCTCAGAGCCGTGAAACATTCATGTTGTTGCTGGAAAGAGGGAGGAATATAAAATACCAGAGGTGCCCAGGTGAAGGCTGGGCTCTGCCAGAATTTAAGGAGACAGAAATAAACATAAAGTTCCAAAGCAACACCTTGGAGACTGTTTTGAATTTTTCTTACTAAAGTTCAGAGAGACGAGGGAGGCAAGAAAGGAGAGCAGGGCTGACAGAGAGCAATGTAAGTGGGGAGAGAGGGGGCCTGGTAAGAGAAGGAAGGAAAAAGAGAATGTTTTTTCAAAAATAATCATTTCACAGACCCTTAGTTACCGACACCGCATTGTCTTCCCTGAGTGGTGCCTGCTCGTGCTCGCTGTTGTCAGACCTAAGGCAAACCTTTGGGGCTGTCGCTGGCATTTTTCAGGTCCTGGGTTCTTCCTGGGGTTTGCTCTCTCTGCTGCCTTTCTCATGGGTCCCTCTTTGGCCTTTATGGCTTAAGATCTCTTTTTGCCAGTCTTTTTAAAATGGCTCTCTATCTCAGGTGCAAAGTCAAAGCCGCAGCACTGAAGGCTGGAGGTGCTGTCACTAGAGAACCAGCTACCCCCAAACTCAGAAGACAGAGCCTCTGGCAGGGGCCCAGGGAGTGGGGCGAGAGTGGGAGGGGCTGGGACCCTGAGTTGACAGCAGCCCAGGGCTCCTCAGGGGGTCCCAGAGCACTCTCATGTTCCTTCCTGTCTCCACCTGAACCTGGCATCCCTCCTAATCTCCACCCTTGGTGCCTGTAATGTAGCCAGGACCCCCCACCCCCAAGATGAGGCTCAGCCATGCTGCATCTCCCTGTCTCCTTGCTGCCCTGAGCAGCGGCTTGGGAAGCCCTGGGTGTTCTGGGATGCGGCTCCCTCTTTCACTCAGGCCGGGCCTGAGCCAACCCTGCAGGCCCTCTCTGTCCCTTACCCTGCCTTGGCTGAAATCAGCTGCGTGGAGTTGGAAAGTGCCCCTCTCAACTGAGGTCTCTGGGCTGACTCCTGAGCATGGAGTTCCTCTGCTGCCTCTGGGGAGAGGGGTGGCTGGAGGCCATGAAGTCTTCCTTCCCCTACTTCCTAGCTAGGGGAAGATAGCCAGGTAAGTTGAACAATGTATAGAGCAAGAGAAATAACCCTCACTCCCAAGGGGAGTGGCTTGGACAGTGTCCCTCAAAAAGGTGTGTCCTAATCCTAACCCCTGGTACCTGCCAGTGTGACCTTATTTGGTATCAGGGTCTTTGCAGATGTAATTAAGATGGACCCTAAATCCAAAGACTTGTATCCTTATAAGAGATAGGAGAGGAGTTTTTACATCCAGAGACACAGGGAAGAAACACACAGAAGGAGGAGGCAGAGATTAAAGTTATGCTACAAGCTGAGGAGTTCCAGGGACCAACAGAAGCCGGAAGAGACAGGAATGAATGCTCCCCTGGGGTCTTGGGAGGGACCGTGGCTTTGCTGCAATTTGATTTTGGACTTCTGGCCACTAGAACTGTGAGAGAATATCTTCCTGTTGTTTTAAGCCACCCAGTTTGTGGTAATTTGTAGTGGCAGGCCTAGGAAACTAGCACATGCCCCCAGGCAAATGCTACCAATGACAGAATATTTTCTGTTGACACATATAGGTCAGAAGAGTATGAATTGGTCCTCATAAGTGTGGGCGGATTAGTCTGTAGGTTATGTTACCCCAGTGCCTGGTTGGCATGTGGAGGGAGAGCTTTGGATGCAGCCGGAGCTAACTTTGGTCTGTGCAGGGGCATTGGATGTTTTGTGGGAACAAAGGATGAGGACATCAAAGGATGCCCAAAAGGGAGATGGCTGGAGGTGATTTTAAATATCTGTAAAGGATGTTTTAAATATCCGTTGCCTATAGATGAGACAGAAAGTGGAGAGATAGGGTCACACTAGTCCCTGAGAAGGGGTGAGTTGGCCCTCGTCTCCAGCTCACTGCCTAACACTGCCTCAGAGGCCCCTCTCTCCCACCCTCCACCCTTACTTCCCCCTGCAAAGTGCAAAGTTGGCTTCCGGGAAGCACATGAGGACCTACTGGAAGTTCCTAACTTGGACAGAGTAGAAAATCACCTTTGCCTTAGAGGGAACCGCCCCCCACACACGCCCCACTATGTACTTTGGAAGACAAGACAATTAGTCCATTAACCAAGACATTCTTTAATTCAAAGAAAACCAACATGATGAAAGAAAGATGTCACTTTGCAAATAGGGATGGGACAAACCCGGTGGTTAAATGTAGAAAGCAAAACGTTCAGAAAGAGTAGCAGAACTCTCTGCTTTTTATTTCCTCTGAGCTACTGTGTGACTTCAGCAAGCTGCTACATCCTCGGGACAAGCTTCTCTATGGGCAATGTCGTTGTGCTAGAGCTGGTAACATCAGCTTTTAATGCTGATTGTGACATTTTCAGGAATTTTGAAACTAGGTTGTTATAATAAATATAGCCATTATTAAAATTAAAATATACAAACTTTCGATTAAGTCAGTGATTCTCACTGGGGGTGATTTTGCACCTCGGGGGACATTTGGCAATATCTAGGGAGAGAGTTTTTGATTGTTACAACCGTAGTTGCTGCTGGTGTCTAGTGGGTAGAAACCAGAGATGCTGCTAGACATCCTACAATCACAGGGCAGACTCCCACAGCAAAGAATTAACCAGCCTCAAATGTCAACAGTACCAAGGTTTAATTAATCACATTAAAAAACAAAGGTAAATAAAATAAATAGCTCAAAAATCATCACTTTCTAATTATTTACTAGTATTTATATTTTTGCAGCTATATATTTATATATGTATTATATCTGTAGGGTGGAAATACTATGTATAATGGTGAAAACTGTGCATTTCTTCCTAACTTCACATTCAGAAATATCATATCAATAGTTTAAAGTTAGCCATGGTGGGAATATTTACACTATGGAAATAGGCAAACACTACAGATAAGATCTCCCCACTTTTTTGGGAAGCCAGTTGTTAAACATGCACTGGCACTCCACTGGAGATATGGCTATAGTGTGTTTTGGGGAGCAGGTGAGATTTTCTCTTTCTCCTTTTAATTCTATCAAAAAGAATGCATTGAAGCTGAGACCTCTATTTTTCTAAACAAAAACAGGGAAGGAGGTCAAAGGAGGCTGAAAAAATGAAGTCCCTGATAAAAATGCAAAAGGAAGGAACAGAGGAATAGGATACTTACAAGAAATAATTTTAAATGGAAATGAAGTCATGCATCTAAACCTTTTTACACCATTAAAATATCTGAATGAAAAGTGAAAATTAATCCTTCACCCAGATGTTTTTTCATTGTGATGCCAAGTAGATGAATATTTAAACATTTAGATTACATGAAACATACTATCTCAATACTAAGAAATATTAAAATGATTTTCCACTTTTTTCTTCTTCTTCTCCAGATATTTGAAAATACATTTACTTTTGCTAAAGTAGCACTTGGTTTCAGAGTGACCAAGCTGGAAGCCAGGGCCCTGGATGATGGCTACCTCATCTGGATTTGCTTATCTCATTAGAATTCGAGATTGCTCTGTGATGTAGTAACAGACTTAAAAAGTCTCTCTCAGTAAGAAAACATGGGGGTAGGGAACAGAAAGGAAGACAGAGAGAGAAAACAAACATTCTCAATTAAAGAAAGAATTTTATAGATTTAAAAACTGAGTAAGCAAATGAAACAAGTCTGATGGGACAAAATAGTGGCTTGCAAGAGTGAGGCATAGGCAAGAAGTTTCCTAAAGCTGAGAGAATTCTAGGACTGAAGAAAGCAAGAGAACCCTGGACACTGATATCAATGAACTGTGGATGGAGATCAGGTATCTTGTGCTCCAGAAGCTACAACCTGGATTGACAAGGAGAAGATGTGGCTATGGCCATGTTTGGGAGTTGTGAGTAAACAAGAGTGTCCACTTGGGCCCAGGGGCCCAGATAACTAAGCCCAGTCCTCAGTCCCCAAAAGGTAGAGGTGGGAGGTAAAGAGTTAAGTATCACTGGGTCTTGCAGTTGTTGGTTCACCACCAATGGCCAAATCAGCTTCAGCTTAAGGAGCTATGGTAAAAATTAGTATCCTAGAACAAAGACTGGAAAGAATACTCAAGATATTTAATAGTAAAACAGGACATCACTACTAGTGAGGTTTCTTAGTCCATTTGGGTTGCCATAACAAAATACCTTATACTAGGTAATTTATAAATGATAGAAATTTATTGCTCACACCTCTGGAGGCTGGGGAGTCTAAGATTAAGGTGGTAGCAGATTAGGTGTCTGGTGATGGTCTGTTCTTCATAGATGGCACCTTCCATGTGTCATTAGATGCTGGAAGGGGCAGGGCAACCCCCTTCAACCTCTTTTATAAGGGCACTAAACCCATTCACAGGGTGGAGATCTCATGATTTAATCACTTCCCAAAAGGCCCCAGCTTTTAGTATTATCACAATGAGTATTAGGTTCCAACATATGAATTTTGAGGGGACACCAATATTCAGACCCTAGCAGTAGGATTATGAATAGTTTCTATTTTCTTCTTTTTACAGTCCTATATTTTCAAAATGTTATACAATGAACAGGGGCCAATTTATAACTAGAAAAAAAGTTACTTTTATAAAGAGAAGTAAATATATATAAAAGGTCTGTATCATTGCAGCTTGTAGTATAATCTAAAATGGTTGGCCCAAAATATAGTACTGTCTTTGTTGCAGTCTGGGCTTTTTTCCCAACTGAATCCACACTCTGACTATTGATATATCAGATATCTAGCAAACTATGATTTACTTACATCTTTCTGATTTTAATACTTTAAAGGCAGAGCAATTTTAGCCAGTGATTCTCACACTTTGCCCCAGCTCCTTAATTTTTAACTCTATTTTTATACTCTTTTATACTTGGAATAAAACTATACCTGGATATCCATTTTATTTTAAGAATTTCTGAATTATCACATTTTTACCTCTATTATTCCTTAAATTTGATTTTAGTATAATGTTTTAAACCATCCAGGCTCCCAATATGACAATACCTATACTTTTAAATTAATAAAATGACTTGTTTATTTTATGTGACAGATATATATTTAGTGTTTACTATGTTCCAGACACTGTTTTAGGTGCTGTGGACACAATAGTGAACAACATTTATGCCTTGTATAGTACTATGCCAGGTACATACATTTCTAGCAAAATCCACAGAATTAGAATTACAGATTCCAGTAAGAGCTAGAGGAACAAATCTTTTAATAATTTATCTCATTTCATAGTAGTGGAAACTGAGGTCAAATACATTAGTGACTTAGCTAATTAATGGAATAGTTAAGAGTAGAACCTCTGTATTTCTAGCTTCTTCTACTGTTTCCCAAAGAAGATACATATTTTTAAAAATTAGACCTCATTTCAACATTGTTTCATCTGCTGATAATTATCAATGCTTTCTTTTGGTTGAATTCAATGATTGCTGTCAATCTTTATCCCATTGATTTTTCTGTAATATTTGGCCTTAGAATAATTTGGGGGGATATATTGGAGATAACATGAGCTTTAGGTTTGAATTCCATTGACATGCACATAAATCACCTAATGCAGAGTTAGCACTTACTAGATACTCAGCAAATGTTAGCTCCTCTCTTATTTTCTGTTATACACTATTGTCACTTTCTCCTCACCTCTGATCTCCTGCATTTGACCTGCCTCTACCATTCCCTTCTGTTAGATTTTTCTTTCCCTAATCCCAATAGAGGCTCTGCTTGGCCCCTGTGCACTTCTCCCTGTATTCCTATTGATGGCTTCAATTGCCCTCTCTCTGAAAATGACTCTTGGGTTCACAGCTTAAGTCCCGGTATCTCGCTTCCCCCATATCCTGTATCTTTAGTAGCGTGCAGACATCCTAAATGTTTCATTGTCACCTTCACTCAACATGTCCAAAACAAAGTACCATCTCTTTCCCCAAACCATCTTTCCTTACCCAAACATGTTCCTAGCAGAGGAAGCGATGTGTCATTAGGCTGGGGGGCAAGAGGAGAGTAAAGACATTTAAAGGAATGATAGAAATTGAGAATGGCTGGGGTGGGTGGGCGCGTGGAGAGGGGAAAGCAGAAGCTGGAGAGGTGAGCAGGGCCAGATTCTGAGGGCCTTGAGTCATTAAGGATTTATGACTTGAGTATAAACCCAGTGGGGAACCCTAACAGAAAAGGACTGGCTGTAGGCAAAACAGTCTTTAAGAAAACAGACTCTAGAAGAACGTTGGTGTGGTGGCAAGGACTCTGGATGCTTGAGAACTCCCCAGGCATGCTGGGGCAGGTCCTGACTTCTAACCAGGAGCGCTGACCACACGTGGGGACCCTCCCAGCAGCACTGAGGACTGCACAAGACTGTGGCTACTATGTGTTGAATGAAGTCAGATGTCATAAAATGGTCCATGAGGTCTCTCATCATCACCCTCTGTGGAGGGTTCAAAGTGACCCTGTTGGTACTCAATTTCCCCCCAGAGGGAACATTCTAGCCTAGGCCATGGGGTCTGTAGTGTGTGTAACTAAGGGCCAGTCAGTACCTATATCTCTTAGCATCTCCCACTTCAAAACAAACACAAGAAATACCACTCACTCTCTGAGACTGAGAATAAGGCAGAGTCAATGAAATTCCTTAAGGCCACAAGAAAGTACCTGGGCAGGATGAGACTATTATTTAAAGTTGGGTGAAGGAGACTGGAAGGAAAGGGGACAGCCTTTTGGAAATCCAATCCCCTGACTGGCAGTGACAGGAGTGGACAGCAAGCTCGGCCAGCCTCACAAATCAAGCTTCCCTTAAGTAGCTACTGTCAACAGAGTGGTGAGGGAGAGGAGATTTAGTGCTCTTCCTCAGAGCCGTCATATCTGTGGTGCTTCAAACCATGTGAAAAGTGATAAATCAAATAAGAATAAGAACAGATGCCACTAATTTGGTGCTGAGTCATTCCATTTGCCATGGCGTCGTCAGAAATTCCCCACAAAACCAGGTGCCCTTTTCTTAAAATCACATAACCAATCGAATAACAATAAATTTATTAATTCCTAACATGAAAGGTGACTCATACAGATTTTGCATTAAGGGAAAAAATAAAAATCTGACAGCTGAGAGGTCTCAACTGGTTCTGGTGATCTAATGAGTCACTCTGTCCATTAAGGGAAGATGTGGCTTCCTGATTAACGTGGAACCTTAGCAGTGTTTTTAATAAAAGTCTTAATATGTACTGCTGTTAGGCTGGAGTCATGTTTAATTAAAACCTTGAAGGCTCCTGGGGCACTCTCTCTTCTCTTCGCTAAGGGAGGAGGTACAGCAGGGCTCTGGCCCTGGGTGGTGGGGACAGCAGTGCAGGTGGGGTGCAGGCACTGGAGGGCTGTGCGGGAGTGAGCAAGAAGCACCATTCTCCTGAGGACGGTGGTGTGGGCCACAGCCAGCACCTGACAAATGACGTTGGCTCCCGTGCCCAGGCTCTGTTTAAGTTTTGACATCTGCTCTAGCTCCTCACTTTATAGAGGAGAAAACAGAGGTTCAGAGACCAGTTTTAAAAGAAGGACACTAGTGTTTTTGCACTAGTGTAAGAGGACCCAGTATAGGACACTAGGGGTGACACTAAGGCACTGTATGATCCTAAAGCACATTGTTCTTATTCTAACACTTTTTATTAGGGACACCATGAAAGCTCGTGACTTCTCCATCTCATAAGGAGAGGGGAGCAGTTATGGGTCAAGAGAGCAAAGGGTACCTGGCTCTGGTTTTAAAATGACAGGACACTCGGTGAAAATACTAGGCTATAAAGCTATACATAATCAGATTGCAATCATGGAATCTATAATATGCATATATGCTGATGTCCATAGAAAAAAGTACAGAAGGAAATGCTCTAAATTATTAATAGTGATTAAGAGCCTCTGGATGATGGGAGTATGAATGATTTTACTTTCTTATCTTATACATTTGTGTATTTGATGAATATTCTATAATGGGAATGACTTGATTTTATTACTGAGAAAAATAAACATTATAAACATAGAATTTATATTATAAAAATAAATATTATGTTTTAAATTACAAGGCACCTTAAGCCATCTCTTTAGTTCCCTATGGCAAAATATATGGACTACATATAAAAGGACACATAAAAAACTCACAGACCAGAAAAAATTTTTTTCCTCTACTTTAAAATAACAATGTCCAGGCACTTAAGCTGTATGGTGTGGAACCCTGTAAAAAGATATAGCTGTGTCATCAATAGATAAGTTACCCTCAGAGATAGCTTAAGAAACAGTGGCTGACTTTAAAATGACTACAAAGCAAACCTGACAATAAAATTCACTTAAATATCTGACTCTGCAAAAAAATATTACACTCTGTCCTAGAGGAGTGCTATGTAATTGAAAAGCCCATGGTGTAACAAGAACATCCTTAGTATAAGGGACAATCCTAGGTGTGATAAAATAAAAATGTGAGCTCTTAAGTACTTTTTAATGTTTCAAAGTCAATGAGGAACTAACTGCCAGGAATAGGATAGTGACTCTCTCACTTGATAGCATGTTTTTAAGCTGAAAAATCCCTTAGTAGGGGATGCAGGGTCCTAATTAAAGAAGGCTGGAGACGGGAATTGTGAAGTACCCAGGGGGATTTTAAAGGAAGCTGTTGAATGAGTTGGCTTTTGGAATACAATGATGTGACCAGGACTTTGTCTGCAGGGCCTACAATAAAATGCAGGTTCTTATGAACCTGCCTGGACCAGAAGGGAAGAATTTGAACTTGACCTTAAGTGTTCTATTCAAGATAGAAAATTGAGCATAAGCTGATACCTCACTTTTCCACACCAAATTCAGGAAAAGGTAGAAAAATATTTAGGTGTAATAAGAGTTAACAACTATTAATATATATCCACACTCAAAAGCAAGAAAGCGACATCTCACAAGACCAAAATGGGGATTTCTTAAACCCCAAAGAATGAAAAGAAAAGAGGGAACCCGTAATAGACAACAGGGCCAATGCTTTTTGCCTATAGTAAGGCCAAGACCACCTCATGAGGCTGGGGGCTGGGTCACGATGTTCACCGGTTTTGGAGAACTAAGTGGTGTTGTCCTCCATCCCTGCCATCTTCCCAAGGTTAGGGGTGGTGTTGAGCTGCTTGGCTGTGTCTAGGTGAGGCATGAGCTGTTCACATGACACCAGGGCCCAGAACCCGTATCAGTGAGGATGGAGCTCAGAACCAACCACACCCCTCATCCAGGAGTGGGCCAAACCAGTGGGCAGCACAGGCCTCGCTGGGAGCTACTTCCCCCTAAGCCTATGGCTGAGACCCCCTAGACCATTTTCCTGGGACTCCACCCAGAATAATCAGAGGTGAAGCCTCTGGTGGAAGATGAGCTTATAAACCCAAAATTCCAAAGCCTGTGGGAAAGTAACACTACAAAAGTCAGACAACAAACAGAACTCGCATGGGGAAATAGAGATAATAAAATAACCTTAAATTTGCTTAAAGATACAAGTATCTTTAAGAAACTCAAATTGATAAAGGATGTAATAGTATCCATGGGAAAGGATAGATAATTATGGATTGGGAAGAGGTGGTTACCAAAAAAAAAAAAAAAAAAAACACTTATGAAATTTGAACATGAAGGCTGTAAAAGTAGAATATGACAATGAATCATTGTTTATGTAGGAAACAAAATGCTGAGGTTAAAGAAGTAGCTCCTGGAATTAGAGGAGAAGCAAATGAGAGAAACAGACTCTGCACGTGCTGGGAGATGGACAGGCCAGCCGCCAGACTGTGACCGTGGCAGCTGCGCACCGCTAAGGGCTGCTTGTGTGTAGTGTCGTGTCAGTTGCATGGTAGGGGTGGCCCTGAGAACTGAGAGGATTCAGGCTGGGCTGAACTTTCTGGGAACTGGAGGTAGGATGATACTGTCAAAGGAATGGGCCGGAGTCACTTTAAGAGCTGGAGTAATAAATAAACTACAAAAAAGAAATAAATAGAGCAGAAGATGGTGGTAGGGGTGTTTGGAAGGAACCCAGGCCCTATTTCTGGAAATAGGCAGCTTAGCTTGGAGGACTAAGAAAGGCCTCAATATCTCTGCTGGGGCTTAACAGCAGATTTCTTAACAGCCAAGCCCAGAGGGACATCCATCTAGGTGGAAAGGAGAGGGCTGCTTGGGTCACTAAATATATTGGGTTAAAGGTTTCCAAATTGGGTTGCAATCTATTTTATAATTCTTTTATGGAACTCAAATTCACTGTAAAATAGCTCAAAATAACCAGAATTGCATTTGCACACGAGAAATTTGTTCTCTCCAATGTCTCTTCCAAAAGGAGTTTTAAACTTGCCAATCTAGAGCTTGGCAAATGGCCTATGTGAGCAATACAAAAATATTGGGGCAACCAGAGAGTAGGAGTCTGGTGTTGCAGCAAGACCCCCAGACTGGTTCTAAGCAATTTAAAAATATTAATTTGCTTCTTAATCAAGACTTTGGGCACCAGTTCTAGCTCTACTCTTACTTAATGATGACTTGATCCTGGTGCCTCAGTTTCCCCATGTGTCATAGGGGACAATCAACGTCTCCTCTGCCTGTCTACAGGATTAGGGTCCTCTTGAGCATCAACAGTGAAGATATGAATGAAAGACTTTGTAACTGCTGTGTGATCCCAGGGGAGCAGCTAGGGCATCACCAGGGGAAGCAGGTGTACACCCCACAGCCTGGATTTTCATGACTCCATTCGTCTCGGCGCGGGTGTCCAGAATAACAGTGTGACAGCTGCCTGGAGAGGACAGGGCAGAATCCTCAGCTTCTCTGAGTATTCCATAGAGCCATGTAAGCTGTGAGAAGAGATCCCCGAAGGAGGAAAAAGCCGGCAGGAAAGTCATGTGAGTGGGCGCAGGGTCTATGCGTCTATGCGGAGAGTGGTGCTGGGCTGGGTTTGGGTGGGTATCAACAGAGGGTCAAGAACCTTGTCTGATACATTGCCTGGATGTCCCTTGCCAGACTGAGAGGCTGAAGCTCACTGCCCTAGCAGGATTGGGCTGATGCCGAAGCTCTGAAAGACACATGCTCAAGCTGGACAGAGCTGGGGGAGTGCTGGCTATCTCTGAGGACACCTGCAGGTGTGAGGGGGACAGGAACTCTGCCAGCTCAGTGTCCCTGGGGGTATGAGCACCTCAGGGCAGGATGTGGATTTACTGGGACCTTAAAGGGCTAACGGCCAGTTTATGTCACTAATTGCCTGTGGTGCCTCTGAGGCAACTGAAAGCAGAGTAACCTTGATATTTTGGGGGTTTCCTGCTATTTTGTCAGCTGGGATTTATCATTTTCCTGGAGAAATGGCTTGACTTTTCCTGATTCTCACTGCAGGGAGAGTTTGGCTGCCCACTCCCATGGTCTGTTTGCCTCAAGAAAGCCCCGGACCTAACTCAGGATCCAACACGGACAGCCTTGGAGAAGAGACTGTGGTTGTGGAATCACAGAGCCAGGCTTAGGGACGCCCCATATGGCATCAAGTCCAGTGGGCTTTCACTGGACCTCTATTTTGAATGAACTCCTTAATATATAAGACAAATAGGAGTGGGGCTGATCTGGTTAAAGGAGCTTGGGGTCCCATCAGGTCACCTTTCTGGAGACTCCTGATGTATTAACATAAATTATCTTTATTTTTCAATCTAGGAAAGGTTAAGCGATGCGCCTAGCATTACGTGACAAGGTGGAGGCGGAACTAGATCTGGAACCCAGGGTGCCAGACTCCTAGTCACACAGAGTCCTGTTTGCTTCATAATGTCACTCGCCCTCACCTGCCTCCCAGGGGAGTGGCCACAGTGATAAAGATGTGAAGGGTCCCAAGGCCCTGCGAAAACACACGTGTACTCTAAGGAAGGTAGAGGGATTGTCCTTCTTGTGGCTGGGCAACAGCGGCTGCCACATTTGGAGATGGATTCATCCCTCACGCCGGGTACCACGTGGTCTCTCTGAAAGCATCCTGGTGGCGAAGGGTAAAACTGTCACTCAGTTTATCAGTTTGAGCTTATGACTGCCCCTCTGCCTGGGATGCTTCCTTTGTTGTCCACTCTTTCCTGGCTATATCCTTAAATCTTTGCTCCCATTTGATTCGCTGAAGCTCTAATTTAAATGGTATTTTCTGGTTATAATTCCTAATCACACCCTTTATTTTCCCTCCTATGCAATTAGTGATTACACGAAAAACTCTTCAAATTATTTGTTTAATATTCATTTGTCCTATTAGTAAATGCCACAGGGCCAGGACCATGTCTGTCATGGTCACTCAGGGTCTAGCTCAGGGCTGGTAACCGTAGCTCGTGAACCAAATCCGGCTCACTGCCTGTTTTTATATGATCCAAGATCTGAAAATGGTCTTTTACATTTTTAAATTATTGGAAAAAATATTTCTTGACATGAAAACTACACGAAATCCGAATTTCAGTGGTCATAGATAAAGTTTTATTGGATCACAGCCATGCTCGTTCATTTACATGTTGTCTATGGCACTTTTGTGTTACGATGGCAGAGACAGCAGTTACAACAGAGAGAAGCAGCAGAGAAGGGCTGTGCCAAAGTTCATGTATGTGTCAGGGATTAAACTCAGATCTTTCAAACTCCTGCAGGGTTTTTATGTATTGAATTCTCTAAACTGCAACAAGGACTGCAAAACTCATGGCCCAGAACCTAACCTGGCCCCCTCCACAGGTTTTCTGGGCATCTGTGATAGGTAAATATCCTGAGGACCTGGGATAAAAGGTGCTTTGTGAAAAGCCACTTTGAACACCTCTCTGAGAAAAGACTCTTAAAGGGATAAAAAGCATTTTTGCTGAAAAGAGGCCTGATGTGTCCTGTTTGTGCCGAAGCTTGGTCCGGTTTCTATTCCATTACAAAATGCAATAACCCTAGGAGTTTCATGTTCTGACGCTACATTGTTCTGCTTTCAGACCTTGCTTTTGTTCCTGTTCACAACTATGACATGGGGACAAAGCCATAGGCCTGTGCAGATAATTGTCCCAGAATTAGAGTGCCTTCCTTCAGCTCACCCTGCTCCAACCAGAGCTATATAAGGTGGCAACACTGGTGTTGATTCAAGTGTCTGGAAAGCTGGTGAATTCTCCTCGCAATCATTGCTGTTGGGATATTCAAACACATATCACTCTAACCAATAAATATAGGTGATGTTGAATGACAACAGAGGCCAGGGTAGTAGGACACTATGGGGAAACAATAATCTACAGTCCACTGGAAATCATACTTGAGTCAATAGCTTCAATCTCATAAATGCTCAGGATTGTAAGGGGCCTTAAAGGTTGTCCCACTGTTATAGACTGAATGTTTGTGCCCCTTCAAAATTCACAGGTCAAGGCCCAAAGTGATGACTTTTGGAGATGGCCTTTGAGAGATAATTAGGTTTAGGTGATATCACCAGGGTGGGACCCTCATGATGGGGTTAGTGTCCTTATAAGAAGGGAAAGAGAGACCAGAGCTCTGTCTCTCTCTCCCATGGGAGGAAAAGGTGAGAGGGTGGCCCTCTGCAAGCCAGGAAGAGAGCCCTTACCAGAACCTGACCATGCAGGCACCCTAATCTAGAGCATCCCAGCCTCCAGAACTGTGATCAGTGTCTGTTGTTTCAGCCACCTAGTGTATGGTACTTTGTTACAGCAGCCTAAACTAAGACACTAGACCATCAGTACACCTGAATTTTGAGTGTCCCTTCCGTAGCCTCTGCTTGAATGTTCACAGATGCTGTCTCCCCGCCCCTCTGACAAAATCAAAGAGACTCCTGTTCATCAGTGGAGATTTGCTTCCTGTAAGACTAACTTGATGGTCTTGGTTTTCCTTGGGTCCCAAAGGAGAAGTTTAAATTTCCTTTCATGAAACAGCCCCACAACCATCCCACCTGTCCCCACCTCCCATCCCCATTGCCACCCCCTCATAACCTCGCCAGTCTTCTTCTTCCAAAGCCAACAGCTGACAATCTCTAACCATTCCTCATATGCTGTGGCTTCAAGGCTCATTTTTCAACTAAAGCTTTCAACAGAAACAATGAGAAGCCAACCTGGTGATACTCCCTTCATTTACTTTCCTTGTCTCCCTCACAGGAATGAGGAAACGAGATACAAATAGGTAAAAGGGCTAATGCATAAGCCACAATCTCAATCACAAAGAGTTATTTTCAGTTTGGACCCAAACAGTTGTCTTGTGGAAATGGCACAGAAGGTGGAAACCTCTGGTGTCCCCAGAAAGGAGATGGGAATCTATGGGCCACTCCAGGTTTTGGGCCTCCCTTCTAAACTTCAAAGAATTTAAATGTGTTTGAGGGTTCTCCTAAGTGAAAGATAAAGAAACAGTAGCCCCTGCCACAGAGAGGTAGCTAGGACTGGGCATCCTTGCAGGAGAATGAGCTCATCTCTCAAGGCAGATTATCTAGTTCAAGGATTGGCAAACTACTATGGTTCTCATGCCAAATCCAGCCTGCTGACTGTTTATGTAAATAAAGTTTTATTAAAACAAAGCCATGCCCATCTGTTTACATCTTGCCTATGGTTGTTTTTGTGATACAATAGCAGAGTCCAGTAGTTGCAACAGAAACCATAGCACACAAAGCCCAAAATATTGATTATCTGGCCCTTCTGCTGACCCCTGATCTATTAATAGTTCACTCTTTCCTATATTGTGTGCCTTGCAACACTAGTCCTGTGTGCTACTTCCTCAAATATCTTAGGGGAATTTCTTCACACCTGATGCCCCTCTTGGAAATTCACAGTCCTGACCAGCCTTTTAAAGCCTCCAAGAAATCCTGTAGCACACACGTCTGCTTGACTCTGTGTAACTCAGCATTCCTCAGATTCACTTGACCCCATCAACATTCCATGGAGCGTAGGGAGCACACTTGGTGAAACACCAATCTTGTTGCTTATTACTGTTCTTTGAATTGATTTTCTATCTAGCTTTTTCTAAGCCTGTAGATAGGCTTTGCTTAGATTTTCCAGTCTAGTGCCAGTTTTGCTGATGACATCTGAGGGAGGGGTTGTGGTTTCCCCTGAGGCCAGGGTGGCAGAGGGGAGAAGAGCCCCCTCCCTGAGGAGGTGGTAACAACCCCCAGTAGCTAGGGAATTCTTCCTCCAATGGTGCCATATTTCATCATGCTGGATCATCCCAGTGAGCACAGAAATATAACACCTTTCACCTTAAAGAAAACATAAAACTCTCTCGTGAACTCCTTTCCCATCCAGCTACCTACCACCCATTTCTCTGCTGACATTTGCAGAACTAAAGCATTGTCTATACTCGTTTTCTGCAATCCCTCCTTCCTAGTCTCTCTTGAGCCCACTCTAGTCAGGCTTTCTCTCCCATCACTCCCCTAAAATGGCTCTTGTCAAGGTCATCATGACCTCCAGGTGGCTAAACCCAATGATCAAGGCTCATCTCAAAATATCTGCAGTGTTCTAAACAGATAACGACCCTCCTTTCCCAAATACCCCCTTCTCCTGGCTTCTGGGACCCCACTCTCTCCTGGCCCTCCTCCTCGCTCCTCCTTAGCTACTGCATAGGTCCCCCTCACCTCGCTGACCTCTAACTGTTGGGTTCCTCAAAGCCCTGCTGGAATGATTTTCTCTATCTACACTTTCTCCAGTGATATTACCCTGTCTCGTGGCTTTAAATGCCAAGTGCTTGCTGACAACTCCTCCATTTCTATCTCGATCCTTTGTCTGGAATGATCTTTCCCCAGAAATCCACTTGGCTTACTTCTTTCATGTTTCTGTTAAAATATCACATTATCAGAGAGGTCCTCCCTGACCACTATCTATAAATATATGTATGAATAAACCCACCCACCTCTTGCCCTTGCCTCCCCGTTCTACCTTGCCACGCTTCCTTTTCTTCTCAGCACTTACTACCATCTGATATGCTCACTTCTGCTTGGTTATTTGTTAGTTGCCTATCTCCCCTCACTAGAGCATATGCTTCATGGAGGCAGGGGATATTTAGTTCTTGGCTATAATCCCAGGGCTTAGAACCCTGCAAGACACATAGTAGGCACTCAGTAAATGTTTTAGGATGGATGAATAGAGGTGTGAATTGTCTGACATGGGGTTCCAGGGATCACAGTGATTTCATAGCAGGAGGAGCTAAGGTTAGGTCTTTTTGTTCCAAATCATATGGCTTGTTAGTGGCACAGCTGAGGTCATTTATTGAGTCTCTACTAAGCACCAGGCATTGTGATGAGCTGCATAGACATTGGTTCCATTTCTGCTCTGCTGGACCTTTTCAGTGGAGACTGACTTCGAATGGACAATGGCAACCTGCTCCTTGACCTCTAGTCCAGGCTCTTCCCATGGCCCCCGGTTACCACAATAACAATGACCCATTGAGAACAAGAAGATATTTGGCCTTAAATAGCCACCACTCCCTCTGAGACATAAATCTTAGGCAGAGGACTCCTGAGGTGGGAAATGAATGTGCCCCTCACATTTAAAGCAACTTCCTCAGCTCTCTAAGCATGACTGCTGAGTGTTGGGTATCTTGGGTGGTTTGTGAGGCATCCCAGTATCTACTGGCTGCTGTCTCATAATTGCACTTCCAGTTTCTAATGCCTATGCTTTATCTGGGTGAAGAGTTTTTGTTTGGTTGTTTGATTTTATTTTTTGTTTTGGTCCACACTCACTCATGCCCAGTGCAAAGCATTCAAAGCATCTCAAGCTGCCCTTACATGTTGAGAAGATTCCATTACACAGTGGCAAGTGGGAGTGGTGGGTATTCTTTGAGAACATCATCTCCTGGTGGCCCATAGAAGGGAAGTATTAAGAGCTATTGTTTAGAGGTCTCCTCTCACTCATCCATACATTCAAAGAAAATAACAATTCAGAACCCCAAATTTGGATGGGATCTCAAATGTCATACTGTCCCACCATATTGAACCAATGCAGTGATCCCTAAAACATCTGTGACATGTGAGTTACCTTCACTTGAGCCCCTTTTACCAACAGAACATATTTACTCTCATACAACTTTCCTTATGTTGAGCCAAACCCAGTTCCCTAAAGCCTCCACACATTGGCCCTGGTTTTGTCCTTGACACCTATTCCAAGTAAATCTCATCTTTTACTTATTTGTTAGGTCCTCCAGTGGGCCTGTGAACACAGGAAAGAGCATTTAGTCCATGCATCTTGGACCTAAATACCAGTATAATTTTGTTGGCTATTAAAGCAGATAAAGGTTATTAAATTTTTGCTCTTTATTCATAGGCTACAAGAGGAGCATAGAGTAATACTGCCATTGTCATGGTATGGATGGGGAAACCAAGGCATATGGATGGCCAATGACTTGCTGTTGGCTCAGAGGACAAATGATTCTGGGCTGCTCGTCGTTTGCTCTGACTTGGATTCTTTAACATATTGCACACTCCAGAGAAAGCTATTATAATAACGACTCCAAGAACATTAGAATTCCTATTATTGAGAAAGATGCACTTTCATTTAAAGGGTTCCATTCTTCTTAGATGAGTTCTACTTTCTGCTTCCCCCTCATTCGAATCCCATGTTTATTATTTCTGCTCCACTGCCGGCCTGATAAAGCTAAAATTCCACTCGCACCAGCCAGGCAGCAGCAGACAGGAGCACTCGGTCTGTTAGAGATGAAGGTTTCTCTCCAGTTTGGTCCGCAAGCTGGATTTAAACTGATAAGATCATAGCTCTACAAAAATAAGATCTATTAATTGTGCCATGGAAGGAAAAGGTCATCAGGAAAATGTTACCCTGTATCTCATTTTACAGTTAAAGTCTGGGTATCAGCATCAAATCATTTCTCTGTAACTAGATTCTGTCTCTCAACAATAATTAAAAAAATAAGTCTGGATAAAATCACGCTCTAGTTCTGCTTGAGAATTTTGTTACTTGAATACATTTCATTCATGCCGAAATCAGTCTGGAGTTGCTGACACTGTACTTCCTCTAGGCACCCACTGAAAAATTTATTAGAAGTGTCTGGGATCAATAATAGATTCTCCTAGATCGCGTTTGGAGCCTGTTTCTCAGCCTTTAGCTCCTAAGGTGGAACAGAAGTTTCCTTAATGTGACTTGGGTCACTAACACCAACAGAGTTCGGGAGAGGGGCAAGCATGGGAATGCTACCTATCAGACCACACGCAATTCCCCTGGCAGTCTCCAGGGATAGGGGGGCTGCAGGGGAATGGCCATGGAGAGTGCCATGGTCAGAGTGATTGACATTGAGGGGGCAGGCAGTGTGGGACAGTGCATAGGGAAAGGGGGCTACAGACGAGAGTTTTCTCCAGCTCTCTGTAAGCTGTGTGGGAAGAACCTACGATGCTTCCCCCACCTTGGGCTGAGCATCTACTATGTGCCCACCAAAAAGCAAAGACATTCATGAACAGTACTTCACTTAATCTTTACTACAACCCTACGAGATAGGCAAAGTTTTAATTTCCTGGTTTTCCCCTTTTCTTATTTGTTTGCTGTCAGCAGTTAGATTAAATGGTTCTGTCAACTATCTGAATTTACCCTGAGGAAGGTGGAAGTTGGAGAAATAAACAAACAATACAGACAAATAGGTTCTTTCTCTGCAATCAATGCCAGGACCTCCTATGGGAGCAGATCCAGACAGGGTGACTTGCTTAAGATCATATGGCCTGGAAGTTGCAAAATTAGGACTTGTCACTAGGGTGGGAATCAGCATGTATTTTTCCCTTCCCATACCCCTCCCTTCCTCTCTCTCCTCCCCCTCCCCTTCCCCCACTGCCTTCCATATTAATGACCTGTTCAGTGCCTTTGTGCTTGTAACTGTGCAGTCACCATCTGAGTAGTGATGCTAAAAGCATGTCTGATTTTAAAAATTATAAAAATTAAGGCTTTCTAAATATAACTTGCATATTTCCCCTTCACTTTTAGCTCTGTTTTTCTTTCTTTTTAAATCTTAATGTGGATGATCATTCAAGTCCCTGGTAAATTGCATTTCATTCTGCTTTCTGGGTCTCCCTCTTCCCTGGCAGTTGTTTCTATATTTCAGGGTTCTATACAAAAGACAAATGTAGAAATTCTACTTCAAACAAAGGCAATTTCTCCCTGGTTCCCAAAGTGATCATGAGATTAACTGGCACTGAGCCAGCTGAAGAGGAAGTGGAGGAATCGCCCTTGTACAGAGGAAAGTTCTTGCCGTGGTTCTTGCCAGGTGCAGTTCCTGGGTTCCCCAAACACCAACTGATCTGAACCTCTCTTTGTTTCCACCCAGTCCCAAGGCATGAAGGATCACCTTCCCATTGAGTCTGTGACGGCAACATCTCCAGGCAGTTTAGCTCAGAAGAGGGTGAAGGGACCGGGCATGGGAGCTGCACAATGTTTAAGGGTAGGATGTTAATGTCAGCGAGCACATCCTGCAGGGAGGCGGTTTTGCTGTCTTCCCTCCTGTCTCCCCCTAGTATCTTTGGAAGTTTGAGTTCCATACTACATATCTCCCCAGACCAACTCCAGATCAGTTTGGGAAGAAAAGAATCAAAACAAATACCAAACGCAGGGAACATGACCTCCTTTCCCTCTGGGTGTACACACACAACGGGTGGTCTGAGTACATATGTGAAGGCACAATATCAAACACAAGCTTCATCAGAAAGGAAAAGTGTTGAGAACAAATTCATGAATTCTAGTCCTATTTACATTTCAATCCTCAAACTAATCGTTTGTTCCTAAGTGTTCTGTTATGGTTGCGGTCATCGGTAGCTTTCTGTAAATGAACCTAAAAAACTTTATTAACCCGAATTATTTTTTGAATGCCTGAACCACAAGGAAGCCTAGAGCTAAATTTAGTGTTCAACTGCAATAATAAATTTATCCCAGATGCCTGGCATTTCTCATTCTCTTCCCCTTTTAATTAGTTTTGGCTCCCTTTCCATTTTTAATTGTCCAGGTTTATTTGAGATTCAACATAATGAACCACCTCAATCCCTTTTGCATTTCTCTCCAGGAAATTAATTTAGCTAACATTTTCAGATGTTGATGCTTCCTTTCAAGGTATAAGCTCTTCCTTTTAAAAGTCAGCTTTGGAAATGCAAGTATAAACGGAAACACAGTTCATTGACTTGGGCACTGTTCTTCCTTGTTGGGGACATCAGCTGATGAGTGATCTTTAGCCAGGGCAGATATTGCATAGACACGAGCACCTTACACATCTATATCTTTTCCACTAAGAAAATAAAACCTTGTTCTCCATGCAATGGAAATCTTAAACACTAGGCAGAGTGTTGATGAGTTCAGTGTTTTTCCACAACAAATAAACAGCATTTTATACCATAAAATGAATTTGCACCGTCCAAGCAAAATGGCTTTGCGTACTGCCAAATGTGATTACTGAGATTGATTCACTCCTGCCCTGCAGTAAACTGGTTACTTAGCTTTGCAGATTCAGCTCGGCTTGCTTTTCCCCCTGTCTAAGTGGAGACAGACCCACTTCCAGCAAGTCAGGAGGAAGGAGAGCTCTACAGCTCAGGGACTAATGGCCAGCGAGACAGGAGCTAGCATTTCCTACCTGAGTCCTACCCAGGCATCTGGGTGAGACAGGAGGTTCACTACGGATGTCGGGGCCCAGAAAAGTGAGGGGAGCCAGGGGCAGAGTTTGCTCTCTCTGCCCTCCCCAGGCCTCCCTCCCTCAATGCCCTGCTTCTCTTGGGCCCCTGGGTCCTCAGGTGCCCACTGACCTAGGCCACTTGCCTCCCAAACCCTCAGTACCAACCCCTGCAGCCAGTTCCAGTGGTGCTGGCATGGGTGGGACCTAGTTTCTAATCCCAGCTCTGCATTCCGTTACCTCTTGGAAGTTCAGGGTGCTCAACATGGAGAATAATCCCCGCCTCAGGACTAAATTTTTAGCCTATTTCCAGTGACATTAGGCCTCTGATAAAGGCCCCGTTATTGTTGGTTCCTGTCCTCTCTTCTCCAGCCCTGCCCATCTTGGGCCTGCTTAGCCTGTTGCTTTTCTTCAAGATTCCTCTTGCTGCAGACTGATGAGAATTTTCTCCTGGACCAAACGTTGGTCAGGCTCCTCTGAGCCCGACTGGGCCCATCCTTGGGCATGGCAGACACCTTTGAACCTTCAGGCCCTTCAGTGGCTCTGAATCTCATTTAGGGTTGGCCATATCTTTTATGCAGAGGCTGGGGCTGGGCCCCACCTAAAGGACTTCTACTCAAAAACATTTATATATATCCAGGAATGAAGAGGCCCAGAGCCTGCCCTGGTGGGGCTGACATCTCTGCGGGGGACTCTGTGGAGTCGCAGACAAGTATGTTCCATCACAAGACAGAGTGAGGGCACAGCTCTTAGGGCATTAGGAAAGATGTGGGAATTCCAAGGGGGGAGAGAGCTCCTACTTGGAATCTTGGAATTCCTGGGAGGTTTCAGGAAGGAACTGGCATGTGAGCTAGAATTTGAAGGTGGGAAGGATTTCTCCTGTGGGATTAGGGGACAGGCAGCGGGGAGAGAGGGGGAGGGTGATGAGCAGCCAGGGAAGAGGAAGGGCAGGGCTGCTCAGGTTTCTATCTAGGAATGAAATGTAGACTCAGGTGTGGAACTTGTGTAGAGCTCACAATGGTAAGAGGAAGGATGATTTAAAATTCAAGAATCCAATGGTCTGAAGAGGCTGTGAGGAAATTATATCATGTGGTGTTGATCATTCTAGACACATAAATATCTCCTCCTTTTACAAACACCTCCAAGGGAAGGAGAAGTCCACACGTCATGTCAGGAAGCATTATGTAGTGGAAAAATCTTGGGCTTGGGGATCACAGGGCCCTGACATCAAACCCACATCAAACCCAAATCTAACATCTGATTGGCTATAGGCCCTAGGCAAGGGACAAATCTCAGTTTCCTCTTTCATGACATTGAAATAAGCCTTCCTACTTCACAAGATGGTGTGATGACTCCATTTCAAAAAGGTACAGCTCAGTGCCTGACACCTAATGAGTACTCACTGCTGACAAAGACACTCTCAGGCTCCTCTGAGCCCCCTTCCTGATTTTGGTGCCTGTCCTGTCTTTGGCTTACCCAGCCCAGTTTCGGCAAGAATCCCGCTAAGTCAGTTTTACAAGGACCCCCACCCTAGACCCACTCATTCTGTCTTCGGAGATAAATCCCCACTGGTCCTTGCTGTGTTTGGAATTGAGCCCAATCTCTCTCCCCTACTGCAATATCCCACTGCGATAGTCTGGAATAAAGTCTTCCTCACTATTTTAACAAGTGTCAGAATAACTTCTCTTTAGCAGAACATGCTAGTGATTATTACCATTATCTTTCTTCTCTCCTAGGTATTATCTTTCCTGGGATTATCTTTCTGGGATTAACAGATGGTGGGATCTGTGTACCTAGTTCCTGGTTGAAAAGTCATCACACCCAGTCGTGGGTATCTTCGACTTTTCCGGCACCTCAGTTGGGCTGGGAGACCTACCCTTCTGTGCTGACCCTAGGCAGGTGCTGTGGGGTCAAATGTGGGCAGGAGGGGGTTCAGAGTCTGCTTTAGCCTATCCCTTAACACCTTCCTCAGGGTCACTATGTTGAGCTGCAAGGAGGGGCTGAGCCAGGCTTTTAGAGCTGCTCTTAGTTTCTGATCAACATTCAGCCCAGTTCTGAGCAATGAAACCAGCCTTTGTTCAGGGAAGGGCCTCATTTTAGGATCAAAGGTCAACCTCAAAATCCAATCCAGAAGCAATTACAATCCTGTTTTAAGTACCAGAGTTGAGGATCAAAGTCCAACTCTTTTTTCCCCTGAAACAACTGACCTTTGCTCTGTGACAAACAAGGCTGAGTCTCAGAGGACTATGATAGAATTTTAATTTAAAATCTAAAACTCAGTGCTCCTTTCATGTTATCATCAGTTTGTCACACTGTTTTGTTGACAAATTAAAGTGAGTGGGCAGGAGCTCCGTCATCTTCTTTTACCTACATTTCAAGTTGCTCTGTCTCTGACCCCACTTGCCCTCACTCTGGGGGAGGGTGCCCCACTCTGCTCTCCCCTCCAGGATTCTAAGATGTTGCCTCTGCCCTCGGTTCCCCTCCGTTACCCATTTTCCTGTGCAGAGCTGCCCACACTACGGACTAGGTGGCTGCTACCCCTGATGTGCAAGATGATTAAAAAATAAAACTCTTTACATATAGTGATGCATTTATTGGAACACATATAAAGGAAATAATTCCTAGCATGTGAACTAGCAGGTGAAACCCATCATTGTGTGGATATTATTGCTTTAGATGAGGTTAAATGTGTAAGTTTGGCTAATCGACTCACAACAGCACCCAGCAACTGCTCACAGGAGTGCAGTGTGCTGTGGAAAGGGTGGACGGCAGTTTGGATGCTCTTTGCACAGTGGAGAGCTCCAGCCGGCAGCCAGGGGTCCTCGCTTGGTTTCCTACTCCCGTGGCCTTGGGAAGCACTTTAACCCTTCCAGGCCTCCTCGGGTATCATTTATGCTTTCACGGGGCTGGCTCTTTTCCTGTTTTTCAAAAGCACTCAGGTTTTCCCAGTGTGGAAATAAAGACCTCCAAAAGCTTGTTCCTTGAGGGTGCCTAAGCCCTCAAGTTCTGGTTTTCCTCGTCTCTTTTCCTTTTTCTGAGTGTGCCAGTTCTGAGGCTGTTGCATTCCTCATCTCTTCTTTCTCTGATGACTCCATGGGAGAGCCCTCTTCGGTGTCACCAGTGACTTCCCAAACAATAAGCAGTGCTGCTGGTCCTGAGCTTCTAGAGCATCATGACTGACGTGGGCTTCGTGGACAGGACAAGCCCCAAAAGAACGTGTGCTCTGACCAGGAAAATGGATTTTGAGATCCCAACGTCTCTGAGAAAGGGGATCTTAGAACCTATCTCCGTCCACTCAAGCTGAAGATCTCACATGGGTTGTCAAACAATGTGTGACAGGGGCCCTTGGGCTGTCACTCTCACTCAGCCCTGCTGCCGCTTTCTCAATATGGGAAGGAGGGAGGAAGCAGCCCTTGGGCACTGGGGTGCATTGTGGGCTGTATCAGGTGCCTGTACCCACAGTGAGGGGCAGCTAGGGCTGCCCAACTTCAGCAGCCTGGGGAGCGAGAAGGCCAGCGGCTCCTGGGCTCCTGTTTCTGAGTTCGTCACTTGGCTCTAGAGCAGATTTTCCAGCCTGGGGTCAATGACTCCCTTTATTAACGCCTTTATCTCTTCATCTGCTAAAAGGCAGTACTTAGTATTTAAAGTAGGAAAGGCTTTGCATTAGTTTGCTAGGGCTGCTACACAGCAGGCAGCTTAAACAATGAAAATGTGTCCTCTGTTAGTTTTGGAGACTAGATGTCCAAAATCAAGGTGTTGGTGGGGTTGGTTCCCTTTGAGGGCTGGGAGGAAGGATCCTTGTTTTGCAGATGGCCACCTTCACGTTCACATGGTGTTCTCTTTGTATGTGTGCTATGGTCCAATCTCCCTCTTTTATAATGACACCAGTCATATTAGATTAGGAGCCTACTCCAGTGCAGCCACGTCTTAACTAATTGCATTGGCAACAACCCTATTTCCAAATAAAAGCACATTCTGAGGGACTGGGAGTTATGAATTTTGATGGAGGTGACACAGTTAACCTAAAACAGACTTGAAGAACTGAACAAGGAGTGAGATACCTGGATCACCTGGATTCTAGACCCAGCTTAGCCACTGAGCTGCTGTGTGGCACTGGGCGCACAGCCTCACTCTCCGGGCCTCAGACCCTCTTTGCCTCCTCAGCTAGAGGGTGAGGCCAGAGAGTCTCACAGACCCTCCCAGCCCTCCCAGCCAATAGCTTCAGCAGCTAGCTCAAATTGATCCAAATGTTAGCGACACATTTAAAACTTCTTACATGGAAAGTACAGTATAAACACTAAGAAATAATAACCCCCAAGCCTCAGCGGAAAGAATGCATACAAATTTAAAGTGGTTTTCAAACATTATTTCATTAATCTTTACAAATCCCCTGTGAAGTAGTATTATTAAAGAGCAAACTGACAATTGCGCTATAATCTGGTCAAGTAAAAGAACAATATCTCAGACAAGATAATAGCAGACTTATCTGCCTTAAGGGAGGGCTGAATATGCAAAGGGCGAGCTCGTCACAAACAAATAGGAAATTTCATCTCAGGTGGCTTTGACATAGGGGGTGGAAATGAGGCTCTGGCTGCCATCCTGGGACTTTCCAAAGGAGGGAGGGGAGATTTACGAGCAGACTTTCCAGAATGCATGCATCATTCATGGTTTCTAATTTTTCATGCATAAATGTTTGAGCTGAAATTTAAGATCTAGGAAATCTGCTGAGAAGGAATTACAATGTTTTTCTGAGGTGAGAAAAAAAAGTCACTGTCCAAGATTGATTTTTTTTTCCTACTGAGAAGGTGGAAAAAATATCAATTTGTTTTTTTTAAAAAACCAGAGCTAAAAATGTAGGTGCGTTTGAGATTATGGAAATGTAGCCACTTCACTGAAGCCCTCACCCTCCAGCCACCGGTCACTGTCTTGACTCCAGCCAGCTTTTAGGAACAGCTAATGATGAGGCAGAGTCCATGCTGGGATGCTAACCCCATGCTCCACCTAGAAGACAAGCTGAAGGAGGCAATCCCAGAGCTGAGGCTTGCCTTGGAGAGTGGGACAAAAGGTCACATCCAGATCTAGACTTGCACAAAGGCTTGTCACCACGTTGGACTATGGAAGAAGCCAGAAGGCACTGCTTGCCCACCCCAATCTTAAATAGTTTCTTCACTTGCTGGCCTTGACCTGCAATTCTAATAGTTGAGATTGTGTGGGTTGCAAAAATATCTACCTCTAAGTGACCACTTCTAACATACAAATGCTTCTGAAGAGGTAAGGGATGGACCTCCTAACCAATCATTAGCATCTTCCTGTGAATGAGTTTGTCCCAACAAACCTTCTCCGTGGTATTAGGAGGTTAGTTTGGGGGAAGAGGAAGAAGTAGAGGAACAAAAATAGGGGGAAATAGGGTGGTTGGAAGACTTCAAAGATCTCTTTTGTGTACCTCACTACACTGCTAGGTGAGCTACAATACAGGATAACCACCTTTAGAAACACCACTGCTACTAGTTTATAGGTTAACTTAGTTTAGTGAAGCATCCATACTGCTAAGTGACTTCAATATTTGATACTGTGATCCACTTGGTAAATCTGATTGTATCCAGTCAGAAACTCTTGCAGGGTTCTGTCGAGGCTACTTTTATTATTAACATCAACCAACCAGCAAGCAAATAAAAAGCAGCCTTTAAAGACCATAACTTTAAAATAACCCAGCTTCTCTGCATGCTCTGGTCCCAGACTCATCTCTCGATGCCTCTTCAAACATATCTATACCCAATTCCTTGGAGTTCCCCAAATGGGCCGCTCCCCTCATCCCTCATCTGCACATGCTCTTCCTTTGGTGTGGAACAACCCTCTGCACCCATGCCCTTTCTACCGGGCTAACTACTGATCTTCATTCAAGACTGAACTCCAGCCTGCCCCTTCCCCAGAGCTTTCCCTGACTTCCTGGAGTAGGTGAGAGTCACTCCCCTGCACCCAACACACTGCTATGACTGTTAGGTCAGTGTCCAATTTCTTCCTCTAGAGCATGGGCAGAAGTGAAGGCCTCTGCCTCAGCATCCCTGGCTCCGAGGAAGTGCTGAACAATTTTTGTTATGAATGAGACATTTTTTTAGAACTTGTTAAACCTGCTGATTAAGAAACAGTAGAAGAAGGATGACTTAATGCCTTTTGCAACAATTTGGATGGAACTGGAGACCATTATCCTAAGTGAAGTATCTAAAGAATGGAAAAACAAACACCACATGTACTCGCTATTAAATTGGAACTAATTGATGAGCACGAATGTGCATGGCAGGAAGTAAAACTCAATGGAAATAAGGCAGTGGGGAGAGGGGAGGAGGCGATGGGCATAAACCTACATAACAGGTACAGTGGACACCATCTAGGTGATGGGCATACTTATAACCATGACTCCAGTAATATAAAAGTGATCCATGTAACCAAAAATACTTTGAAAAAACAAAACAAAACAGAACTCAGTTCTGGTGAGGGCGAGCTAAAGCGTTCATATTTTACTTTATGGTGGAAATATAAATTGATTTAAGGCCCTGGGAAAGCCATTTGGCAAGATGTGTTATGAGCAATGTCAACTTTGTAAACTTTGACCCTGGTACTCCTCTTCTGGGAATCTGTCCTAACGAAATAATGCAAATTACGAAAAAAATGATCTCTAGGATGATATTTATGGCAGCGTTATTTAAAATAAAAATGCCTAGAATCAACTTAATTGTCCAGCAATAGAGGGATGGTTAAATTGTAATCTGATGCAGTGTTTTGCAACCATTAAAAATTATGGTTATAAGAAACTATGTCAAATGTGGGAAATAATTATGATAAAACATTAAATGAAAATGATATAAAATGCACGTATAAGATGATTACCATTATGTAAAATAAAAATAATAGCTAATACATATATGGTGGCTCACTTTAATACTTTACATATATTCTTGCAATAATTCTATGTGGTAAGTACTATTAATATTTCCATTTTAGTGATGATGGGAGCATAAGCACAGAGAGGTTAAGTATCTTGCCCTAAATCACACAGCTAGTAAGTGACAGGGCCTGAATTTAAACCCAAGACAATCTGTGTCCAGATAATGTTCTCTTAATCACAATGATATAAAATTCATCTAGAATTTGGAATAAAACCAAATATCAAATGCCATTGCTTTTTTAAGGTTGTGAACAAGAAGAATACATTTTTTTCAATATTTAAAATTTTCTATAATAGGCTTATACTACTTTTACAATAGAACAATATTTTTAATACAAATTTTAAAAATTTAATCATGGCATAGATACCTTCCTTCAAATGTCTTCTTGCAAAGCATGTTTACAACAGTCGTTGGCTTAAATATTCCAGAACTATCTTGAATGAAAATGTTTAAATACTAAGTTACCTGCTGCACACACAGACACATAAAGCTAAAATTATATTTCTACTCATATATTATCTTTTCTTTTCAATGAAGTATATTCACTGTAATGTGTAACATATGGGATTTGATGTTTATACCCTAGCAAGACTCTTCATAGAAAGACATCAATTCACTAGTGAGGAAAATATCCTTTGTCAAACCACGTGTCCTGCTTTTCAGTTTGTAAACTCTGATCACAGCAGGGTGGGAGTGCTGGGTGGAAGAGTGCGTGAAGGAAGAGGGACATGCCCCTCAGTTCTTCCTCACTTGTACACCAGGCCCCCTCCGGCTGGTCGTGGGAAGCCCAAACCAAGTGCCAGGGGCACTCCCCGGGTGGAGCTGGGTGAGGGAGACCAGTGCTGTGCCTATTTCTGGGGCAGAAGGAAGGGTGCCCTTAAGTTTCTACAAGTTAATCTGCTTTGAGGTCTTTTATAAAAGCAAAATCAACCATCCTGGATTCCTCGAGCTCTCACACAGAGATGATTCTGTGTTACAAACAGAGGTTTAACATCTATAGATGAGTGAGAGAAATTCTAAGGAAGAGGAGAGCACAGAGCTCGCTCCTTCTGTACTCCCTAGTTCAGACTTGCAGAGAAGGGCGGAGCTTGGTCCAATGGAGCAGGGCAAAGAGAAACTGCAGTGAAGCTACCGCTGTTGCACAAAACTTCAGACTAATTTTTCTGTTTGGTCCCAGTCCTCACTCCAAGACACTAAAAATAAGGATGGTCATTCACCTGATATTTACAGGGAGGGTGTTCACTGCGGGCAGGGCCTGGTGCGAGGTGAGAGGGGTTGTCTCAGTTCAAGAAGCCGACATGCTAGTTGGGGAGGTAAGATTAACACCTGGGAAAAGGTGGTTGACCATCTCGAACTGTGTGTGTGATTCATATTTGCCAATATGAGTGGTACGGATGTGAGGAGCACCAGGTCAGTGTGGGGAGGACAGTTGGGGGCCATTGTGTCCTCATAGGTGGGCGTGGGGCATGTACAGATACAAGGACAAGCATCTGTAGATATTCGTTATGTGCTGGGCACTGTGCTAAGCAATTTCACTACTGTGTTTCCCCAAAAATAAGACAGGGTCTTATATTTATTTTTCCTCAAGAAGATACCCGAGGGCTTATTTTCAGGGGATGTGTTATTTTTTTTAAGTACGGTACAACAATCTACAATCTACATTTATTCAAATATAGTTAAGTCGTCTTCCTCTGGAACATCATCATAACTCTCCAAACCCCGAATTCCTTCCTGCATTTCTGGCAACTCTATTTCCTTTAGAACCATTGGCCCCAATCTCTCATGTAGAGCAATAGAGCTCTCATGGGGCAGATGAAAAGGGCTGCTTGTCTTCTTTACCGCTCCGCGTCAAAATGCATGGGTTGTGCAGATACGCTGCGTAGCCACGCCCATCACTAGGTCTTATTTTTGGGGTAGGGCTTATATTGTTCAAATGCTTAGAAATCCTGCTAGGGCTTATTTTATGGGTAGGTCTTATTTTCGGGAAAACATGGTATTTTATGTTATTTCATCCTCACCAACAATCCTATATTTATTTTATCAATTTCACAAATGAGAAAATTAATGATTAAAAGTTACACGGCTAAAGAAAAGGCTGTAGTTCAGCTTCCAAATTAATTCTGTTTGACTGCAAAACCCATAAGTAGAAGGAAGGAAGAATACACACAAGTATACTATGTATGTATATGTGTAGATGTTTTCCCAAAAGCTTTCTAATGGGTTTGAATCAAATAATATGTTACTATTTACAAAGCTATTCCCCTCCAGGTATTTAACTGGTTTTTCTCAATAGCCCCCCAAAGTAACAATTTTAATTACCTCAATTTCACAGATCAACTGACAACTAAAGAGTATGACAGATAAGTAAGCTAGTTAAATGGAATAGTCATGCGTCGCTTAAGGATGGGAATACGTTCTGAGAAACGTGTTGTTCAGCGATTTTGTTGTGTGAACATCACAGAGTGCACTTAACACAAACCTGGGTGGCATAGCCTACTACACACCTAGGCTATGTGGTATGGCTATTGCTCCTGGGCTACACACCTGTACTATAACTTTTTACTTTATATACTTTTTGACTTATATTAACTTTTATAATAGCTCTTGTAATAACACTTAGCTTAAAACACAAACCCATTGTACAGCTGTACAAAAATATTTTTTCTTTATATCCTTATTCTATAAGCTTTTTTCTACTTTTAAAATTTTTAATTTTTTTTTTTACTTTTTATAACTTTTTTGTTAAAACTTAAGATACAAATACACACAGTAGCCTAGGCCTACACAGGGTCAGGATCACAATCAATGTCACTGTCTTCCACCTCCACATCTTGTCCCAATGGAAGGTCTCCAGGGGCAATAACACTCATGGAGCTGTCACCTCCTGAGATAACAATGCCTTCTCCTGGACTATCCCCTGAAGGAGCTGCCTGAGAACATTTTACAGTTAACTATTTTTTTTAATAAGTAGAAGAATTACACTTTAAAATAATGACAAAAACTACAGTGTAGTAAATACATAAACCAGTAGTGTGGTTGTTTATGATCATTATCAAGTACTGTACATAATTATATGTTCTATGCTTTTGTATGACTGGTAACACGGTAGGTTTGTTTACCCCAGCATCACCATAAACATGTGACTAATGCATTGTGCTGGGACATTATGACGGCTACAATGTCACTAGGTGATAGGAACTTTTCAGTTCCATTATAATCTGATGGGACTACTGTTGAGTATGCAGTCGGCCATTGATTGAAATGTTATGGGGCACAAGGCTGTAAATGCATGAACTCCCTTTTTCCAACTGTTAATCCCATGCTCTGGCCCTCACTCATCCAGCATGCCTTCTCTGATGACTGCTGGTGGGCTAGGGCTCTAGGGACCCCAACTGGAAGGACAGGAAGCTGACTCTGCCCTGCCCGATGGGGAGGAGGAACCTGAGCTTTATGTGCCTTCCAATGGGGCAGTGGGTGCTGGCCGGCATGCGCTGGGGACTTTATGCTCCACCTGGGGAGCTGGGATAGGGTTGAGGAGGGCTTTGAAGATTTCTGAAGCTGAATCCTAAAGCATGAGTTTGCCAACAGAACAAGATAGATGAAGACATTTCTAGCTGAGGAAATGACCTGTGCAAAGGCAAAAAGATATGAGAAGCCACACAAGGCTCTAGGAACTGCTGATGGTGTGTGCTATGGACTGAGTGATTGTGTCCCCCAAAATTCAAAGGTTGAAGCCTCCATGGGATGGCATTTGGAGGTGGGGCTTCTGGGAGGTAATTAGGGTCAGATGAGGTTGTGAGGGTGGGGCCTCCATGACAGGATCTGAAGAGGAAGTGAGCAGAGCTTGCTCTCTCTGCCATTAGAGGACACAGTGAGAGTGGTCATCTGTAAGCCAGGAAGAAAGCCCTCACCAGGAATCACATCTGCCAGCACCTTGATCTTGGACTTCCCTCTTCACTCTACACGGTTGCCTTTTAGGTAGACACAGTCCGCATCTCTGCAGAGATGATGGGTGGAGCTCCAAAGGGATAGCAGAGTCTTGCAGTGAAAAGAGATCTCCTCCTATTCCTTCCCCAGCTGCCAAACATCCCTGCACCCAGGGCTCCTCCAAACCACCTAAAATCTGCCCACTGTAGTTATCAGACCTGCTTCTAGGAGCCTGGCTGAAGTTTCCAAGATAGAAAGATGCCAGTGTCAGGTAATCACTCCCATCACCCCCAATGCCAGGCGCCACTGTGGCTCTGAAGCCCGGCTAACTGACGCAAGAGGCTCTGCTGGGCAAGATGCTCTCCAGAAGGCAGACAGCCCCCCCGTTCCAGACCAACTTGGTTTGGTTTTGTAAAAGATTTCTCTCTTGTCCAATTATAACAGAAAATTCTCCTCTGTTCTACAAGCCCCAGCTGCCCTCTATGCAGTACCCAGAGAGGACAACACAATCTTTTCATGCATTCAAAAGTCAGGGCTGTTTGTGAGGAAGAGCATTTGTCTGCTCACCACCCCCTCTCTCCCAACACACAGCTCCCTGTTGATGCTGCAGATTTCTGCATTAGATGGCTGGTAGCCCATTTCCACTCCCTAATTTAGCAGATGAAGATGATTACTGTATTTATGTTGTGTGAACAGCAGCAGGCCAGGGAACTGAGACGCGTTTGATCCGTCCAACTTAAGTCTCATTTCCCGCACACGTGTCTCTGGCTGCTTCACTGCTGAGACCCCAGCAGGGGAGAGGCCTGAGGAGGTGTGAGTCATGTCTTGTTTGTTACCACAGGAGGAAGTCCCAGGACTTTTTGAAGGGGAGAAGGGGGTGGAATGATGGATACTTCAAGTTCTATGAATCAAATATGAATTGAACTGTAATCTGGGCTTTAAGTTGACGGCTGCATAATAAGTGTTAAACAATTCATCTTTCTGTCAGGTGGCAGAAAGTAATTTATTCATTACCATTTAAGAAGAGATCTTGCGTGTTTAAAGAGAGAAAACTTTGGCATGTTCCATTTTCAATGGCGCTGCAAAGGGCCCAAGTTGAAAGAAAGTGCTTGAAAGGGAAAGGAGTGAAGGAAGCTTTAGAGCAGGGGTCCTCAAACTTTTTAAACAGGGGGCCAGTTCACTGTTCCTCAGACCATTGGAGGGCCGTTGGAGAGTGCGGCGGTGCACATTCCACACATGCGCACTGTGGGCCAGGGACGAGTCGGCTGCTAAGCAGGACAGGCAGCGGTGGCAAAAACACCCAGCGGGCTGGATAAATATCCTCCTCGGCAGGCTGGATAAATGTCCTCCTCCGGCTGCATGTAGCCTGCGGGCCATAGTTTGAGGACCCCTGCTTTGGAGCATCCCACCTTGATGTGGCTTGGGAAGTATCATTAATTCCCTTTCAGCATCCAGTTGAGAAATCAACCAGGCTTAGTTTGCAAATTCTTCAGATGAAGAATTGGTACATTGAGCAAAGCTTGATCTTACTTTATGCATCTCATGCAATCCCCAAACAGCTATGCGTAAGGTTAAAAACTATGTATTAAGCTACATTTTTTTCTTTGACTTCCATTATGATTGCACAGATGTATTTCCTTGAGACCCTAAAATACAATAAAAGCACCATTTAGGCCTCTTATGATTCACTGCAAGAATTATACCTTTGTCAACATGCAATCTATAAGTATTAAATCCTCCCACAAAACCACAAGTAAAATATACGAATTTTCGATATAATCTTAGCACATTCAGGATGAATCACATGTCTTCTCTATTAAAGCATGCTATATAGCTAATTTTCACTTTCCAACAATTTTTCTTGACTTCATGGGACTGAAGTGTATAAGCAGCCAAAGTAACCAGGAGAACACATCAGGATTTCAGCCAAACTGACGAGCTGGAGGAACCATATGGAGGAGTTCTCTTGGACAGAATTCAGTCATACCACTTCACAAGTGTTATGTACTATACTCATTTGTTAGTGCATAGCAATTATTTACTATGTTGTGTGATAAAGAGACTGGTATACAGTTCTGTTTTAAAACTTCGTGCAATTCTGTGTAAAATGCTTGAGCCAAAACATATGTCTGGCCATCTTAAGAATTCAAACCAAATCTTTGGTAGAGATCAGATTCCAAATTGTTTGCTAAAATAGTCCCTGGGTGATCCCAAGAAATTCAATGCAAATAACTTTTGAACTAATTAAACTTTAAGGGAGAAACTATTCAGAAACATAAAACTCTAAAAACAACACCACAGTAAGAGATTTACATGACGCAGATATAGCATGTTCAAGACTGAGTTTTCTCCACAGAAAATGGAGTACTCTCCCAAGCGAGAATGACCCCACGTGTGGGACCAAGTCATTCTTTCTAATGTAGAGAAGATGCAAGGAACCAAAATAAAAAAGGAGCCTGAGACTGCCATGGAAGTGTCTAGAAGGCAAAGCTATACTCTGTGATAAGCTGCATGTTGTTATTCTAAGAGGGCATAGAGTGCTCTGTGCAGTCAAGTGTCTACAAAAGCAACAAGTCAGATCTAGACCCAATTCCCTTGGAGGAGCTCTGCCCTCACACGTGTTTCTGGCCACATTCCACGCCAACCTACAGGACTAGTGCCTTTTAACTATGATTAAAGTAATTCATCATAATAAATATTTCAAACCTTTTTTATATTTTACAAAGTAACTGGACATAAAAGCTCAAGATGGTAAGAATAGACTGGCCCAAATGGAAAACTGTTTTCTAAACACAGGTGTTTCTTCAAACAGACGTATGTGAGACTGAACAGACAGACAATGGCCCACAAGAGGAGTTTTGTCTGTTTGAATCTTTCTTGAAATGGAATATAGAATTTTCCTATATAGTAGCCAGGGGTTTCTTTTAGGATTTTTTTAAAGCTAAAGTTTGTAGGAGACTCTTAAATGGAATAATCCAAAACTGCTCTCTTGATTCTTTCTCTTACACCAAACATTCCAAGAAATTACAGATTTCAAGAAATCATAATCTGGGGCATTTGCTGTGCACTTATTTACTGCTACCTATTTGTCAGTAACAGCAACAATACTATCTAACATTACTGAGCTGCCAGGCAGTATGTTAAGCCCTTTACATATATGATCTCAGTTAATCCTAATAACAACCCTCTGAGGTTATTGTTCCCATTTTATTGATCAAGACAGTAAGTCACTCTGGGGGCAGGTGATAGATATGATTTGAATACAGGTTGTCCTGACTCCCCATCCACGGTTTTAACCATTTAAGCCAATTGGAAATAAGCAGACACTGAAGGAGGGAGGTCATCTTTATATCCCTAGACCTATAAAAGAATGGGAATATTCTAGAGGCAGCAACGTACCCCACAAACACTTTCCATTTTGTTCCTTATCGCTGCCCATAGAAGTGCTTTAATAATAAAGAGCAAAACATTGTTTTCTTTTTAGATATTCCATGTCAGTTGTCTTCTTTGGGCACTGCAAGTGCAGAGTCTAAACAGAACTTGTTTGAATGTTAGTGGCCACATGTTTTGGGAACAGGCATGGAAGAGGGTGAGGTAGAAGGACATTTGGCTGGAGAACAATAGTCGTGGACGCAAATGGAGGTGCCCAAAGTGGATTGTGGCTATTTCTCCTCCCGTCTGGTTTCTGCAGAGAAAATAAAAGTTTCTACTTCTTGCGAAGAAAAAGGAGAGTAAAGAAATAGCTAAAAGGTGACCTTAGGGATTCTCTGGTATTAATAGAGCCATCATAGATAAGAATTTTATTTCATGTTTTCTGCAGGTTATATTAATTACAGGGTCTCTAATTCCAAGCACCAATGAGTTACATGGTAGCCTGGGGACTTTTGATACTCAAACTACTATAAATGAGAAGAAGAAAATGTTACACTTTTATTGAAAGCAGAAAAGGAAAAGAGAGATGGACTCAAGGCTGGCAATTATTAATACCTAAGTGTACTAGGTATTTATATTTTTAATATAATTTTTAAAATATTCTTAAGGGTATCACTAGAAATGTTATACAAGCCATCAGGTATTAGTAATCATCCTAGGTTAATGCTTTGCTACGCTAATGAAGAGTTATATTTTCAGAGAAAATATATACTAGAGTTATCACAGGCTATATTTTGAAATTGGGTTATCTATGTCTTTGAGGAACTTTGGCATTTACACTGCATAACTCTTAGCCTCGTCACCTGCTGATATATATTTTTTCTCATGGGCAACACTTACAAGCTCCAGCATCACATTGGCCATCGTTAATCAAAGTCCATTACTAATCCCTCTGTAGACAGACATATTGGCTTTACATTCTTCCTGAAAGGTCAGGACCTTGAAATGTATGCGTGCAAGATATTCAAATATGACAGCCAATTCACAGGTCTGTAGATAAAATGACCAAGTTGAAACTATACTAAATGAATATGCACAAACTAAAACTATAAGAGAATAACAAACTCTCACAGTTATATATGGAGCTTTAAGATTAAGGAAAGATTTACACATTCATTATGTCATAGATGTTGCTCACTGAGATTCATTTGAGAAAATTCTTCATTAATATGTTATTGAACAAGTGATGATTTTTGGCCCCTAGGCTATATCTCATGATGTGGGTGATGCAGATTAAATACAACTTGGACAAATTAAAGGAAAACTAGATGTTATCATCACATCAAATAGGAACTGTAAGCTGTTTCTAAATTCAGAAGAGTTCAGATCAATGAGGGGAATCTTGCTGACATGCAGGAGCCCCTGTTTCTGGCTCTGCTAATACATTGGGGTCTGTGAGCACAAAAATGGGTGCTATGTCTAGATCCCATCCAGGGGCTGACATGCGATCCTATAGCAGCCAGCAGCGCTGTTGACAAAGGACGGGAAAATTAGAAATTTCAGCTCTGCCAGTTACTAGCTGTGGGATCTTAGCAAATGAGTTAACCTCTCTGAGCTTTATTTATTTTTTTTTAGATCTCTAAAACTGAAAAAAGAGCACCTGCCCTGTGCAATTCAAAGGACTGTTTGTACATCAAATGAAAATGGCTGTGAAGGTTTTCAGAAAACTGTAAATCAGATATGCACTGAGCTTCGCAGTTAACCTGCCTTGAGAATAAAGATTAGATTTTGTAACATGGCTGCAAGGCCCTGCACCACGTAGCCCCATCCCTTGTACCTCGCCTCATTTTCCACCCTATTTAGCCATATACCCTCTACTCCAGTAACATGAATCAAGTCACCATTTCCTCCCATGTGACAACTATGCATTGCATGTTATTGTGCTTCATATGCATATCTAATGCACATGTCATTTGATCATCATAATCCTTGGAGGCAGATAGAATAGAGATTTCCCCTAATTAGTAGTAAAGGGTGAAAACAAGTGAATTGCAAACAGTTTCACACAAATGGTAACTGGTGGAGCCAGGATGTGGTCCAGATCCATCTCTTAGGGCTGTCTCATGTAGAAAGTTTTTGCACATCTCTTTGGATTAGGTGGTAACTCCTAGAGGTCAGAGAGACTACCACTCCTTCTTCGTCTCCATGCTGTCTGGTGCAGAGCATTCTACAGAGTATAAGTCAATAAAAATGAGCAATACTGAAAAGAACCTGTGAGAGCTGAGAGAGAGCCAAGTGTTCTTCTTGTGGGAGTGCACGTGCTGTGGGCTGACCGGGCCCCTTTTTTTCCTGTCCAAATTCACATGTTGAAGCCCCAACCCCCAATGTGATTGTGCTAGGAGATAGGGCTTTTAGGAGGTAATTATGGTTAAGTTTGGTAATTTAGGAGGTAAATAAGTTTAAATTTAGGAGATACATCACTGTAAATAAGGTTAAATAAATAAGGTTGAAAAGAGTAATTATGGGTGGAGCCCTAATCTAACAGGATGGGTGGCCTTATAAGAAGAGGAGGAGAAAAATCTTTTTTGCCTATACCATGTGAAGGTACAGGGATAAGGCAGCTTTCTGCGAGCCAGGAAGAGACCCTCGCCAGAAATCAAACATGCTGGCACCCTAATCTTGAACTTCCAGCCTCCAGAACAGAAATTTCTGTGGTTTAAGCCACCCTGCCTAGGGTTGCTATGGCAGCCTGAGCAGATTAATATATTAGGGGTATGTCCTGCATCTTGGGCTGTTGGTGAACTAAGTCCATGACGGCACTCCTCATGGGTTTAATGACTTGCTTTCTCATTTCTGATAGTATTTGCTACATCATAGTTATAACAATGATCATGTCAAAAATGATCTTTAGAACATTCTGAGGAGGCTCCACTTCTGGTATACGCTCAGGAGGTGTGGGATAGCTTTACCCATGTTAACTATTTCTCACAGATCCAAAAAGAAGTCTCATGGAAATTTAAAAATACATTGAACTAGATGAAAATGAAAATACCATATATCAAAATCTGTGAAACACAGCTAAGGCAGTGCTAAAAGGGAAATTTATAGCACCAAATGCTTACATTAGAAAAGAATAAAATTCTAAAATCAATAACCTGTTCCCAATTCAAGCAATTAGAAAAAGAAGAGCAAAATAAACATACAGCAAGCAAATAAAAAAAAATCATAATAAATACAAGAGATTCATGAAATTGAAAACAGAAAAGCAGTAGAATAATTCAATTAAACAAAGAGCTGTTTCTTTGAAAAGATCAATAAAATTAACAAACCTCTAGTAAGAATTACAAAGGGAAAAAAAGGGAAGATGAAAATTAGCAATATAGAAAGGAAACAGGGGATACTACAGGCCCTTCAACCATCAGAAGGATAATAAGGGAATACTATAAACAATTCTACATGTATAAATTTAACAAAATAGATAAAATGGGCCAATTCCTTGAAAAACACAAACTACCGCACCTTACCCAATAGGAAATAATTTGAACAGCCCTATAATTATTAAGAAAATTAGGGGGGAGGGGGAGCATGGGCAATATACGTAACCATAATATTTGTACCCCCATAATATGCTGAAATAAAAAAATAAATAAAAAAGTAATATATTAAAATATTAAAAAAAAAGAAAATTAAATTTGCCATTTAAAAACTTCCCCAAAAGAAATATCCAGACCCAGATGGTTTTATTGGAGAATTCCACCAAACATTTAAAGAATTGACACCAATTCTATATAATCTCTTCCTGAAATAGAAGAGGCACACTTTCCAATTATTATTATTTTTTTAATAGAGATAGGGTCTTGCTATGTTGTCCGGGCTGGAGTGCAATGGCTATTCACAGGTGCGATCATAATGTATGACAGCCCTGAACTCCTGGACTCAAGCGATCCTCCTGTCTCAGCCTCTCAAGTATCTGGGACTTGCACCACCACACCAGCTTCCAATTTATTTTATGAAGCTAGTATTACTCTGATATGAAAACCAGACAGAGACAGTACAAAACAAAAACAAAACTACAGATCAATATTCCTCCTGAATATAGATGCAAACATCCTTAACAAAATATTGCCAAGTAGAATTCAGCAATACATAAAAAGAATGATATAACATGATCAACTTGGATTTATTTCAGAGATGCAAGGCCAGTTCAATATTCAAAAATCAATCAATATAATGCAATATATTGATAGAATAAAGAAAAAAAATCACATAATCATATCAATTGATGAAGAAAAAGCAATAGATAAATTCAATACCTATTCATGATAAAAACTCTCAGAAAGGTAGGTAGAGAGAGGAACTTCTTGAACTTGATAAAAGAAATCTAGAAATAAAACCCTGTAGTTAACATCATACTTAATAGTAAAAGAATCACTGCTTTTTCCCTAAGATTGAAAGAAAGATGTCCACTCTAACTACTGCTATTAAATATAGTACTAGAAGTCGGGGTAGTAAGGCAAAAATAAATAAATAAACAAACAGAAATAAAAAGCATATGCATTAAAAAAGAAGAAATAAAACTGTCCCTGTTTTCAGATGGCATAGTTGTCTATACAGAAATCCCAAAAAATCAACAAAAAAATCTTTTATAACTAATAAGTAAATTCAGCAAGGTTGTAGGATACAATACCTACGTACAAAAATCAATTGTATTTCTATATACTAGCAATGAACACAAAGGCATCAAAATTAAAAATACAACACCATTTGTAATTACTCAAAAAAAAAATAAATACTTAGGTATAAATCTAACAAAACCTGTTCAGTATTTGTGTATTGAAAACTACAAAACACAGATGAAAGAAATCAAAGAAGATCTAAATAATTGGAGAGATATAATAAGTTCATGGATTGGAAGTCTCAATATAGTAAAGCTTCTGATTTCCCCCAAATTGATATATAGGTTTGTAATAGGATGAATAATGACCACTCAAAGATGTCAGGTCCTAATCTGTAATCTGTAAGTGTTATCTTATTTTTAAAAAGGGAGTCTTTGCAGATGTGATTAAATGAAGGATCTTAACAAGGGGAGATTACTCTAGATTATCCAGATGGGCCCTACATCCAATCACGAATGTCCTTACAAGAGAGGCAGTTGGCAGTTATACACATGCAGAGAATGTGATGTGAGACAGAGGCAGAGATTGGAGTGATGTGGCCAAGAAATGCCATCAGCCACCACGAGCTGAAAGAGGCAAGGAAAGGATCCTCCTTCAGAACCTCCTGAGGGAGAATTTGGATTTCTGGCATCTAGAACTCTGAGAGAATGCATTTCTGTTGTGTTAAGCCACAAAGTCTGTGATAGTTTGTTACAGCAAGGTTTGTTAATCAGACACAGGAAACTAATACAAGGTTTAACCCAATTCCTATCAAAATCTCAAGAAGAATTTTGTAGATATAGACAAAATTATTCTAAAATGTATATAGAAAGAAAAAGGAACTGTAATAGCTAAAACACTTTTGGAAAAAAGAGAACAAAATGGGAAGAATCACTCCACTTGATTTCAAGATACCATGTAGCTATTGTGATCAAGACTGTGTGGTGCAGTCAAATGCTCTACCCCTGAGCTATACCCCCTCTATATGTTGGATGGAGGGCAGGCGGGAGGGGGGAGGAAGTGTAGAGTTACATAAT
>VBSM01002608.1:152623215-152682050 GCA_008086735.1 Cheirogaleus medius | reverse complement strand
AATATGCCCAGATTCTTGATAAAGGCACAAAGGCAATTCAAAGGAGGAAGGATAGACTTTGCAATAAATGGTCCTAGAGCAACTGGACATCCATGAGCAAAAAAGACAAAAACAAACAAACAAAAATAAAACGGTAAAAGAAGGATTCTGACATAGATCTCTCACGTTATATAAAAATTAACTCAAAATGAATCGTGGACTTAAATTTAAGATGTAAAACTGTAACATTCATAGAAAAAAGTAGGAGATAATTGGGGGAAGTAAGGCAAGGTAAAGAGTTCTTAGACTTGACATCAAAAACACTATCTATAAAAGGAACTGGATTTCATCAAAATTAAAAACTTTTGCTCTGCAAAAAGACCCTGTTAAGAGCATGAAAAAACAAGAAACTGGGAGAAAATATTTTGCAAGGTATATTTCTGAGAAAACATTAGTATCTAGAATATATAAAAACCTTAAAACCCAATAATTAAAAACAAAAAGTTAAATTAGAAAATGGGCCAAAGATGTTGAAGAGACATTTAACCAAGGAGATATATAGATGGCACAAAAGCACATGTTAAAGATGTTAAACATCATTAACAATTAGGGAAATGCAAATTAAAACCACAAAAAGATACCACCTCACACCTACCAGAATGGCTAAAATAAAAAAGCGACACCACTAAGTACTGGAAAGGACTCAGAGAAACCACATCACTCCTACATCACTGGTGGGAATATAAAATGGTGTAGCCATTCTGGAAAACAGTTTGGCAATTTTTTATAAAACTAAACATGCAATTACCACAGGACTCAGCAAACTGCACTGCTGGCATGTTATCCCAGAGGAATGAAGGAATGCTGGATAAAAACCTGTACATGAATGTTTAGAGCAGTTTTATTCAGAGTAGCCTCAAACTGGAAACCCAGATGTTCTTCAATGGGGGAATACTTAAATTAACCGTAGTACGTCCATACCATGGAACACTACTCAGCAATAAATGGAGTAAACTGTTGATACATGAGAAAACTTTGATGAATTTCCAAGGAGTTTATGGTGAGTGAAAAAAGCAAATTCCAAAAATTTATATGGTATGATTCCATTTGTACAGAATTCTTGAAGTTACAAAGTTATAGAAATGGAGAGAATATGAGTAGTCTCCAGGGATTAAGGAAGGGAAAGTGGTGGAGGGAAGTGAGTGGGAATATCAAAACTCAACATGAAAGATCTTTGTGTTGCTGGTGATGTTCTTTATCTGAACTCTACCAATGTCAATCGATGTCCTGGTTGTGATATTATACCTAAGTTTTTCAAGATGTTACCATTCATAGAAACTGGGTAAAAGGGAAATAAAATCTACTTTACAACTGCATGTGTATATATAATTATCTCAAAATGAAAAGTTTAATTAAAAATATATATAGTTACTGTTAAAACTTAAGCTGGGAATGAAATCCAACACAGAATTTTGAAATAAACTTGAAAAGAAAAAAATCAATACATATGTCAATGAAGTAAGTTTAGAGAACTAGTGTTCAAATCAGAGCTTTATGGAAGTCTGGGGAATTCATTCTTTTTTATTGACTCCACTCTCCCTAACGGGGCGCCTTAAACTTGATACTTGGAGAGCTGTGCTGGCCATTTCTGGCATCTCAACAGTGACGGCAGGTGGAGCAGGAAGCTGGAGCGCCAGTGCTTGCTAACGGCATGACCATGGGCAAGCTCTGTGTGTCTCAGCTTTGTCACCTGCGATGTGGAGAGATAATAATGTCTCCCATGCTGGGTTATTGTGAAGTTTATATAAGATCATGCCCCCAAAGGGCACGACAGTATATGACAGCACCTCAATACACAGCAACTTTTACTAATATCAACACTCAGTGATTAGTAGGAACCTTCAAATAGCACCTCCTACCCAGAGGATGCTGTGGATCAGGCGGAGCCCTCTCCATTTTGTTGGGGGAGATAAGAATGTCGAGAGACAGGATGTCCTCGAGTGTCAGGGAACTTGTTTGTGGCAATGACAGCTTGCCACAGATGATGGGATAGGGAGGGAAGGGAGGGGGATGCAGATGATGGCTGCGGCAGGTGCATGTTCACTGAAGACAGGGGCTGGGTCCTTGCGAGGGTCTCTTCCTTTCTCCTCTGGGTCCTCCCCCAGCTTCACACCCAACTCTCTCTTTCACCCATGGAGTGTCCTGTTTCTTGCCCTATCAGTTTCCCTGCTCTCACGTGACCTGTAGTGGGCCGCAGAGGATTAGCCTAGTTGGGGTCAAAAGATCAAGATTGAACCCTGGCACTCCTCTCATTAGCTAGTGACTTTGGGCAAGTCTCTCTCCCTGAGCCATATATGTTCTTATATATATTTTACCTATTTAAAAAACACAGATAATAATTCTACTACACAGGGTGGTTCCAGGAGTTAAATCAGCTGGTGTGAGGGACACACACAGCATCTGGTGTACAGTACCTATGGCCCACATGCTGCTCCTGCTTGCCTTAGGCATGAATGCTAGCTTCTTAAAGCAAATGGAGTTTCCACAGAGATGTTGGACACTTAAGGTGAACTGGAAAGGGGCTGAAATTACAGTCTTGCCTACAAAAACACTCTAATTCTGACCTTATTGTGACCTCGCACCAATGGAAATCTAGCTTTAACCCAAAATTTCAGGACAGATTACCAGGCTCACTCTATTTAACCACTCTCCAGAAAGGGATTCAGACCTTGAACAGCAGACAGAGCCACTCATATTCTGAGTCACTTCGGCAAGAGATCAGGGATCAAAACCACCTCAGGAAGCTGTTCCAGAAGGATCCCTCCCCTAGAAACTCTGCTATGTCCTTGCATGGCTGAGGGACACCCTTACCAGTAGGGCTCTCTCTGTTCATCGCTTCTTGTGCCACCTGCAGAAAGGAAGCCTCTACACTTTAAAGGGAATGTATCAGAGCCTTATAAATTTCTTTCTTTCATGTATCTCCTGCCACATGCCACTATGGATTTCAGGAAGCTTACAAGCCTTTGTATTCTAAAGTAGAAAGTTATAAACAATTTAATAAATCAAGACTAGGGAGCATATATTTAGAATAGAAAATAAAGACCAGGGAAAAGTTACACTGCCAGGGGTGTGAGCCATAGGCTTCTACAGTGACGAAAGTTGAGCTGAGAATGTGACTCTGAGCATCCTGGCAGCCAAAGCAATGAGAGAAAAACATAATACACGAATTCAGTAAATGTAAGGAAAATACTCACTCCTTTTCCAAGGAAGCAAAACTCTTCCTGTTATTTAAATCTACAAGAGATGTTTCTTCTGTGTGTCTTTACACAGGGAACAAGGAGTGCTGTAGTGAATGGCATTTTCAACAACATCTCATGAAAGTTCAGGTCTGGGGTTTGTACAGTTTCATCCATGTAGCCTCCCTGAGTAACACTGTGGCAGTACTTCTAGGAAACCTAGATCTAATACGTTGGGTCTTGATGTTCAATTTAGAAATAAAATATGTTTTAATCACTTAAAGTTTTTTAAACATTTCATGGAGGGGTAGGGGAGATATGGCCATGGGAGAAGCAGCTTAGCACCTAACTCTGGGAATTAGACGGGGGACCCCAAAGCCTCTAGTTCCCCCTTAATCCCCATGATTCTATATTGTAAGATCAGCATCTGGCAGATTCTTAAACATTCATTCCCCCAACAAATAACTACTGAGCATCTCTTATGTGCCAAGTATGCATCGAACAATAGGGAATTAATTTTGAAAGGACACCTATGTCCTTTTGGGCTTATCATTAATGGAGGAAGAAAGATAGTAAGCAAGTAATTGCAGACATGGACACCATTACTGATGGGGAGGCCCAGGTATTACGGAGGGATCGATGTGGGGTATTGAATTAGTCTGGTGATCAGGGAAGGCAACCTGAGAAATAGGCATTTCAGCTGAGATCTGAAGGATGAAGAGGAAACAGCTGGGGCAAGAGTCTTATAAATAGGGAGAAGAGTGTGTGCAAAGCCCCTAGATGAGAGAAGTGTTAGAACATTCCAGAAACTGGAGATGTTAGAACATTCCAGAAGAAACTGAACACAGTACAGTGAGTAGGGGAGGAGGAATGGCTGGGAACAGGGTTGCTGAAGGAAGCAGCACACTTCATTAAGAGCCTGGGAAGCTTTGCCAAGGATTTGTAGTTGATCCTAAAATAAATAGGCACATATTGGCAGGTTTTAAGCAAGGGAATTTGATGCCAATTCATAGTTCTGGCAATCGCTAGCTGCAATGTGAAAAAAGGATGGGAGGACAAGAGTGAAGTTGGGGAGACCACAGTCTTCCTAGGATTAGGTTATCTTGGGGGCAAGAGTCTTGACTGAACAATAGGTCAGTACCAGAAAAGAAAAGATGAACACATTAATGATGCTGAAAACCAACCTAATAGTCCACAAGTTAAGCACTGAAAGTACGGTACATTGTGAGTCATATCTGCTGAACACAATAGCCCCTGGGAAAGGCAGGGGCCCTGAGGCAGACACTAATAACAATGCAAAGTCATTCATGCTTTTATTGTTCAATTATAATGAGTCCACTCATCTTGGTAATAATAATAATGATGTGTTTGAATAACATAATTGCTTAATAGCCATTCCTTACCACCACCACCCCCCCCTACCATTAGGATGAAACTAAAATAATTTAGAGTATTTATCATCCTAAAAGAGGCAGAAAAAATTGGTTTTTTCTGCTAGTAGCTTTTAACAAATAAATTACATACAGGATCCAGTTATTTCTGTGGCTTCAAAGGGGACCCTTCACTTAGAGTGGCAAAATGTATAGCGATTATTCTTTCAGGAAAATCCCTTCATATCAATAGAATTTTTCTTTCCGGAATTCAAGGAGTCTCTGGGCCTCAGTTTCCATCCCTAGTGGGAGATCAGACCAATTTGTGGTTCCTAAACCCAGGTGTACATCAGAATGACCTAGAAAGCTTATTAAAAACTGTCTGGGCCCCATCCATGACTCTGTGGGTGTGGAGCCTGGAATCTGCATTCTAAGGTGCTCCCAAGGGATTCTAAGGATCATTTGTGGCTGCGAGCCACTGGCTTGGATGAGTTCTCAGGTTCCTTCTGTCTTCAAAAGTCTAGGACCCTGCTGTTCACTGCGGTCTACCTGAGAGCTTGCGAGACACACAGATTCTCCGCCCCACCCCAGACTTGCTGAAACAGAATCTACTTTTTCAACAAAGTCCCAGGAGATTTGAATGCACATTAAAATTTAAGAAGCTCTAGCCTAGGACTCTACTTTTCACATGCACACCTCATTTCTTATAGTTTAGGAAAACTTGGCAGCTGGGGCAGGAACCAACCTTCCACGAGTTGTACAGCAACTTGGCGGCTGAGCCTCGCGTGCAATTCGGCCGTGTCCTTTATCAGCAAGGACACAATGCCTCTCTCAGAGCCATAAATAAGCTCGTAGAAAAGAAGCTGAATCAGCAAAGGTAAATCAAGTCCTGAATTGTGCTGGCTCATGCATATATCGGGACATAAACAAAAAAGGAAGCTCTAAAATCTTGTGCATATTTCTTTAAAATATATAATAGTAGATAATCAGAGGTTGATTTCAAATCTCGGTCTGCATAAATTTCTTCTCTTGCATTGTATATCCTTCTCCCTTTCAACTCCCTTTTTCACTGGGTCCTTCTCATGCTGGGCTATGCTGCAGTTTCCCTCCTGTCTCACACCTGGGTCTTGCCGTTTTAGCTCCTCTTTAGAAAACAAAAAGGCAAAACCAAACAAGCTACAACAACAACAACAACAAAAACCTGTTGTAATTTCTTCCCTTAGTACTATATGGATAAATGCCAAATCTCTCTCCAACCTTATCTCCCTACTTGCATTGAAACTCAATTTGCCTTTACTGTCTTTGGGAATTTTTTCAGTAACATCCATTTAGTCATTCATTCAACTAATATTTATTAAGCACCTACTTAATTTAATACCCCAAGTATTAGACTAGGTGAGATTAAATTCAACCTGTTCCTTCCCTCTGAGAGTTCATAGTTTATTAGAGATTTAAACTTCAGCAATAATAATACCTAATAGAAAGTGACAAGTGCAGATTTAAAAAGGGAAAGAGATAAAATCGTGTGGGGAGGAAGCCGAAGGATAGAATCTAAATAATAAAGGTTTCTTGGGGATCATGGTGGTTTGAAATATGCATTGAAAGTGACAATGATTTGGGTAGGTGTCAGATTTTCCAGGGCAGGCACTGGAAGGAAAGACACCACACCAGCAAAGAGAACAGCACTTGCCAAGGCAAAGTGGTTAACAATATTTAGCATGTGTGGACATCGGAACAAGCAAAGTTGACTTGAGTGGCCCCTGCATGAAGTTAAATACTTAAAAAAATGTCGGAATCATTGTGAAGGGTCTTACATTTTAGGGTAGGAAATTTGAACTTTATTCTATAAGCAATAGGAGTCACCAACCCAACAACTTCCTCAACAGAGGAGTGACACACCCAAGTTTCAGCTTTTGGAGGAAAATACTGGTAAAGAGATTTGCAAAGAAGAGACAGATGTAAAAGTAATGATAAAAGTTTGGATCTGGATGTGTGTGAGGATGATGGTGCTAATCAGGGAACCAAGAAGGTAATTTTGAATGAAGGCAGTAAGTTCGGTTTGAGCATCTTCAGACTGAAGTGCCAGTAGGAATTCAGGAGGAAACGTCCAGCTGGCAGTTGGGTATATGTAACTGGAAAGTGAAAGAGATTCAAGCAGAGATTTGGGGATCCAGAGGTAAGAGTGGGGATCAGTGGATTAGATGAGACAGGAGAAGGAGAAGGAAGAGGAAGTTACCCAGGTATTTCGTTGAATGTTCTAAAATCAATATGACAGAGCTGAAGAGTCCTTCTTATCTACCTACCCCCCCACCAACCCATCTATCCTTCATAGTGCCTTTCCCTGCCTCTCTATAAAACTTCCCCCTTCAGATATGCCCATTAAGTCTCACATTTCAGAGAGAACTTAAAGATGCCCCTGAAGCATTGGGAAGAATCCTATTAATAACCTGATGACTGGGAGACTCAGATTCTAGCCTTAGATAATCCTATTTCTTTGGCCTTGAGTTTGCATCTAAAGTGGAGGAGAGGTGTAGACCGGAAGATCCAGAGTCTAACTCTGAGTCTTTCCACTGTGGCATGCAGAGGACTGTGAAGACAGCTATTTCGCTTTCTATGAATAACCCCAATGGGCCATACTTTCTCCTTTCCAACGCCAAATCGTTGCTCATTTCACACCTGTACCACTGAATTGATTCGTCTTGGCTGAGGCTTCAACTAAGATAATTTCGAGCTTCTAATGGCTTCTTATTTCTTTCCACATCAAATTTACAAAGTTGGACAGTGGTCTGCATAGGTCTCCATTGTAAGTTGGGTCCTTTCCATTTCCTCTCACTTTCTGCCATGATTAGCAAAAATATCGCCTCAAAATTAGTACAATTTTAAACTTTTACACATTTATACAGAACTATTTCAAGAAATAAACATCCAAATAAACTTATCCTTTTAAAAGATCTTAAATTCATGTGATATTCAAGAATTTCCTTTAACTGAAGGAAACTCCAATATCTTTATCTCCCTCATTTGATTCGGTGTTGAAGTCCTGGCATTGTTTGGGACAATATAGACTTCTTGCGGGGAAACCTCCCTTCTCCACAGTGTCATCCATAACTGTGGCTCTGTCTTACAACTGACACCCTCTTCTCTGAGCTGGCTCAGGAAAATCAGGTTGGAAGGGAGGAAATACAGGCACTCTGATGATAAAAATCTAGCAGTTTCCTCCTATCTTTTAGTATTTTTCACTTAGAGCTACTTCTAGCTTTCCCTGTGGTTTAAGAAACACAGAAAGATTATGGTCATATTAGTGTACCTTTGCAACACTAGAATAAATCCTAAATATCTTTTAAAATTGAAGTTTTTTTCCACCAGTCTCCAGGGAAAGCAGAACCTTCTCCATTTATGTAGGAATACAATGGCTATCTCATTATATTTGCTGATAATTTAGAAAAGTTTATACTGTTGGCAACCAGATATGCTCACTGTCTCTGACAAATGGAAGACCTCAGGGGGGAAAAAAGCTCAACCTCTACTAAAAAAATTTCTAAAAGTGCTTGTTCAAAAATGTAAATTTTAAAAACAATTCTTGCATAGATAATTTCTTAAATAGAAATTTAAAGTTGTTTCAGAAAATCAAGATTAATTCTGGTGGCCCTGACTTTCTTGGTTCATTCCCCCAGGAATATCTAGTAAATATTCAGTATGTCTGGATTTCATTGGCTTTGGGTGTAAGGACTCTAGGCCCAGCCCCAGGTGATGGTTCTCCATGGGGTCCTTGAGATCCTTCAGTCTCAGACGCCCTGGAGACATCCCAAAGCCAAGTTTGCCTGGAAAGACTCAGATGTAATCCTTGGGAGCAGTGAACTAAAAAACGAAGCTTTGCTTTTTCTCATTTGCTCTATTTTTGTAATATTTTTGCTACCACAAGGTGGTAGTAGGTAAGTGCAGCCATGGGAAAGGTGAAGTTATCAAAATGTGAAGGCTCAGTTTCAAGAAATTGCCAAAACAAACTCTGTTTAATGAGAGTCTGGAAATCTTAATTAAATAGGATCGATATTACATATGAAACAAAAACAAAAAATACAAATATAAATGAAGTATCTTTCCTTGTGGGAAAAGTCAGAAAGTGTGTGTGTATGTGTGTGTGTGTTTTCAATTGTCTTAAAACAAACTACAAACTAACGTGGCTTCCTTCATCTAACACCCAATGATCAGGTTGCTCAATGTCTTGCATTTTCACCCACATTTTTCTTACTCTGAGAAAAGGGAAGCCCTACATGGAAGTTTTAGACTCCAAATACTTTTATGGTATCAGTTTCATGAAAAGAATAAAACCTGCTCCATTAGAATCATCATAAAATCAGTGATATAATGGACATTGGAGACTCAAAAGTGGGCAAGGTTGGGGGAAGGTGGGAGACGATGAGGGATGAAAAATTACCTATGGGGTACAAAGTGCACTATTTGGGTGATGGGTACAAAAGCCCAGACTTTGCCACTATGCAATATATACACATACTGGAATTCAACTTTTGTACCCCTTAATTCTACTAAAATTTTAAAAAGCTGTGGGTGGGAGATACAAAAAGTAAAGACAGAAATGATGAATGCCAAGTTCATTGGCTTCCTGAAAAGGAAAGAGACATGAACAGGGAGGGGCAGAGGCATTCGTAATGCAAGGCAAGGTGGTGAGGTCACAGTTATTCATCATGTTAGTCTTTATATTAATAACTTTTTGTATATCTAATATTTCATAGAATTAAAAAATTAATCTAAAAATAAAATTAGAATTCACTCACTCAAAAATTAAAAAAGAAGAATTTCAGAGCTAAAAGGAGCTTTTCTCACTTTACAAAGGAAGAAAGACATTGACCCAGAGAAGTTGCATGATTTATCCAGAGTCACCCAGTGATCGGTGGAAGGGACCAGAGCCCAGCAATTCTGACTCCAACCAGGCTTTTGTCTCCACCCTCTGCCACAGGTGCTCCTGTCAAAGAGCCTGTTGTTTAATCCAGTGGTCAATTCTCAGCCCCCAGATGCTCCTCCTTGACCATCAACAGCTTTTATCCACGACTGATCACTTCCACTCCACACTTTCTTCACTGGACTTCCAGGACCCAGTACTCTCCTGCTTTTCCTCCTACCTCACTATCTTCTCCTTAATCTCCTTTGTTCATCTCCCCAACTTGTTAATGTTGGAGTTCCCTAGTTTCCAATTTTCCATGTCAAGATGAAAATTCATGATCTACCCGCACAAACTTGATCTACTCATAGTCATTCTTAACCCCAGTGAATTGCAACTCCATCTTTCTAGGCCAAAACCATTGAAGTTACTCTTGTCTCCTCTCTTTCTCTTGCCTTCTGCATCTAAGTCATTTCGAGGCTGTACCTCGAAAATACACCTCACATCTGACCACTTCTTACCATTTGCCCTGCTGGCATCTGACTCAAGTTACCATTTTTCCTTGCCTAGTTTCTTGCAAATGCCTTCTGCACATCTATATGCCTCAGCCCTTGTTGCACAATAGTCTAGTCTCAACACAACAGCTAAAGGGATCCTTTTACAACTTAGGTCAGAGCATGCCACCCCTGTGCTTCATACCCACTAATGCCTTCATTTTAGTTCTCTAAGAGTATAAGCCAAAGTCTTTATGTTATGATGATTTGCAAGACCCTCCAGTCTACTCCTGGAACCTCCTGGACCTCATCTCCTGCCACCCTCCTCCTGGCTTATTCTGTTCTAACCACATTGGCCCCCTTGCTGTTCTGGAATATTCTAGGCACTCTTGTGCTTACTACTCCCTCTGCCTGGATGCTCTTTACTAATGCTGCATGACTCGTTCTCTGACCTCCTTCAAGTCTTTGCTCAAATGCCATTCTCACACAAGGCTTTACTGACTACCTTTCAAAAATTGCACCCTACCACTCCCACCTTCCTTGCTTTATTGTTTTTTATAGCACTTATTTCCTTCCAACACATTGTATATTTTACTTATTTATTTTTTCTGTCTCTTTCTACAAGCATATAAGTGTCAGGAAAGAAGGAATTGATGTTGGTTGTGCTCACTAATGGGTCTCTGGTGGGTAAAACAGTTCCTTGCACTGGTGTATTGAATAAATATGTGTTTAGTAAATAGTTGTGGTATGAATGAATGAACGGCTCCAAGTCCAGTTTCCTTGTACTATAATATGTAGCTCCTCTTCCAGTTTCACACTCTTCTGGGTATGGAAAAATCAGTTTCTGATACCATTTCTCTTAATAACGTACCTAACCTTGGAGAATTTGATATGGCAATGAACTTCTGTCATCACGTCTGTATTTGGGCATATAAGGCTTGTTTTCTAAGAGCTGTGTATTTCTTCATAAGTGCTGTACTTACAGTTCAGAAGAGCTGCCACCAGATAGAAATGTGGGCTTCCAGCTAAGAGCTCTGAGTCACTACTGCATCTCCTCTTCTCCCTACACACCGCCCCTGACCAGGCCTGCACAGTCTCTTGTTAGGTTACTTGCAGTGGCTTCTCAGTTGGTTTCCTCATTTTCAGTCTTCCTCCCCTAATTTTCACCCAGCCAGAATGATCTATCTCAGTGGTCTGCAATCTTTTTGGTGGACACCCTTTTAAATCACAGGTAGATTTATATGTAGAACAGAACATCACTATTTGAAGATCCTTTCCTCACCCCACCTCAAGACAGCCTCTGAAGAAACCTCCAGAACCCGGGAGCTGCAGAACACCGTTCGTATTCCCCTGATAAATCCAGTACAGGGACTTGACTCCTCGCACAAACCATTAAGGGCTCCCTATTGCCCAGGAAGTGTGGCTTCTACCTTGGCCACCACGCGCCACCTTCATGACATTTTTTTTTGCCCCACTTGTGTGTGTCTCTTACTACTATTCACTTAATGTTTTTCTTAAAATCAACTCACATTTATAAACTTAGATTTAGTTTAGTGAATCTAAATCACTATTATCACCACCATAAACTAAAAACCAATGTGTCATTTGTTATGAATGGAAGAGAATATTAAACTCAATATATAACTATTCAAATGACGAAAGTGGCTACGTTTACTCTGAGTGTGCACCACTGCGGGAACAGTGGTCTGGAAGGTGAAGCTCTAGCCCCTTCACCCCGCTCTTCAACACCCTCCAGGAGCAGGGAACTTTTTACAGTTCTCTCCATGCTGTTTCACACCTCTCTGACTTGCTCCTGCAGTTCCCTTTGCCTGGAATGACTATCACAATTAAAATTTAGTTTTAGGTTTTCTAAATTTTTATTTTTATTAAAGCATTACACACATATAATTTAAAAAGTCAATTGGTACTCTAGGCTTACATCGGAAAGCAGGTGTCTCTCCTGCCTGATTGTCACTCCCCAGGGCATACACTTTTAATTCTTTTCTATTTATAAGTGGTAAAATATACATAGCATAAAATTTACCATGTTTCCTATTCCTTGTTTTATTCCCTCTGTTTGATGGGGCACATCCTGCCACATCTTTTTAAGAAGGGGTGCATAAGAGGTAAAATATTTGAGATTTTGCATGTATAAAGTTATCTTTAATGATAGTTTGGCTAGGTATGGAACTGTAGGTTGGAAATTATTTTTCTTTGGGATTTTGAACACATTTATCAATTGACTTCTGTATCCCAATATTGCAAACGTTAAGGCAGATACTATTCCGACTCCTTATTATTTGTGTGTGATTTATATCTTTCCCTTTGCAAGATGTATGATCTTTCCTTACTCTGCAGTGCTCTAAAATTTTGCAACTATGTGCTATTGTGTATGGCTTTTATAGTCTGAAATGAAATGGTGCTAACATACTTTCTGAGGTGACCATTTATGTATGTGTGGATGTATATGTTTAAAGTTTATTCCTGCTTTCTGTGTTGATTCTGAGACACCCCACCACCTGTCACAGCTCTTTGGTTTAAATTGCTTTTTGTTTTGGTCACTGTCTTTTCTGTTAGAACTACTACATTAAATGTCTGGTGGTCTTTGATTGTCCTTTCTTATTTAAGATTGGGAGAAATTCAAAGCTGACTGGAATCTCTGTGTGCATGGATGGGGGCTGTTGCCTTGTAAGCTTCATAGAAAAGTGGTTGGGCTGGTCTACCATGTCAATTCCAGATCTTTCTCTTGGGCTTGCAGGTCTCCTCAGGGAATAACCTTCTTTTCTTCCCGAGTAGGGGGGCATAAACCTAACTACTGCTCTGTAGCCTGGGGGATGAATGCCCTTTTCTTAAAATAATTTGCTCTGTAAAATTTGGATTCAGTCAAAAGGCCACACTCAAGGATCCAGAAGGCCACACATGGCCCCAAGGCCACAGGTTCCTCACCCCTGGTAGGGAATCACATTGTTCAGGATGCAGACTCTTCCTCAACCTCACAAGTTAGTATGGTGAGCACCCATGCCCCCATCTCTGCCTGTCTTCCAGACTCTGTCCTTATACACCATTTGGGTCCCTCTACTCTCCACTTCTGCATTCCAGCCCTTACGTGTGGCTTCCCCATGGCCTACTTTCCACCTTTGCTATCCCTTAGCTCAGATATAATATCTCTGATATTTTTTCATGAACTCATAATTGTTATCTTTCACATAAGAAATAGAGTGTATGTGTAGACCCCTAAATCTATGCAGAGGACTGAGACCCTCTGGGAATGAAGCTTCATATCCTTAGAACCACAAGGAAGGGAAGGAAGAAGAGCAAGTACCCAATCCATGCCTTCCAGAGTTCAGACCCCTGGCTTTACCAAGTAACAAGAGATTGAAGATGAGTATCAGGGGATAGTTTAGACTGAAGCAAGCCTTCAGTAATTATATACATAGTAGATGCTCTATTGATGTATATCAAGGTGAATTGAACACATGGGTAGGGAAGCAGGTATGTGGTATCTTTTGATTAGAAGTAAGATTTGGGGGTCACTGGATGTCTTGGTGCTCCATCAACAATTGATTTCCTATAACTTTTTGTTGATGCACTGCCTCCCTTCTAACAGAGCCTTTGGTTTCTAACCTAATCTTATTTGGCATGATTCTCTAAGACATACCAAATAGAGCCTTCAGGTTTCTGTGTATTCTGGTATCTGGATATGTCTGACTCACTTAAAGGCTTTCATCCAGTGACAATAACCATACCCGATGAGGTCTCCATGTTAACAGAGCTTAAATGTTTGCTACCCCCTCGGGCTCTTTGGGTGATGATTCAACCAAAGGGAAAATGGGAAGTGAAAGTTTGTACCCCCTCCCCTTCTGACTCCAGTGCATTGCAATAGGGCTACTTTTAATGTGCTTGGCAACAATTAGCTCTTGAAGCTGCAACAGCTGCACAATGCTGATGCTTTCCAGATGCAGCAAACGAATTAAATCATGTGATAATTCAATTGGAAAATTGGGTATAATTATGGAGAATGCAGAGTCTGCTAGTCGCCTCATGGTGACTTGGAGTTCTTGAAACAACAGTGATGTGGGCTATTCAGGAACTGATATGGGTGTTTGCAGAAGTCTCAATCCCCTTTCTGACACTGATGGCATTGCCTAACTCTGTACTCAGTTTAGAGATACCTGAGTGCCACCAAAATATCTCCTTTGTAACTTCAACACTTTTTACATCTAGACCACCCTTCCTGACACGATAGTGGCTATACTTTGAGTGTCTGCTCATTGAGAACATGTAAAACAAGCGAAGGCTAAAGTCTCTAAGGACTGGCAATTAAAGTATTAAGCAAAAAAAGCTAAAGTAAAAGAATCATAAATCATGATAACTTGAACATTCTATTTTAACTAGAAAACACGTACATATATATTCATACACCAATATTTTGATGTATGGCCACATTCTAGGTCTGTGTTCTCTGTGTGTTTATCTTTCTCACGTGAACCATACCTTAATGCATTGGTTATAATTTCCAGTTTGGGTTTATGTGAAGGAGAATAAGAACCTAAAGAGATTTGCAAAGCATTTTCAATAGCATCTTCTCAGAGATATTTATGCTTTTCTTTCCAAACTTTTATAGTCATTCCATGCCCAATTCAAAGGCCTTTGTGCACTGCTGTGCAGTTACGCCCTACACAACTCGAGAAGGCATGATACACAAGGCGCTCCTTGGAGTTGTGCAGTGACAACCTGAGAGCCATTCTCAGTGTCCCTGCCTCATTCAAAAGCAACTTCTTTTTTAGTGGCTTGCCTTTATTAAATCTTCCCAAAGCATTCAATTGAATTTCCATAGAAATAATTGCTCTTCCCTTGCACTGCAACTAAATTTTGTAATTACCATAAATATTTTTTAGAACAAATACAACAGGCTCTTGGGAAGCTAGCATCCTAACGGATAGCTGTAGAAGTATGCAAGTGTGCTGGGGAACAGCCTGTTGGCCTCTAGCGTACAGGCTGCCACAGGCATTAGTCAAGATGCTTTACAGAGGGAACACAGTGAGTTGGTAAAGTGAAGGTTAATTAAGAGAGCTTCTACTCTCCTGTGAATTTAGTGATGTTCTTAAATGAATTTGTATTTTATTCTTCACTATTGGATCTATACATTTTTTTAAACAGTACCTAGAGATGTCAGACATTTTATCTTTTTAGTTCACAGATCAATTTTGGGATTCCTTATCATAACTCCCCAGGCATCATAACCTTCAGGTTAGGAACCCCTGGCTTAGGGTCTCCTGCCTATAATAAAGTACAAAATGATTGAGGTTGGTTAATAAAGCAGTAAGAAGTTCTCTTTGCATAGAGTGATTTAAAATTAAAGGGAAGAATGGTGAAGGTGTCTACTGAGAGTTACCCTTTTCCATAATGAAAGTTTCCTGATGTGTTATTAGGAAGTATGTATCTGAGAGAGGGGCTGAAGGTTAGGTTGATCACCAATGGCCAATGGCTTAATCAATTATGCCTACATAATGAAGCTTCCATAAAACCCCAAGAGGACTGGGTTTGGAGAGCTTCCAGATGGCTGAACACATGGAGGTCCCTGGAGGGTGGTGTCCTCAGGGAGGGCATGGAAGCTCCACACCCCTTCCCACATGCTTTGACCTATGCATCTCTTTCATCTGTATTCTTTTTAATATCCTGTGTAATAAACTGGTAAGTACAAGTTTCCCTGAGTTCTGTGAGCTGCTCCAGCAAATTAATTGAACCCAAAGAAGGGGTTGTGGGAACCCCAACTTGAAGCTGGTCACATTCAGAAGTTCCAGAAGCCCAGACTTGCAACTAGTGGGCAGAGGGGGACAGTGTTAGGAGGTGACCCCCTGATCTGTGGGATCAGATGCTATCTCCAGGTAGATAGTATCAGAACTGAATTAAAGGACACCTAGCTGGTGTCTCCTGCAGAATTGCCTGCTTGTTTGGTGTGTGGGGAAAAATCCACACACATTTGATCATATAAGTCTGCTATCTGTGTCTATCTGTGTTGATTTTGGGGGTAAGAGCCAAGGAGAAAACAGTTTGTGTTTTTTCCCACTCTCGCCTGGACAGTTTGAAACCCACAAGAAACACTGATGCTGAAGAGGAAGGCCACCATTTATCCATTAGGGACTTTCTCAAATTCCTCCTCCTTTGGCTCTTCCTTTGAGTACATCACATCTTGTCTTTAAATTTGACCCGGCCAGGAAATAGTAGCTTCTTTAGACTTGAGAAGCACCTCATTGAGGAACAGTGACCTAGAATCAGATACGGTTCCATTCAAATCATGACTCTGTCTCTTGCTTACCTAAGTTAACTTAACTTGAACTTTAGTTTCTTTGTCTGTAAAAGGGTCATGGCAATAAGTCCTCCACAGTGTTATTGTAAAGATTAAGTACCCCAACATATCCCAAAGGACCAGATATGCATAGATGCTCAATGAATGGTAGGCAGGAGCAAAGGACAACCAAAGTTTTATCAGCAGGTAAAGAAATTGGGGAATATGTAAGGTATGAAGGATAGATGTAAAAAAATATAGAAGAAAGAATATAAGAAAGAGTAGTAAAAATAATATACAGAATCTTATAGTTAAAAAGTGAATTTCTACCCATTGACTCACTGGTATATTCCAACAGCCCTACGAGACAGAAGGGGAATTTGTAGCCATTTTTCAGATGAGGAAGCAAGGCCCCAAAGATTAAAAGAGTTGGCCAAGATAATAGAGCAAAGTTGGGACTAGACCCAAGGCCTGCTTATTCCCAGCCCAGTCCTTTGCTCATGAGGCTACATGACCTTCAGTTTCTGTCTTCATCACACCCTCTTGGGGACTCCATGATGGATCCCATGTTCCAGATAACCTATTTGTGTTCTAGGGAGAAATTACATAAGCAGTCAGTGCTCTAGGAAGCTGCTTTGGGTCTTCCAGGTCTAGCATGGCTTCCAGTAATTATTTAGAAAAAAACAAGGATGGAGAGAATCTATGAAAAGGAGAGTTTGGTTTGTGGGCAGGAGATCACTAAATATGAAAATTGCAAGTGGAGATCACCCATTGAGGTTAGGACCTAGAGAACAGTGATGTTATAGGTCCTGAGTTGTTTTATTAGTGGATAGAAAATTACAGGAAGTGATATGTTTTGCAGAGGAAAATTTTAAAGGTCTAATATAACTCTCCAGGCATATTAAAAGACATTATTTCCATATTCTTCTTTAGTAATCAATCATGCCATTGCAAATTAAGAGTTCTTATTTTTAGCCCTATTAGCTACACAATGATAATGAAAATTGATTACAGTCACATTCCACCCCTAAGACACTGTCAGTAAATGAACTGAAATGTCCCAGAATCAATCCATTTAAAAAATATACCAAAGGTTGAAAAAAAAAAAGCCCTCATCAATTATTCTGACATCTGTTAATAAAGAAAAGATGATGAACTGGCTGCTTCTGTCATTGCTAGCTTACTGTAGGCCACAAAAACAAGTTCTTTTGTTCCACCAACTAGAGACATCTTCAAAGAGCTGAATGGATATGCACTGCTGAAGACCAGATATTGGTTTCTAGGACTAGAAATCAGAGACATGGCTAAAAATACTACTGGGAGCGTGCAAACACCAAGGAGAATAAGCTATGTTTGTCTCTGATTTATCAAACTTCAAAGTCTAAGAAGGTTCTCTGTATTTAAGAAGATTCTCTGGATTAGATTTAGGATGTTCCTGTAGGTGGAAACTTGGCAATGCTGGGATATTGTAGAAATGCTGGTAAGTGACCGTGGTGACATTAACAAACTAGGTATTTGGAGAAACTGAGAACTGTACCTTTTGTGGACTTAATTAATGGTTTTGTGCTTTATGACTTTGGAAAGATATCACTATGTCCAATAAAATAGTAAATGATAATATACCAGCTCTCTATGGCAGATTTTCCAAGCCAATTTCTCAGGTACTAGAACAGGTACTGAAGACAGTATCTCAGGAGTTCCCGCACCAACACTGAGGTGTCATTAACAACAGATTCTATGAGGAACTCATCAAGTCCTCCCTTGGACTGTTCTGAGCTGACCCAGGGAGGCCTGGAAAGGCTCACTAATGACCATGAAGGGCGAGAAAACAGTCCTCTGGGTCTCAGACCCATGATCCCTGGACTCCCCCACTCTCACCTTGGAGTAGTGAAGCTCATTTCAGAGATCAGGCTCCTTAAAACATAAGCTCACAAACATGTATTTCTTTCGAACAATTATAAAAGTTCTAGACATTTTTTAAGAAAAAAAATTGAAAATAAAGTATAGAGATTCATTTCTCTTTTCAAGGATTGAGTTTAAGCAAGTTGGAAAAAAGCCAGTCTAAATCTCAAGTTTCTTGCTACTTCATGCATCTCTATACTGTTGACATACCACTGTGTGTGAGCTGGAGCTTGGGTCAGAGGAGTTGAGCCTCTGTGCTGCTCAATACCTATATCTGCATCTATATCCACAAACAACTTCTTCTAAGATATATAATTCTGTCTGAGGTCAAAAGCATATGTATACATACAGATTCAAATATACAGAGGAGACACAAAAAAATTTTCATGGCAATGGAAGAGTTTTTTTTCTCTTTTTCTTTGATTATGGGGCTATGTGTTTATCAAAACTCATGGGAGTATACATTATAAAGGGTAAATTTTAAAAAGTGTACATTTGTACATTAGACACTATTATATGGGTATTTTTATGCCATCCTACCTGAAGCATTTTAAATGTCTATTCTCTAGAATGCCAACGACTGAGGCTGTAAGCGTATATTTAAACCTGGCTAACATATGTATATGTGGTTCTTCCCGTGGGCAGGGGAACATATTGAAAGAAAATGTTAATATCTCAATTCCTAGCTAATGTAATAGTGCTAGCTAATATTCATTAAATAGTTACTGTGTTCCAGGCATTTCTATGTGACATATGTACATTAATGTATTTAATATAACAACCCTAGGAAATTGAAACCATTATTATCTCAATTTTACACATGAGGAATCTGAAACACAAAGAGGTCAGGTGGTCTGTTCACAGTCAAACAGCAAGTAGATAGTAAAGCCAGGACACAAAGCCAGGCAGTCTGGGTCTGCATGCCTTGTGGGGACACTCAGATTCCAATGAAGGGGAGGGACCAAACCATATGCACATTGTGCAGAGGTAATCTGACGTTTTTAAGCCCGCAAGTCCTCATCACAGGCTTCATTGTTTTTGCTCCTCATCCTCCATGTCACTAATCCATCTCTTTTCACATGAAATAAGACTATTCAGAGAACAAATCTTGGAAACTTTTTCCTGTGTATAGAAGGAGCATGATATCTCCTTGTTCTACCTCCTCACTTTCACCTCCCCATAAAGTACCCACGTACAGTATTGACCAAGGACTGGGACATCAGTTCTGGGAAGCTTCCAGCTTGAAGCAAGATGTGTGAAGTTACAGGAGGATGAACCAACTGGGTGGATCCTCTGCAATCCAGTGCCCCTGCCCTGCCACCCACTTATTGGTGGCTTTAAGATAATCAGTTGTACCCAAAAGTCTTAAAGGAGCAACAGGGCTAAGGTGAGTGCCAGTGAGGAGGGAAGCAACACCTGGACTGCAGAGATAAGATAGGAAAACAAGGGGCTTAGAGGCAGCTGTGGGTGGGTTAGAAAGAGCACTTGACTGGGAGTCTGAAGTCCTGGTTGTGATAGTGGTTGTACCTTTCAATAGAAGCGTGACTCTGGATATGCTACTTCTCTGATCCTCAAGACCTCATCTATAAAATGGGATAGCACAGCAGGGTCATTGTGAAGTCTAGAGATATGTCTTTGAAGCTGACATGTACATTGTAAAGAACACACTGCAAACATGAATTAAAATGGCAGAGCACCAACCAAAGGTGCCTGAGCGCAGAAGCTAGGGAAGCTGAGACTGCGGACCTGGAGGGGCCGTGATTATTTTCATTCCAAAAACACCCAGGTCAACAAACACAAAATAGCTCTGCTGTCAAAAAAAAAAAGGTGGGTAGGTATGTTTGAAAGTCACTTCTGAAAGAGACCTTGAAGGAAGGGATGGAGAATGTTGAGGGTGGAGAGAAACTCCTCCCAGCGAGACAATGAAAGATGACAAGTTAGGTCAAGGTGGCTGAGGAAGAGACAATGATTTGTTGTCTGACTCTCCAGCCACGATGGCACTGTAACTAATGAGGTTATTCTGGTTACAAAGGAAGCATTCAGCCCCCTAATGAAAAACTCTTTGGCAACTGGTGTTAGGGAAAGAAAAAACAAACCAGCAGCTTATTATTAGCCCCATAGCAAGTTAATTAATTTTTGCCAGTCACTTCAGGTCACTTGCTGGACTGAGCATCTGTCTCCCTCAACTGAACAGCTGGCGGGATGGCGGGCGTCTCTGTGGGCCATGCATATGTCTTGTTCTGGGACTAGGAGGTGGGGCCAACTACAAGGCTGAAAACAACTGAGCTTCCCGGGTTGTCCCCACTCTCCTTCCCACCATCCACTCACACCAGATCAAAGGGTTGTAACTTCATGGCACACAAAGGAAATGAAAATACTTAATAGGAGGTTGTGCATCACTCAAATGAGAAGCAGCGTGATGTGGTACAATGAGCACTGTACCAGCCTGCTTAAGTCTTAGTCCAGACTACAGGGCCACCTCTGCCACTGACTAGCTTGGAGTCATGGTAAGGTTGCTTAACCTCTCTGGCTTCTCTTAGCTCACCTGAACTGCCCACCTGCATGGAAAGATGCTCATCTGGTATCTCTTCTAACATTATGAAATTTGAGTTAATAAATATATCCTCTCTTGGAGAAATGTCAAATCTTTGCCAAATACTACTGAACAACTTTTTCAGAAAGATGGCAGTGGCCTGGGACAGCCCTTGTTCAGAGATGGGCGAGCTAGTGCTAAAAAATGTGCTCAAATTAAACACCCACACAGAGTGGACCTGGCCTCAAAAAATACTAGCATTTGTTTTTGAAAACATGTATAATATGTAAGTACGATGAGTGCCATTTTATTTAGTATGCATATTAATGCTAGTATATTTACTTTCTAGGGTGGATTAAGTGATACAAATTTTCTTAATTATGTGTGCTGCATAATATATAATATGCATATATAATATTTATTACATACTCACTCCCAGAACAGACCAAGATAAAGAGGTTCATAAACTACACTGAAGCACAGGGACCATAAGTTTAATCCCCTCTTTGAGCCAGTTTAAGCTATTGTTTGGCTGCTGTGGTTGTTAAATCTCTCGTATTTTATTCAAAATTATAAAGTTTTCAACAAAAATAAGAAATCAAATTGGGAAAGGGCTCATTATCTCAAGCCAACCCATGTATCTCACTGGGCTTTCAAATTTGTTTTTGAATAAGAGACGATGAAGTTAAAGCCCTTGTTTTAATGCTCAGCCAGCACTCTAGAGCTGTGGGTTTCCTCTCTGCTCTTCTGGCCTCTCCCAGCACCATATTCACTGTCAAGCCTACTGCAGGTAGTTAAAAGGAGTGATTAGGATCCTCTAAACCCATTCAAACAAAAGAATTAGTGACTGATAGGGAGATTTGCCATTCCACTGGGAACAATGCTACTTAATGACATAAGTGTTGCATTTATAGAGAGCATTTCAGATCCTGTGGCAAATCAGTAGGTGTGGTTCCCAGGAAGGCAAGCGTGTACAACTGACACTGACTACACCTGGGAGTGGGCTCCTCTGCTTTGGGAAGGGGAGTTGAGGAGATGGGACATGGACGTCATGGTGAGCCCTTTTTCTAGAACTTAGCACTACCGAGGACCTGGACTTGTCACAAATCCTGGTCACACACTTCATGTGAGCAGCCCTCCTTGATGAGGGTTAGATATTCCAAGCACTGTGTTTTACATCAAGGACTGACATTCAGAGAGGTGAAATGAATCATCCAGTCTCTCGGGGCTGAGGCTATACCCAAGATATTAAATTAAACAAACAAACAAACAGCTCCACCAGCCTCCTACATAGACCAACCCATCTTTACATTGGTGATATCTGTCCTCAGGGACCAGGCATTTCTGAGGAACCACTCCAACTCCAGTCATTGTCTTAGTCCATGCTGTGTTGCTATAACAGAATACCACGACTGGGTAATTTATAAAGAAAAGAGATTTATTTGGCACATGGTTCTGAGGACTGGGAAGTCCAAAATTTAAGTGACCGCATCTGGTGAGGGTCTTCTTATAGCATCATAGTATGGTGGAAGGCGTCACATAGTGAGAGAAGGTGAGAGAGCTTGAGACAGAGAGAGAAAAAGAAGTCCAAACTCCTGAAATAACTACTTCACTCTCATGATAATGGTGTTAATCATCTCTTAAAGGACCCATCTTAACATCGTCACAATAACAATTTGATTTCAATGTGAGTATTGGAGTTGGCATTTAAACCATGGCACACATTTACTTGGGATGTGTATTCGTTTTTAATAATTTATGTACCATAAGATTGGGGGTTAGGAAAAAAATAATTTATGTATGTATGTTTGTATGTATATTTATTTTGTAGTTTTGATCCCTATAAAAGAATATAAGCAATTTAATCAGTCTCTTAGAGGTGTCCCTCCTTCTTTTTCTTCTTGTCTGCAGCACCTTCTGTTCTTTCCTACCTTCTCCTTTGGTCTTATTTTTCCTCCCCTAATTTTGTGCTTTCTCCCTTTTCCTAGTCCTAATATGGCTCTTTCTTACATATCCTATTTGCCTATGTTATTAGTTAGAATCTGTCTATTAGAAAGATTGGAACCCCTCTTTCAGGACATAAATTAAAACAACCCTTTAATGTATACAGTTTTTGGAGGAAGCTTCATCCTTTGAAAATAAGCCACTAATGTGCCATGGAAGATGGAGGCATTGAGTGTCTGTCCAGAATGGTCCCTCTGGGGCCTGAGGCCCAGCTGAGGCTCTGCACTGGTGGGCTCCCAAACATGCTTGCTGACTGGCTGTATGATTAAAACCCCATCCAGAAAATGCAGGATCAGCTGAATAAGGAGAATCTATGGACTGTCCATGAATACAAATCAAAGAATATTTTATATCCTGAGTTATCTGCACCCAATTTGCTCAGAGGAGTTTGGAACAAATAGCCCAAGAAGAGTGGCCAAGTAGGTAGGCAACTCATGCTGGGCCAGGGGGTGGGGTCTGAGGGGGTGGGGACAGCCCCTGAATGCTAGCCACCTGATTCTGGCAACCCTCAGGCCAAGTCCTAGCACTGTGCCCTTTCTCCTTTCCAAGGGAAGAGAGTGGTGGAGATGGGGTGCAATGAGGAGGGAAGAAGAAAGACACAGAGGAGGAAGTAAGGGCAGAAGGGGGTGAAGGAAACCAGAGGAAGTCTGGGGAGAAGGAAAAGAGGAGAAATAGAAAGGGCCAAGGGAGGTGAGGAAGAAGGGCAAAAATGGGTGGTCAGAGGAGTGGGTGGAAGCAGGCAGACAGGCAGGGGGACAAGCAAGGCTGGAACTCTCCTAGTTAAGAGTGAGCACAGCTGTACCCAAGTACACTGTTTTCTTCCCTTTGGGATCTTCTCAGTTTCCATTGTTTCCCCTAACTTATGTCTCTTCTTGAGTGTGATTATGCAGCCCTCCCACCCCCCCTCCTCTTGAAGTACTGCTTCAGCCATAAAGGCATACAAGGAAACTACCATTGCCCTCATGGAGACCATGGTGCCCACCCTGGTTCTCATTTGGTTTACTCCTCCCATGAAGTGCCCACACTGGACATCTCCCTGGGCAGCCAAAAGCACGTACAGCCCCTCTGCTCTTCTCTGGATCCTGGCAACACAGTTAGGGAAAGACACCAATATTTACTGAGTGTTAAGCATTCTTCTAGGATTCTAGATACACTGACTCATTTAAATCTCATCACAATCCTATGACAAGGTATTATTATTCCTGTTCTAAAGATGATAAAGTCAAGATTCAGAGAAGTTAAGTATCTCAACCAAAGCCATGCAGCTGCAGGGAGCAGAGGCAGGTGAGCCAGACTCCACTCTCTCCAGCACATCGCGCTGACCCTCCAACTCTCCCTCTCTACGTTAGGGGTTGGTCAATGGGCTGGAGGATCAGATGAGAGAGGCATTGTAATTCTGCATTGATGTTGTGATTTGTCACAAGCCCAGGATCCTCCACAATGTCTGGCTCATTACACTTTCATTGAATGAATAAATGTTTCCACTTCTATGACTGGGATAAGAATAGTTTATGGTAATGTTGGGAGGATACATGAGTGTGAAATCACTTAGAACTTTAACAAGAAAAATAATAATGACTATTTAGGTCTTACAAGTGCTGCTCTAAGGCCTGTCATGCATTAATCAGTTAATCCTCACAATAATCCTATAAGGTAGGACTCTGTATTTGCCTCACACAGATGAGAGATAAAGTAACTTTACAAAGGTCATACAGTGAACAAATATAGAGTCAAGATTTGAACTTAAGCTGTCTGACTCCACAGTCCTTGTAATTACTCTATACTTCATTTGTACACTTACTGACATGGCCAGTCTGTATCATTTATAATCTACATAGCGGAAAACTAAGGCCCAACAGAGGCCAATGTAAGAAATGCCCCTATCTGCCACACTCTCATGTATTTAGCAGTTATAATACTTTTTCTATTATCAGTATCTTTGCAATTCATATGTAACCCAAAAGTCACCTAGGGCCTGCTTCCCTGCCCTCTGAGGTCTATAGAAGATGAGTGTGACTCTCCAATTCTATACTTTATGTATGTCTAAAATTCTCCTTAAGGTTTTCTCCTTAAGGTGTTCATAGCCACTTCTGACATCAATTTTGCAAATTGTCTCACTTGTGCCAGTTTCATGTATGTTTCATAACAAGTTGACCCAAAAGTGAAATTTGGCCCCTTCTTTGAGTTCCACCCAAAAGGCTACCCACTCAAAGAAATTTGCGTGTTTACTATAAGATTTGGGATCGGAGGGGCACAACAATAAATTTAGAGAAAGAATTTACATTAGAGGACTATAAACAACCTCAAAATGAACATTAGGCACACCAGCTCCTACAGTTACAACTGCCTGTCCTGTAAGAAACTATCAGAGATGGCTTCACTGGTCCTCTCTCCCCTCTCCCTTCTTTCAGGAAACATCCTCTCCTTATTTTCCTGCAGAAATGTGGACATCCATGACTTCAATTCTGCCACCTTCCCCCAAAAGCAATTGGTATGAAGATATTTTTCCAAATAAAGATGGCTTCCTCCCAGAAGGAATTTGGATGCCCAGTTTTATAATATAGTTTTTAAGCCTTGGAACATGTTTGTACCTTATCACTATGACCAAACAAGTACCATGTATTTCATTGCTATATATTTTCCTCCAGGCCTAGAAGAGTGTTCAGTAGTTGGATAGTGCACAAGAGCTGTTTTATGGTTGACATCAAATCAGAGACTGAGTCACATGTTGACTCATAGCTAAGTTTGACTATTAGGCTAATACTCCCTCCACTGAACACACTCTCTAAACAAAATAAGCCTATGTTTAACTACCATTGTATTTCCTTAAAGGGCAATTCATAAATCAGAGCAGACTAAACTGTGGGCCTGATTTCCCCATTGAAACTTCTAATGTTCATCTTCCTGAGCAACCATAAAACATAATTCCAAAATGACCTAGTGATTCTGTCTTGGGGACATTGAAAAAGATTTAAGTAAAAATGTCTTGATTACGCTGACAAAAAATTCTTTCATGAAGCCACATTCTTATTAATCACTTCAGGTGAGTCAATGTAAACATAATCAGTCAAAGCTTTAAAGGAAGAGATTGAAAGAAAATTCTTGGTCCAAAACTGATTGCTTTCCCACCTTTTCTCCTTCCTATGATTTTCCTACTCTCCCCCATCCCCTATTCTTTCACCGACTTTTACCCAGAAAGAGTGCAAACAGTGATGGCATCTGTGGGACTCTGGAGCAACTTTCCTCTACTGAGTTTGACCTCATGGGGACCATTTCAAGAGGACCGGATTGTATTTTGGGTGACTCGCAGTTGTATCATGTGTCTAAGACATATTGAATATCTTTTTATAACAGGCAATGCATCAGACAGTATCTTCAACTAGTTTTCATTATCTTTTGTTAGATCTTTAAAAGAAAACACAGGACAAGATCTAACTCTGGACATCTGGGGCTGTGAAAGTTGAGACTGTTCCATGTGACAATGCAGAAAGATCATAGCTAATAAGTGTGGTGTATAATATAATATGATAAAGGTCAGGATATTTATAATGCATCTCTTTAATGTTTGCCTGTATGTCACGTAGGAAAATACAGAAACATTTTGCTCCATGCTGGAACCATCCTGAGAGGGACTTAGTAAAACCTTTCTTTGTTATGCTGAAACATAATGAAATTAGGAGGCAGAAAGAGAGGAAGGTAATGTCTCTAGGAACCCCCTTGGTTTCTGGGTACCTCTTTTACTTCTTTCTGATTAGTACAGCTTTCCTAGTTCTTCCCCAGGTAAAATCCCCGGAGATATTTCTCCTACCGACATCACTGCTCCTATTGCCAATGTCTCTGAGGACCAGGAGAGATGGCCATGGTGTTAGCCCACTAGGGTTTCACTTCTACAAGCAAAGGTAGCAATGATGAGAATGACATTCCAACAACAGTTCAGAGGCTTGACTTGCACCAGCCTGTTCTAGAAACTTTTTGTGGGATTATGAAAATCCAAACTCTCAATCTGCTGTTTCTCTTTCAGAGCTCCGGTTCATAGATGATGGCAATACTAAACATACAGTAGCCCAAACTATACAATTAAGTTAATATTGATTCTCTTTTCTTCAGCTTCCAAAACAGACCTCAGACTCACAGCTGTCTTTCTACCCCCACTTCTGTTTGGGAGTGGGTTTGAGTCTTCATCTGTCTGTTGAGTAGCCTCTTAACTGGCCTTCTTTTGGCCACTCGTTCCTCATTTTCTTCCTCCATCACTATCGGAGTAATCTTGGTAAAATGAGATCTGGCCAAGTTGTCCCACTGTTTATAAGACTATCAGTATCTTTCAATTGCCCAATAAAGTATGAATTCCTTAATATGACATTTAAGGTCCTCTTCACAAGCTGATTCTAAACCTGTTGTTCCATCCTCATGTCCCACCTCACCCCACCCCTATTGCCCTAGGCCCCCACCATCAACAGTGGCAGCTTAAGGGTTTCTGACTATTGAGCCTTTACTCTGTGCTTAGCACAGTGCTATGTTCTATATAGACAACCTTCTTCATCCTCACAAAAACACTTAGAGTTGACGTGACCACTGCTATAGTTCCAGATCAGTACAGAGGTTCAGAACCTGTCCAAGGCTGCCCACTAGTCTCCATCCTCTGGCTAGATTGCCCTTGCCCATCCCATCCTATGTAAAACTCTATCCTTCCTTTAAGCACCTGATACCACCTCCTCTTTGAAATTGGCCTCAGCTAGCCCTGAATCTCCCAACCCCTCCTTTCCCACATCCAGTTTTACTCTGAGCCTCCTCTGTGGTTTTCACAGACTGTTGTTTAAACTTGACTACAGCAATGGTCGCTGCAAGTTCAATGTGTCTGTCAACTAATCTAAGCCATGATCTATCCTTTATGTCTGCTATGGGCCTGTCACATAGGAGGTACTCAATAGTTGATTAAATGCTGGGCTTCAACGTGCTGGTGGGCTCCCAGGTGTTGAGCTTGAGTGGGGACCTATGCAGGAGATAAGGGCAGGGTGACGAGAACAGGTAGGGCTCTTGGCTAAGGTCATTATATCCACCTCATCACTCAGAATTAGAGTTGAAATTAATTCTAGCCCTGTCTACATCAACAAGGCTTTTCCTGGGACCCAGAACAAAGCTAAGCCTGAGACTGAATGCTATGTAGACTTACGTAGACTTGCTAGCTTTCAAAGGATTTTTTTCTTCATTAAAGCACACAGATAAGATATGCTATGAATTTCACTCACGTAAGAGCAGCCTTCTCTTCTTCCTGAGAAGTAATGAAATAATTAAATAGAACTGCCCCCTGACCTGAAACTCCCTGCCCCATACCTCCCCGCTCCGATACATGGCGGCTTCTCATTCCCTTCTGCTGTCCCGCCACCATGCTGTAGTTCACGCAACAGTGCTCATCTCTAGGCCATTTTCAATTAATTTCCTGAGTAAAATTTCATGAGACACTATCAAACCTTTTGCTAAAATCAAGATATATTACATCTACTCTATTCCCTTAGTCTACTAATCAAAAAAGCAATCAACTTTGTCTGGCATGATTTGTTCTTTTAAAACCCATAATGCTTATTGCTCATAATTCCATTATCCTAGATAGTATTTTTTTCCTCTTAATATTTGTTCCACTATATTAACAGGGATTGAATTACTAGATGGTCGTTTCTAGGATCCCTTTTTTCCCCCACTGCTTTGAAAATTTCCTACCTAATTTGAAACTATCAACAAAATGGCATTTTTTTATTCTGTTGAATCATAGAATAGAAAGGGGCTTCCAGAAGTCACTTGGTCAATGCCCCTGTTTCTTCTCAAGGCTCTTGTTGCCTTTTTGAACCATTCCAGACCACTACCCATTATTCAACGTCTCCCAAACAGGAGAGTCTGAGGCTTCTTTTGATAACTGAATCAATGATTTACGTGTGACCTTATTCTCAGGAAAACCTTTCGACTTCTCATCTGGGTCCATTCTGAACAAGGATGTGAGTTCCAATCCTGAGTGTGCCATATATTAATACTAGCTGTGTGGCTTTAAGCAAGTCACCTTATTCCTTTTTTTAATGGGAAGTACAGGAGAATTTTTAGACAAAATATTTTTAAATGTTATATTTTTCTTTAGTTTTTAATTACAAAAGAAATGGGTAAAAAAAATTCTAATGATACAAAAATGTATTCTCCCCCTAGATCCCCAACCTAAATTCTACTCTCTAGAACTGGCAATAATGGTTCGATATATATGCCCCTAGCATATTTTCTACACCTGAATAACATAACACGGACCAAAGGCAGGCCATAATACACACATTGTTTTACAACCTACATTTTCCACTTAACTGTATATATCAATATATTTCCATGTCAGCACATATAAGATTTATCTAAAATTTATTTGTAACATGTACTACTTTTGTAATTACAATTTTAAGAATAAATCCTAGTTAATTTGGCCAGTCTCCTGTTGACATTTGGAGCAGATTCCAATTTTTCTCTATTTCAAATAATACTGAGAATGAACTATAATAGTGTCTAAATAATTAATGAAAATCAAGTAAAGGAGAGAGAACTGTGAGAACCTGAGAGGTACCCACTAGGGCAGGCTGTCTCTCCCTTTTCCTCTCCCTCATCCTCCCCTACTAACAGAGCTTGATGGGACAGGGATCTGTGGGAGGCCCCATCCCTCATCACCTTGAAGGCTGGGATGGCCCAGGGGAACATCTTTCTCTCACCCAGTGTGAAGTTCACCTGGGAAATGTTCTAAATCCTCCTCGCACACCGCAAGCTATAGCCCAATCCATGCTGCTGTTTACACCCTGCATGTCCTTGGACAATTCTTCAACTTCTCTGCAGCGCAGTTTATTTATAAAATAGTGATAACTTTTCTGAGCATAACTATCATTGCCATTTATTGAGTATTTACTGTATGCCAAACATTGTGCCAATGTGAGCATTCGTGCATTATCATGTTTCATTCTCACTAAATCCCTTTGAGGTAAGTGGCATGGATCTTATTTTTTAATTGGATTTTTAATCTTATTATGGAAGTGCAAGGGGTTTTTATGCATTCTGGATACAATTCCTTTATATGATACATGATTTGCAAATGTTTTCTCCCAGTCTTATGGCTTGTCTTTTCATTTTCTTAATGGAGCCTTTTGAATTTTGATAAAGTACACTTTATCAATTCACAATTGATTGTGACTTTAGTGTCATATATAAAAACTATTTTCCCAACCCAAGGTCACAAAGGTTTTCTTTTTTTTTTCTTAGAAACAGTATGGTTTTAGCTCTTACATTTAGGTCAATGATCCATTTTGAGTTAATTTTTGTGTATGTATAGTATGAAGTCAGGGTCTAATTTTATTTTTTGTATGTAGATATCTAATTCTCCCAGCAGCATTTCTTGAAATGACTATCTTTTCCTCCATTGACTTATCTAGGCACCTTTGTAAAAAATCAATTGATCATAAATTAAGGATTTGTTTCTGGACTCTCAATTCTATTCCATTGAGATTACATATATTTTTGTAGATAAATGTATATATATCCTTGCCTTAATATCATACTGCTTTTATTATTTTGGCCTTAAAGTAAGTTTTAAAATCAGGTACTATAAGTCATCCTAATTTGTTCTTTGAAAAAATGGTGTGTTCATTACAGATCCTTTGCATTTCCATATAAATTTTAGGCTACAAAAAAAGAAGTCTCCTAAGATTTTGATAGGGATTATATTGAATTTATGGATCAATTTGGGGAGAAATGCTATCTTGAAATTATTGGTTCTTCATTGCATGAAAATATAATGTCTTTCTTTTTATATAGATTATCCTTAATTTCTTTCAGCAATGATCTGTAATGTCCAGTGTACAGAGCTTGCACCTCCTTTTGTTAAATTATTTCCTATTTTCTTCTTTTTGATAATCTTGTCAGTAGAATTGTTTTCTTAATTCCCTTTTGGAAATTGTTTGCTGTTAGAACATAGAAATGCAATTGAGTTTTGCACACTGATTTTGCATCTGTAACTTTGCTTAATTCATTTATTGGTTATATTAGTTTTTATTTTTTTGTACATTCTTTTGGGATTTTCTACCTACAGGAACATGTTACCTGCTAATAAAGATAATTTTATTTTACCCTTTCCATTCTATATGTCTTTAATTTTTTTCCTTCCCTCCTTCCCTTCCTTTCCTACTTCTCTCCCTCCCTTCCTCCCTCCCTCCCTCCCCTTTGTTGTGCTGGCTAGGTTCAATGTTGAATAGAAGTGATGGAAACAGATATCCTTGCCTTATTCCTCATCTTGGGGGAAAGCTTTTAGTCTTTCATCATTAAGTATGCTGTTAGGTGTGGGTTTTTTATAGATGTCTTTTATCGGTTTAAGGAAGTTCCCTTCTGTTCCTAGTACATAGGTTTTATCAAAATCTTGGATTTTATCAAATGCCTTTTCTGTGTCTATTGAGGTAACCATATGGCTTTATGTTCTTTAACCTATTAATATGATTATTATATCCATTGATATTTGGATGTTAAGCCAACCTTGCATTCCTAGATAAATTCCATCTGGTCGTAACATATCATCCTTTTCATATGTGGCTAGATTTGATTTGCTGCTAGTTCATTCAGGATTTTTGCATCTATGTTCATGAAGGATGTTGGTTAATAGTTTTCTTTCCTTGTGATGTCTTTATTTAGCTTTAATATCAGGAGAATAGTGAGGGGCCTCACAAAATGAGTTGAGAAGTGTTCATTCTTCTATTTCTGAAAGAATATGTCAAGAATTGGCATTATTTCTTCTTCAAGTATGTGGTAGAATTAACCAATGAAGACACGTGGGTCTAGAAGTTTCTTTTGGTGAAGATTTTTAATTATTTTTTTTCAAGTTCCTTACTTATTATAGGTCTATTCAGATTTTTCTATTTCTTGAATTGGTTCTGGTAATTTGTATATTTCTAGGGATTTTTCTATTTCATCTAAGTTGTCAAATGTATGGCAAAAACATGTTTATAATATTGCCTTATAAACTTTTAATTTCTTTGCAGTCAATAGTGATATTCCTCTTTTCATTCCTGACTTGGTAATCTGCATCTTTCTGTTTTTTCCTCGGTTGGTCCAGCAAAAGGTTTGTCAATTTTGTTGATCTTTTCAAAGAACCAAAATTTGGTTTCATTGATTTTCATCTTTTTTTCTATTTAATTGATTTCTACTCTAATTTTTATTTCATTTCATCTGTATGCTTTGAGTTTCCATTGATTTTCCTAGCTTCTTAAAATAGAAACTTACATTATGGATTTGGAACTTTTCTTTTATTCTAATACAGGTATTCAAAACTGCACATTTCTTTTTGAGCAGTTTTTAGTTTCATCTACAAGTTTTGATATGTTTGACTTTAATTTTCACTCAGTTAAATATTTTCTAATTTCCCGTGTGATTAATTTTTTCACTGATGCATGAATTATTTAGAATCTTAGTTAATTTCCTAATATTTAGGGATTTCTCAGATTTTTTGTCAACTTCCAATTATTCCATTGTAGTTGAAAAATATATATTGCATGACTTTAATCTTTGTAAATTTATTAAGACTTGTTTTATGGTCTAGCACATAGTCTATACTGGAGAAAGCTCTCTGTGCACTTGAAAGGATTACTGTATTTTGTAGTCATTTGGTGGAGTGTTCTATATTTGCCATTTAGTCTGAGTTGGTCGATACTATTGTTCAAGTCTTCTATATCATTTTCTGCCTGTTTGTCCTACCATTATTGAATGGGCTATTAAAATATCTAACTCTAATTGTTAAATTGTCTGTTTCTTCTTTCAACTCAGACAATTTTGCTTCATGTGTTTTGAGACTGTTTTTAGAAGCATATACATTTATAATTGTTATAACTTCCTATTGAATTGACTCTATTGAATTGAATTATATAATACCTATTTTTTCTTATAAATATTTCTTGTCTTAATTTTATCTGATATTAATATAGCCACTTCAACTTTCTTACAGTTAATTATGTGCATGATATCTCTTTTTTTATTCTTTTACTTTCAATCTATTTGAGTCTTTGAGTCTAAGATGTGCCTCTTGTAGAAAGTATATAGTTAGATCTTACTTTTCTATCTAGTATGACAATCTCCAGTCTCCTGTCTTTTTTTGTTTCTCTGTACTTTTGTTCCCAGTTTCTTCCCCCATCCTTTGTGCTATTATTATAATACACATACACACATACATTATCAACCCAACAGTATAGTGTTGTAACTGTAGATTTATATAATCTTAATGTCTTTTCAAGATGTTAAGAGAGGAAATGAGAAAAAGGGTGTTTAAGTCTTTTACATGAACTCACATATTTACCATTTCTGGTACTTTTCATTTCTTCCCTTGGATTCAAGTTACCTCCTGATATTATGCATTTCAGCCTAAAGGACTTTCTTTAGAATTTATTATAAAGCTGGTCTGCTAGAAACAAATTTTGCTGGATACAGAAATCGTCTTGATTATTTTTTTGCCAACACTTTGGAATATGTAATTTTACTGACTTTTAGTCTTTATTGTTTCAAATAAGAATTTAGTCATTAATCATACTGATGGTCCCATGATGAGTTATTTTCTCTTGCTGCTTCAAGATCTTTGTCTTTGGTGTTCAATAGTTTGATGATATATGTCTAGTATAGATCTCTTTGAATTTATTCTAGTTGGGGTTTTCTGAGCCTCTTGGATGTGTAAATTGATTTTTTTCATCAAATTTGGCAAGTTTTAGGTCATTATCTCTTCAAAAATATTTGCTCCCCTTTCTTTTCTCTCTTTTGGGACTTCCATTAAACATATATTGGAATACTTGATGTTGTCCTAGAGGTCTCTTAGAATCCGAGTATTTTCCTTCAGACTCTTTTCTCTCTGTTCTTCAGATTGGAAAATCTACATTGGTCTATCTTCACACTGTTTGATTCTTTTTCTGACTTTTTAAATCTTCTTTTGAGCCCAGTAGTGAATTTTTATTTCCGTTACTCTACTTTCCAACTCAAGACTTTCCCTTTTTTTAAAAAAAAAGAAAGGTTTGTTTTTTCAGTTAAGTTCTCAATTTTTTAGTTATTGTTGATCATTTTCATACTTTCCCCTACTTTTTAAATTAATTTTTTTGGTTGTTCCTTGAACATATTTACAAAAGCTGCTTTTGTGGCTTTGTTTTCTAAATCCAACATCTGAGTACACTCAGAGATAGTTTCTATTGGCTTTTTTTCTATTTGGCTTTCTTGAGTATGAGTTACATTTTGTTTCTTTGCATGTACCCTAATTTTTGTTATAAACTGGAAATTTTAGACAATATAGTATAACAACTCTGGATTCTGATTTTCTCCCCTGAAGATTGTTGTAGGTCCTTTTCTTATTATTATTGTTTTATTTTGTTTTCTGTGTTAGTTTCTCTGTTTAGTAACTTGAACAAGCTACGTCTTTGAAATCTGGGCTCCCTGCAGCGTGTGGCTGCTAATGTCTCTGCTGGTTCTTTTTCCAGTGCTTGTTTTTATTTTTAAGCCTTGTTTTGTACAGGTAATCCATGTGGCTTAGTGATCTACAAATGTTTGGACAGATAATGTGCTTAAACACCTTGAATCAGTAAGACTTCTGTCATCTGTCAATAGAGCTGTGTGTGGGTAAAAGAATGCATTTAATGTCTAGGGTGTTGAGTTCTTTCATGTCTGCTCTGTATATGCACAGAGCCTTAGGATTGGTTAAAGATTATGTAGTTAGCTCAGGCCCTGTCCAACCTCCAGTGGGAATAAACACCCCTATAACCAGAACCTCCCCTATAACCAGAATCTCAGGCTAGGGATATGCTTGATATAGAAATCCTGTAATTCTTCTTCCACCCTGCCTCCACTCTACACGCGTCTGAGATCATCACTGTCACCTGGGACACTCCTGGGGATGTACATTGCCCCCCAACCCCTCCAAATCAAATGAGCCCCTTTTGTGGCAGAGAAGCTGTTGTTCCTCTTGGTCTACTCCGCTTTTGGCAGGCCCTCTGGGTTGACCAAGTTGGATAGACAGAAGTAGTGCTAGGTTAGGATACCACAGACTGCTACTGTTCTTACCTGAAGTTCAGCAGTTCTTAAAGCATAAATGCTTCTCAGATTGTTATATGTATTTGGACAATTTTTAGAACAGTGAAATGGTTAGTTTTGTTGTCAGTTTTGTTCAGACATATAGTTGCTTTTTGAAGAAAGAATTTGCCAACCTCTTAACTTGGCTGTAGCTGGAAGTCCTGCCTCATTGCATAGATGTCCTGTTCCTGAAACTACTCCAGGGGTGGTTGTGAGACTTATATGAGGCAATGTATGCTAAGTGCTTGCTGTAAAGTAACCCACTGATAAGCACTAACAGCGTCATTGCACACAGTTGAGTGGCTTGCTCCCTGCATAAGTATGTTGAGTGAGGGATGAGCAGGGCTGAAATTCAGCTCATGCTGTACTTGTCAAGGCAGGAGTCCTAACACTGGGCTGTATCTATCCACAATAGAAGCATTTCCACCCAGCAAAGGCACATTTTTTCCCAATTCACACAGAGGTGCCTTAAAGCCTACCTGGGTCCCTGAACATTCACTCCTATTACTTTTTCTCTCTCAACTCCCTTCCCCTTTCCTGGTACAGGCTGAGTCCTTTACCCAGAGTTGGCCTGACACTGTCACACAGATGGTCTTTATTAATATCATGCCCTTTGGTTGTTTCTCATCTATTTCATTTTTTTTCCTTTTATTTTTCCAGGGTAAAATGAGCTCAATGACTTTACTCATATAATTATCGAAGCATGAATTTTTTTTAAAAAGTTGTAGGTTGCTGCTTGTGCTGCTCATGGGGGTATTGGAAAGAGTATCGATAATTAGGTTTCCTGCTGAAACTCAATTTCTAAATGTCTCTGAAAGATAGAGGACCCTTCAGGATCCTTCTTTCACTCCATCTGGGCACCTGACTCCCTTCTGAGGGATACTGTGTTTCCATCTTGTCTCTGACCTCAGGAGCGCAGAACCCAATTGATTCTCCTTATTTAAAAAAAACCCACATTTTTCTATCGCATGAGGTTTTTATTTTAACTATTTCCTCATTTTAAAAAGCCTCTGGAATTTTCCTAACTCTCTTATCAATTTAGGAAACTAAGCTTGTTTCTCTAACAAGCAATGTTTCTGAAATATATCCTCATACATGCGTCACACAGAAGGCTGACAGGTGTCTGGATTTGTTTTTATCGGTAGGGTGAGCCCATTAGCCTGTATGGCAGCCAATTCTGCTGGCGCTGCTAATCCTGCTTCAGGAGTTGTAGATGGGAAGACTGCGTTAGGCTCTTGAAGGGAAAGAGGTTGAAGAGGGAAGAGGAGCAGAGGACACAGGGATAGAAGAGAGTGGGAAAAGCAACAGACGGCACCGAGAGAAAGGAACGAAGTGCTCCCATGAGGGCTGACAGTCACGGGTGACCTCTAGGACTGCTGATCCAAAGCAACTGAGACTCTTGCCTTCTCTAAAATCTACATTTTGGAAGCATTGATTATTTTGATGGCTCTATTTTTTTTGATATTCTCAGTGTTCTTGGCCTAATTTAGTTAAAGGCTCCAAGTAGGGTATAAACTGGGTTTTAAGAGCTCGGACGTGGGAGGGATGGCAGTGGCTCTGCTGGGCTGGCTCACGCTGGACTCCTGAATACACACTGCCATAGGATGGATACCGTAACACATACAGCATTAATAAATGAGGAAAAGAGTTCTTAGTAGAGGCAGAGTATTTAATCAAAGGAATTATACTTTATATTATAAGTGTAATATTATAAACACAATAATATTTGTCTAGCAGAGCAACACTGGAGATGAGAGGATTAAGCAGGGGCATCCCAAGCATGGCTGAGGAAGTGAATTCAATGTCTATCTACTTTAGTGCCATGTCACTATACAACCAGAAGACCATTCCCATTCTAGTCAACTTGCAATAATTCCTTATTCCCAGCAAAATATTTCAAATACCTCTCCCCTTGCCTCCAGGTGCAGACAATGCTGATCCCAACAGAGAGAAGAAAGTTGCCAAAGATAACACAAGTTCAGGTCAGGGTATTCCCGAACAGAGGCACAAAGAGCTGCCACACTATGTATGCAACTGGTTTAATTAACAAAAAAACCTAGCATTTTGCATATTTCCAAATAATAACAGCTTCCATAAAAATCAACTAAGAAAGACCCAATACCTAACGAATGTGCTTTGATTAAACATGACCAACAATCAGTACTGAGAGTCCTAAAGCAAGAAGTGGAAAGAATCAAAGTAGATCATAATGCATGAGATGAGCTGGCTGCAATTCCATTTGTAAATGCGCATGGCTGCTCTCTCAGGTGAGGGCTCAGTCATTCTCAGCACATCCTTTTTCATGTCCAAAATTCCTGAGTTTTAAAACACCCCTAGATATGTTATACAGATACTAATTAGCCTCTTGTTTTATAGGGTCAAGATTCTTAAATCAAGACTGAGCAGAGCCATTGTTTGGGGCAGCTCTGGCTAGGATGACTGCTGTCAGATGGGCTACATATCACTCTGCTATGCCATTTCCCTGTTTACATAAGGGTCTCTTATGCATTATTTCAATTGATTTTTATAACAAGTCAGAAGAGGGAGCCACAGAGGTAAAATGACCCCCAGATCTCTATTTAACTTGCACTGAACCAGTCATTCTCCTTCTTGAATGAGTAAAGATGATCTTTCCACTCTAAGTAGAATCATACTGTAGTTATCCCCCTTCGAGAGAATTTTATTTTATTCTTCTTTGCAAGGTCCTGGCTTTCCTTCAAATCTCTTCAAGCATAAATTCAGATTGGTTCATGGCTTTGCTTAAACAGAGTCCATATTTCTTTGGGATATGTCTTATCTGAATTATTTGAAATATAGAAATCAGTGAGGCTAAAAAATCTAGATAACACCAATAAAAGCTTCTTAATAAGAAGTAAGGAAATAAAAAAGACAGCTTCACATACTTGTACAAATTGTCTTGTCCCACCCACTCAATTCTCCAATTAAGAAACCGAGGCCTGAGGTTACATGTCAGCCAATGGCTGAGCTCTGCACTGAGATCCTTCCATTTCTGAAAAGGCAGAGGTGCTGAAAACAGCTTAGCTGCTTGCAGTGACCTGATTCCACTTTCCCATACAGATTGTACACCATGTGGCCTGAAAGGACAGCAAGGTTTAGGCTGTGGCTGCTTTGGGCAGCACCCATCACCCCGGACATCTGTGAAGAAGACACAGGTGACAGTGGGCTTCCAAAGACTACTCTGAAGATGCTGTACTTCCAGACACCCAATGGGTATAACTTGGTTGTGTCACAGAACAGAGTGAGACGCCCCAGCATCACTGGCATGTGTGCAGTGCCTGAACTTCTGAAGGCACTGCCAGACATCTGAGGGGGGAGAGTCTTGCAAAGGAAAAGGCCTGGGAAACATTGCACTTGAGGAAGACTCTGGTATAATGGCAAGAACATGAGAGTCAGTGTTCAAAAATTGGAATTCAGGATCTGACTCTGCCATACACTGGCTTTGGAGGTCAGAGCCACTTACTTCATCTCTCTAAGCATCTAACTATAGGTCAAGAAATATTTAACGAATGCTTATTTTATACTATGCCTTAGGCTAGGCTCTTGGGACATTGCAATGAATGAGATTCCTCTCTTTGAAGCTTATGAATTAGCCTTGGTTTAGCACCTGTAAGTTAGAGACACTGGGAATACCCATCTTGCTGTGCTGTGAAAATCAAATGTGGCTGTGGCTGGGCAAGCACTTAGCAGTCTGTAGCTTCTGTCTGTTCCATCTGGGACGGGACACAGGCTTGCTCCTGAGCTGCTGGCAGCTTGCCCCAGGCCCTGTGTGTGTGGTTTCACAGCTTCCTCCTGCCACCCCAGACTGGAGCCTCATAGAAAGCGCACCCTGGGCAGCTGTCCTAGCCTCTTTTGGGCTCCTGCCACAGGAGAAATCGTTGTCTCACCCTAGCCCCACCATTTCTAGCAACGTGCCTTCTCCGGGCCCTCCCTGGGGGCTTTTTAGAGTTTGGCCTCACAAGAGCTAAGCTCCTGGACACACCTGCCTATTTCCGGTGTCAGCTTCTGCTGAAGACAGATATTTCTGTTTCATTTCTGGTCCAGAGAGATGTTTATTCTCTTCACAGTGGAGGGGACAAGAACTCTCTGGACACCTTCTACAATAACTAAAGTCAGTTTGTCTTTAAGGCCCATGCAGGCCTGTAGGCCCTGCCCCTTCCAGCATGGTGCCATGTCAACTCCAGCCCGAGCCCAAGAGTGTATCACTTTCCACCTGAGTTGGTTAAGACCAGCTGTGTTAGTTTCCCATTGCTGCAGGAAACTCAGTGGCTTAAAACAACACAAATTTATTATCTTGCAATTCTGGTGGTCAGAAATCCAAAATGGGTTGGTTGGTGGGGATATCTTCTCTCCAGATGAGATTCTGGGAAGAATCCTTGTTCTTTTCCTTCCCAGCTCCTAAAGGTCTCGTGGCTTCTCCCTCCATCTTCCAAGCCAGCAGGGGAGCATCCCTACATCTCTGTCTCTGTGACCTGTGCTTCCACCTTCACACTCCTGCTCTCACTTAGATTTTCCTGCCTCTCTCTCACTCATCAGGACCCTTGGGATTCCACTGGGCCAACCCAATCATCCAGGGTAAGCTTATCAGCAAAGTCCCTTTTGCCATGTAAGGAAACACCTTCACAGGGTATCGGGACATCTTGCAGGGTGGTTATGTTGCCAATCGCACTAGTCTCTAGCGCTATGCTGTGATCTCTCCTCAGACTCCCTGGCCCCAAGGAGTTCACCTGACCAGTGCAGCTGCTTTCAGGGGTGAGGAGTTTCTCTTTCCTCCCTCCAGTGCCACATGGGTTTCTAGAAGCAATCCTCCCATGTTGGTGCTGCAGTCCAGAGGGCAACCTGGGTCACATGGCAGTTCAGATTCCAGAAACCACAGCCAAATCTTGGGGAGTAAGTCTCTCTCCCTAAGTGGGGCTGGGAGGCTGGGGGATGTTTCTGTGCCTCACAGATTTGATGCCAGGTATTTGGCCATCATTTATATTGGATATGCTTACCCTGTCTTACAGGAGAGCAGGAAACAGCCTTATTGACCATCTAGTGTAAGACCTTTACCTTACAGATGAAGTACCCAAGACCCTGAGAAGTACAGTAATGTCCGTGATGGCAGAGCTGGGACTGGAGCCAGGCCCTGCTCCCCCAGCTCTGCTGCATGTGCCCAGCTTTCCACACCCCTTTGTGCAGGGCCTTAAGCTTCAGTTCAGGAGGGGTAGCATGTTCACCAGGCATCTATAACCCACTTCTTCTAAGGAAGAGGCAACCCCTGGGACGCAGAGGAGGCAACAGCCTGGGAGAGACCCCTCCTGATGGAGAGGGGAGCGATACTTCACTGGAAACCCCTCCCTGAGAAAGTCCCTCTCTGGACCCAAGCTCCAGCTGCCAGTTTGGTCCTAGCTTTGCATTAGAAGGAAAGAATCACAAATCACAGCTTGTTGATATGATTGCTCAAGGGTCAGGATCTGAGGCCCAAGGACCTCATTGCTCTGGAAATGAGGGACACATTTCTACAACCAGAACCAGAGAATGAATGTGGCCTTTCTCAGTGAGTTCCAGAAGAAGGTCAGGGATGAGAGGCTCTACAGCCACCCAGTGACCTTAGTGTGATGAGGAGTCAAGCTCAAGTGGAAGCAGGAGCACCCAGAGCCCGCTGGTGAGTCTGCAGGAGCGAAGATTGAACTAGAGTAGGCATGTTCCTGCCACTCCTACTCATATGCTGCATTTGGTCCCTGGGTATATTCCAGAACCTACTGTGCATTTGTTTGCCTCAATTACCCCTTCCCACCCTTAGAGGATAAACCAAGCAGAAAGCCAGTGGAGGTGGGGTACTCCGGGCTTATGAGCTGATGCCAGCTGCTGATGGCCGTGCTGTACCCTGGGCAGGCAGACAACCTCCTTGTCTGTCTGCTTGTCTACTGCCCCCAGCCAGGATTCTGCATTGGGCTTTTTTAGTTGTTGTTATGGCATAAAATAGTTAACAGTTTTCCCCCCCAAAAGTCTAACATAATTCAATAGAATGCAATTTCGAATGAGAATTTTTGATCCCTTTGTGTTAAAAAATAACAGCATGTTTTATCTTATTATAAAAGCAATGCATGTTCATGGACTCAAGTTTGAAAATAGCAAAAGTACAGAAGAAAATGAAAATCACTGATAATTCAGTCATCTAGAAATAACTTCTACTATATTTCCTTACAGACTTTTTGCTTTATGTACATATGTAGTTTTTTGTTTCATAAACAATTTCTATTATACACATCGTTTAACTTGTTTTTTTTTGAAACCTAATACAAGGCCATGAATACTTCCCCATATTATTAATAGTTTTACATAGCATAAATATAATGGTGGCATACTATTTTAGGTATACTATATTTTATTTATTTAATGGATTCCTTATTTGGAGGCATTTAAATTATTTCTAGTTTTTTACTATCATAAAGATTATCAAAATAGCTTCTTAGATAAGCCAGTAGGAAATATTAATATTTGGTTGCAATCTTGTACCTTAAGTACACCAGCTGAAATGGAAACAAGAATTTCTGTAAAGATATCTTTTGAGTTTTGAGAGTTAGAATTGTTAATAGTACTCAGCTGAGAAGTTATTTCTTTCTTCTCATAACCATGTAGATTCTGAAAAAAGAAGAAAACTGTCTTTGAGACTTAATAGTAAACAGATGGGCTATGCAGCCTTCCAGGTGAAGGAGTGCCTGGCAAGCAAGCCCAGGTTCTGGGAGGCAAGAAATCTGCCCCAAGAAGTTCTTTAAGGGATGAGAAAAAGGGTCAGAGACATCAATAACCCCTGAACCAGAGTGAGATGCCTCAGCGAACCAGATAATCTGAGTCCATTTATAAAAGACCAGGTGTCCTACAATGGTCTCCAAAGTGTGGCCATAATATATTTATTTTTATCTTAAAAAGGAAGAAAGAAATTTAAGCTTTTCTATTAATAATAAACAGTATTATACAATTAGACACACATGCATGTATATAATTGACGAATATAACATAGTAAGAGCACAAGCTCAAAAATATTTTACTAATGGGACATACAGTAAAGTTTGCAAACCATTGCCTTAAAGTGGAAACTTACCCATGGACAGAGCAGCAAGGGAAGGGAGCTTGGGGGATGAAGAGCCTGTAGATATTTGGCATGGACAGTCCTAATTTGGATCGTCCAGTTTGGAACAGGTGAAAAGAAAGGAGCATTGTTCTGTCCCAGGGTGTGTGTGTGTACCACCAGTCACTCCAATTTCATTTTCCTTTTATTCTAGTCTGCTTACCTCTCTTGACTGCTCCCCTAGCATCAACATCCTTGTAAAACCAGAGGTCTTTGCTAAAGGCTGCTCCTACAGACAAAGTGAAGTGTGCAATTATTGACTCCCATTAACCAGGTGACCTTAAGGGTGACCACTGAACCCTGTGGGCTGTAAATATGGGACTTGAAGCTGGCAGTAGCACATTTCACTCTGCAGTGGTGCAGGGCAGGCATGAGGGCAGTGCTTTCAGGATAAAGCTCAGTGATTCTCCAGCCCTGAAGGTCCTCCCGTCTCCATCTTACTGACAGCCTGTCCAACTGACACCTCCTCCCCTTCTCATCTGCACAGCTTGCTCTCCAGAAAGAGCTGCAGACAATTCACAGGCAGGTATCAGACGTCCCAGACAGTCAGGGAATGAAGGCTGCAGGCAGAAATGGGTGCCTGATGCCAAGTTTCACTGGGTGAAGGGGGAAGTGCTGGGAGGACCTTTATCACTGCAGTTGTCTGTCAACAACTCCAAAGGTCAAGAGTCAGAGGTGAGACTTAGAGCCAACTCAGCCACTCAGCTGCAACAGGCAGTGACTGTGGCTGTGAAGGGGGCTGTATGTTGAGATAACTTTTCCACTAAGACTGTACCTGCAGCTCAAAAGGTAGACCAGGTTCCTGTTACTCCTGGGTTGGAGTCAGCTTGAGAGATGTTTAGGGGCTTTTTAAAGAATTTAAAACTCTGGAGTGGGGAAAGGAATTGGAGAAAGGATGAGAAATTGTGGCATTAATCTGGACTACTCTGAACCTGTCTCATCAGACTTCCTAAAGGGGCTGAGAACTCACAGCCCCCAGGTGCAGGGGATCCACACACCGACCCAGAAACAAGGTGGGGAAAATCAAGTTATAGTGGTTTGAACAGCGGCCAAAAGGTATATCCAAATCCTGACCCCTGGTACTCCTGAAGATGCCCTTATTTGAAAATAGGGTAGTTGCAGATGTTACTATGCATTGTGAGATGAGATCATGCTGGACTCAAGGTGGGCCTTACATCTGATAACATGTGTCCCTGTAAGAAACAGATTTGAGGCAGATGCATGAGGATAAAGCCACATGATGGTGGAGGCAGCCACCATCATGGAGCAGTACATCTTTATGCTAAGGAATGCCAAGATTGCCAGTAGCCACCAGAAGCTACGAGAGAGGCCCAGAATGGATTCTCCTTTGGAGCCTACAGAAAGTACCAACCCTGCCGACACTTTGACTTCATACTTTTGGCTTCCAGAACTAGAAGAGAATAAATTTCTGTTGTAAGCCACCCAGTCTGTAAGAATTTGCTGCTAAAGCAGCCACAGAAAACTAACACCCAAGGGCACAGCAGGGCTCAAAAGGCTGAACGACTCCATTCCAGCCCCTGCAGTCCCCTGGCCACATGTGGAAGCCGCCTTAGCCATCACAGGCTCCACAACAGTGCTTTTCAATCTTTTGAAAACGAAGCCATCTTGATGAACAGAAGAATCTCAGTAGGAATGCTCCAGCCAGACCCTCCACCAAAAGCAGAACAAAACAAAGCACAGACTTGGGAATCGGGGCACCAGAAGAGAGTTTAGTTGATACAGGAAGAATGTGAAGCTTCTTGCTGCAGAGTCTACACCCATTCTTCCTGTGTGTGCACAGGTGTGAGGGGCTGGGCTGGGGGCTTGGGCAGGGGCTGATAATGTGTTTTTCACTTGTGAGCTAAGGTCCACACTATAGAGCAAAATCTTGTCTTGCTGGAGAAGAAAATCATGTTCCCTTGACTGCATTCTAAAACGCCGGAAGGAGTAGATATCAAACATGCCCCTGACACTTCTTAAAAAGTCACCAAATACCTCAACCTGATGGTTCCTTAAGATTTTATTAATTTATAATATTGTGTTCCATCAAAATGATCACTCTTTATTATCTTGCTGCTCTGAATTGCATCTCCCTTATTATCCTCAGCGACGGAGACCATAAATTAAGATCATCCGGAATTTATACTCTTACAGTTCATTATCTATGATTGGTATTATCTCGCTGCCTTTTGCTGGCCCTTCTACATCCCCTGACAAGAAATACTGCAATCTAGTCTAAATACCATCCCACCAATAAACGCTGAGTTAAAAAACCAAAACAAAACAGGAACTGCACTACCCCAAAGGCCACCTCGTCACTCCTCCTCACCACCAGCGTCCTTTCTGCCAAGATGACAGAGGAACTGATGCTAGAGATTTGGGAGCTGGGATTGGAAGGTGGGTTCTTGCTTCACCACTGTGCAGAGTGGGCTTGTCGTTTTCTCCTCTACCGTCATCTCTTTCTTTGAAGGTCAAGGGACGTTATTACATCAGCCTGCTTCATGAGGAACAGCCCTACTTCAGGGAACAAGTAGTGATGTAATGAATTAACTCAAAAAGTGATGAGAGACCTATTACTGAAAGGGTGTCACTACAGACTACACTATAGACCCCTGCCCTTGACCCCAGAGAAATACGCACAAGTTTCCAACAGTGGTGAGGCTCCCCCAAGTTATATTTGGATGTGCTTGTTCACCAAAAAGCTTGGTAAAAGACACTGGTGTGTCCACAGTGGCTTTTGCTGTGGTTGTTCACACCATCACCCACAGTGATGCTACCTACTACCTCTTAGTAAGAGCAACAACTTTCTGGAGAGATGGAAGTTGACAACATTTGCTTAAAAACTGGATATTCCAGTCTCGCCTGATCCATCTAATGGGAAAAGGTTTTATTCAGTGCATGTACTAACCCTTGGCACCCCACTTCACAAAAACATCAAGGTGTCACTATGTTTCCACGCTAAGTTCCACTAAGGAAAACTAAGAAGTGCATATTTAGTTTTTCCTTCCTTCCCTCCTCTCCCTCTTCTTATTTGTTTTCTCCTAGCAGTCAGCCTAACACGCGTGGGCCAGAGATCACAAAGTAGAGGGTGGAGGAGGAGAAACAGGTCAGAGAGTAGAATGTACAAGTTATTGGCACCATTTTAAAATTTTTTTAAAGCATCAAATTTCAGAGTTATGTCTGACTCTACAAAGTCAATGGAATTCAAAAGAACAAAATTGCCACTTGTGCCTCTCTCTTGATCTCACTGAACTGTAATCACAATTCAATCCCTAGAACATAAATTCTTAAAAAAAATCTACCTTGACTAAAAATACATGTTTCTAGAGGTTGGGTGCTGGAATCCAGAGACATTCCTACGGGTGGCTGAATGGGAACAAGTGTGCAAGTGGTCCATGTCAACAGTGCAGCAAGCCGAACTCGGACTCAGAATCACCTGAGAAACTTATAAAAAATAAAACAAAACAGCTTCCATTGAAGTTGAAGCTACAATGAGATACTGTCTTTCATTCACCAGATGGACACAAATGATAAAGTCTGACAATACCAGGTATCCATAAGGATATAACCATGGTGAGGAATACTAACAGGCCACCAGTGGGAGTATAAATTGGTGCAACCACTTTGGAAAATAGATTGGAATCACCTAATGAAATGGAAGACACACTGGCCCTCTGACTCAATTCCACTCTTAGTTATATGCTCTAGACTCAGAAGCTCTTGGATATGTGCACCAAGAAAGATGCACAAAAATGCTTACCATAGTGTTGATGGTAATAGCAGGAACCCAGACACAACTCAAATGCTCAATGACAGTAGAAGGGATTGTCTATGGTTATATTACCCTGAATGTTCCCAATCTCATCTGATTTGGGAAGCTAAGCCGGGTCAGGCCTGGTTAGTACTTATGTGGGAGACAGTAGAAGAGATAAATTGTAGTATTTTCACACAGTAGATTCAATGTAGTACCAAAAACAAATGAACCCCAGCTACATGTATCAAAATGGACAAATCAAAAAGTATGATTCCATTTATTTAAAAGGTTGCAAATATACTTTAAAATATACAGATTCCTAGGCTCCATCTCAGATCTACTGAATCAGAATCTCAGGCTATGGGGTGTAGATAGTACTTTTGATAAGTTCTCCAGAAGATTCTGATGTGCTATTGGGTTGAGCTACTCACCTATCCACATACATATCCTATAATACATACCTGTATCCAGGTGAATGCAGCTTAAAATACAAATCAAAGTCAAGAAAACTCAGAAAAGATCATCCCAGGAGAGTGTGTAGAAAGGAAAGGTATCTATCTCACTGTTCTGTCGCAACAGGATAGATGCCAGTGTGCGAGCCTAAGAGCAGTAGATGTTGTGCTACCTCCACCCTCCCCCATTGGCCTACCAAAGCCCTGTCCCTGCTAGACTCCCTGGTAGCATGAGCCAGAGATCATCACTCCCCAAGAATTTAGCCACAGAGCAGGCTCTGGCCACTACTTTGCTACAAAGACAGACATATGACATGGTAAAAAGTGTCCTTATCTAGGACTCAGCACAGCAGGCATCTAGACCCGGACCCATACACACAGGCTATGTGATCTTGGGCTAGTCACTCCCCCTCTGTGAGCTCTGGTTTTCTCATCTTCCCTGCCTCCTTTATAACATTGAAATCCAGTGAAATAGTAAAGTTGGAAGTGCTTTGCAAGCTGAATGTCCAGTAAGCCCATTGCCATTTCATTTAATACCTCTTCCTAAAAACCAGAAACATGGGTTGTCAGTGCTGGGTCAGTAGAGTTTTCCAGGTCCAGGAAATTGGGAGCCCTAAGGTTTGACTTGGAGAGACCTGGGGCTGGACTAGGGCCTAGTGCCTCCACGTCCCTCTCTTAAAAACTCAGCAAATATTTAACAAACACCCACTACTTGCTCAGAGCCTACCTTTTTCAGGCCCTGATAATTCAGAAGAGGATGTTCTTAAATAGCTCGGGACTACTGGAAGCCCCGTGCGAAGCAAACACGCAGTCTGAATATTCATGAATGGCTTTGCAACAAACATTTAACCAGTTCTACAATACCTTCCAAATTCGGATTCCCAGATTTAGCAAATAAAAATGCAGGACATTCAACTACATTTGAATTTTTCAGTATAATTGGAATAGTTTTTAGTATAAGTGTGTTCTAATGATATTGCATGAGACATACTTATACTAAAAAATTATTTGTTGTTCATCTGAAATTCAAATGTAACAGAGTATCTCACGTTTTATCTGGCAACCTCATTTCAAATGGATAAACAGATCGGCACTTTCTTCTACACTTTCCATTGGGAAGTCTGCATGGAGGAGAGTTATGAAATCCTATTTCTATGACTTGATAAAAGAGTAAAGAGTTGGACTGATCTTGAAATTGGACTTGCATCCTCCCCTTCCTTGCGTGGCCCAAGAAGTCACGTAGAGGTGCAGATGTTAAGAGCCAGTGTCAAGGGAAACAGGGCACAACAGGGGTGAGGAAACCTCACCATTTCAAACAGAGATAGGCATTCCAGCCTGGTCTTGGCCCACCCAGGACACTTCCAGAGGCCTCCACCCTTACCTCTGGGCATCTCCTTGGAACGCTCTGTCTCGGGCCCATCCAGCAAGTCCATCTGGGAGGCCTCCTCCGAGGGGACGTGGCGCCAGGACCAGCTCTGGTTTCTGAGGTCATGCAGTGGAGGAGAATATTCCAGCTCGCAGGGGAAGTCAAAGCTGCACTCCAGACCTGCAATGGCAGCCCAGGGTCAGTGGAACAAACTGTTTCCCAAACATGGCCTTCCAGCCCTGATCCCTCCACTCCAGAAGGTCGGCCTTCATTTCACCCACAACCTCCACCCTGTCCAGATAGGCCAGTTGTCAATTCCACAGGGGGCTGGGCACTGCGTTGATGAAAAAGGACTAAGAGAATAAAACGTGTCCTTTCTATAATTCACAGGATGGGAGGTGTCCTCAGAGAAGGCAGGTTAAAAAAAGGAAAAAAAAAAGAGCTACCAGGTTGGCTGGGAAGCAGCTGTGCATGGCGAGTGGCCTGGAGACACAGAGCGGGCCTGAGGTGCGGAGGGCACAGTCTGCCTGAGCGACCCAAGAGGTCTGGGTCCACGTCTCACTCTGGCGTTTACCAGCTGGGTGACTCGAGGCAGGAAAATGAACCTCTCTGGCCCTAAATTTCCCAACCTGCACATTAGGATGAGAATTTTCTCTTGAGTTTGCTGTGAGAACTGGTGGCAAAATGTGCTATGGATAAAAATGAGCCTGGTCTATAACTGGTGCTCAGAGAAAACCCTAGTCAGGCCCTGTCCTGTTTGGCTGAGAGGAGAAAGGCCAGAGGGAACTGAGTTGTGGTCACAGTCCTGTTTCACCACCCTACAACTACCCTTCGAGCTCCCTTCCAGGGAAGAGGCCGAGGCTGTGATAGTGACTCGGGGTTTATTCTCCCCTGGGGAGGGGCTCGGGAAGGTCACGGGGAAGGAGAAGACAGGGAGGCAAGAAGGAGCTGGGCCCTGGGACATTTATGGTCTTTGTGGGGGCTTCTCTGGGGGAATCATCCTTGTGTCCAATCATTCTGTGTTTTCCCCACTTTCAGGGTCCACAGCTTCTCTACTCCTTCCTTACTCACTGTCTGTTACCCAGAGCTCACTGATGATTAACAGAAGATGTGGCAAATGCAAATCATTCAGCCATCTTTTATCTTATGCTCTCTCCCCAGCCACGGGGATTTGAAAAAGGAGATGGACATACGACAGGAAATGTGGGGAATTGGGTTTGGGTCCAGGCTTGGCCAGTCGCTTCTCATTTGCGGACTTTGGTTTCCTCATCTGTAAAACAAAGGATTTATGGATGAGACGGTTCCAGAAACAACCTCCCCGGGGAAAGCTGGGCTCCAGTCCCAGCTCTGCTGCTGATTTGCTGGGAACTTTGAATAAGTCACTTCACCTCTCTAGATCTCAAGTTTCTCAAATACAAAATCTGGATCAGATGTTTTCTAACATTTCTTCTTGATGTGGCTTTTTTAAGATTCTAAAGTGCTCGCTCTCAGAGGGTTGTAGCTAATTTGATAAATCAGTCTTTGCGGTGGTGCTAATGGGTGCTAAGTCGCAATTAGCATTTATACATTTGAACAGCTGCTTCTGGGGCTATTACTTCCTTGACTTCCAAGACAAGTCTGATGAGGAAATTTCAGAATGCGGTGAGGCAGATTCTGATGCAGGCAGCCAGTCACTGGACTGTCCTTTAATGAATGTCCACACTGTCGGCAGCTGGCCCTGCCCGGGAGTGAGAGTAACATAATTCCCATTGACACTAGCCAAACTATCTAAGTTTAGGAGAGAAAGAAAAAAATCCTTCAATTATACTTCTATTAAGTATCTTTCTGCTTCTTGGCTGGTAGAGATTTACGTTCCCCAGCTGCTCTCCGGGAGCTGCCATCGTTCTGGTCCTAAGGTTAATATCACTCGCCCTTTCGCGATTTAGACAATTCACCTTTATAATGGCAAGCTGAAATTGGTAGCTCCCACCTTGTGTGAGTTGACATGCCACTTGCTGCCCACATATTTTAACAGCCTTGAAGACTTTCTATTTGCTTCTGGGGGCTGAGCTGTTGCTCTGGAGTTGGTGTCTGGGAATCATAGGCTGCCTTAATCTTCAAGACGTGCTTAAAGGCACCTGGTTTTGATAGCATATTACAACAAGAAAACTGGTTCAACACTTTGTACTTTGCAACACCAAAGTGACCCTTGTAAGGAAAGGCATAGCCATTGAACATGGCTCCTCTGGGGAGGGGCAAAAAGACTCATCCACGTTATGAATGATCACGTCAGAAGAAGAGAAAGGAAGCTACCAGCCACCCCCATCCCACATGGACAGTTATCTGTGCCTTTCCCAAAGCTTCAATTTCTGCAACCATCCTCTATCTTAATTTTTCTCATCCAATTAAGGATGTCCTATTTTCTTCTTGGGACAGAGATGTGGCATGCTATCTCAGATACTGCCTGGCAAATGTGCCCTATGTGCATACTAGACAAACGGACAAACAGGATATACACAGTCCCAGCAATGAGCATCATCAATTCTGGGATCTTTGAACTCTGGAGAGTCATAATCAGGAGTGTTTGGGCCAGATCCTGCCTTGTGACACAGGTTATGCAAATGTCCCATCATTAAATAAGTTCATTTTGAAATTCTTGCTCCAAGGCAGTCTCCTTTGAGCTGTCAAAGCTGTACTCTCTGGCTTTAACTAAGAATGGAGTTAACATTACTGCTCATTTTGGGTAAAGTTAAATGGGGCTTTTCTACATTCTAATCTAATTTCTTATAAAACATGGAGATACAGATTTTTCTCTCCCAAGCTAGCCTTAGTGCCTTTTGGGCGATCGTACCTGGGACTTGTCTTCTCTAACAACACCAGGTTAAATCTCTTTCCTTGAGCTTTTTCTGAGGTTCTAGACCTAGTGTGCTTTTGAAATTTCTCGCGTTAACCCTCTTCTGACTCAGTATCTGAGGTAGGGACTGCAGAATTTATTTCACAGACTCAGAGTGATCAGGGCTTTCAGTGAAGTGCTTGACCTGAAGCAACCCCATAGTAGAGGCAGGTCCACACCCAAGGGAAGGCTCGGGAAGCCAGGGACAGTGCTGGGTGTTTTTCTTCTAACCCTGTATTTAGTCAAGATTGAGAAGGGTTGATATTGTCTTCTCTCTACTGCGGAGGAAACTGAGGCTCAGAAAGTTTACCCTACTTGCCCAAAGATCAAAGGTCTACCCTGAGGCAGAACCAGAATGTTCCCTAGGGCAGGAAAATGATGACGATCTAGTGTTTCTCATCACTCCTCCACAGCTTCAGAATCTAAATTTAGGGCCAAAGATTAAAATAAATAATATATGAGAAACCTAGGAAGTGTTTTATTTTGGTTGTTCTTAGACCCAAGGTGTACAAACTTTATGTATCTGAAAAGGCTTCTCCACTACCCTAGGGGACAGATCTATATCTTCTCAGTATCAGATCCATTTTGCAAAGTGACCATGACCTTCCGAATGATCCAGAGATCTCAACCTCACTGTATGTACATGTTTTGGCCCAGGAGAATCTGATCATTGAACAACAACAACTAGAAAAAGACACACATTTTCCAGAACTTGCTGATCACATACTTGACATCACTGCTACGCACTTTCTCGTTTCTTCCATCATGTAAGAAAAATAAGGTAATGGAATATTCTGGAAATGGTTTGCCTGCTGAGAGGAGTGTCAAGTGCTATGAAGAGAAAGGGCTCTGGCAGAGAAGTGAGGATGGTTCCAGGCTCAGTCCTGCACATAGCAGCCAAGGGATCTCAGCTGGTATTAATACTTCCCCTCCCTTTGCCTGTTTCTTTGCATCTGAAAGATGAGAGAAATGGAGCCTGCACCCTCTACAGCAATGGTCTGCACTTTTTTGGCACCAGGGACTGGTTTCATGGAAGACAATTTTTCCATGGACTGGGGGTGGGGCAGGGGGGTCTATGTGGGGAGGTGACTCAGGCTGTGATATGAGCAATGGGGAGCGGCTGTAAATATAGATGAAACTTCACTTACTTGTTTGCCCGCCGGTTACCTCCTACTGTGAGCACACACCCACCCCAGTTCCTAAGTTTCATGGAAGACAATTTTTCCATGGACCAGGGTGAGTGGTGGCAGAACTCTGTGGCCTAGTCCCTAACAGGCCATGGACAAGTACTGGTCTGGGGTCTGGGGGTTGGGGACTACAGCTCTACAGTGCCCAGCATCTCTGAAGGTCAGTGATTCCATAGGGCTCGTCCTGGGCTGGCACAACCAAACCTATAGACTGTCAGCTACTTTCACTCTGCCATCCCCAGGGGGCAGGTTCCCTGTGGAAGGAGGCTGAACATACATCACACTCAGTGGGGACTTGAGCTGCCTCCAGAGTCTCAAAGAATTAAGAAGGAAAGCTCATGCAAGTTTTGTAGATGACTGTTCCAGGATGAGTGAGTGAGGTGTGTGTGTTCATGCATTTTTATCAGTTGGAACCTATATCCTGAAACCTCCTAGGGTATGAATCACATTTCAAAAGCTGAATTCATTAACAGTTAGCTTCAAGACATTGTTTTAATATGAAGAACGGCCATTCAGAAGAACGTTATGGTAGCTAATCAGGAAACCACTGTGGTGATCCTGTCCAAAGAGACACTCTGCCTCCCTTAACAAAACCCCTTGCCTATAGAGGAATTGGCAGTGACCACTCCCTTTGAACACTCTAAACCTGAGGGTGGAAACCTAGCTCCTAGGAATGCCTGAGACTACTAAAGCAGTTATGCCCGAGGCCTGTGCCTAGGAAGCCCAGCATCGGCTACTCAGGTAGAGATGGGGGCTTTGTAGCCAGAGCCCAGCACCAGGCTTGGACACTTGAGGAGATTGCACGTAAGTTCCAGGTACTCTCTGTAACACCACTGAAGGGGAACGGACTCTTGGTGCATTTTGGACACTTAGATCTCCCCTCGGGTGTGCTTAAAATAACCAACAATCCTCCTTTGTATGCAGACTGATCTCAGGCTCCCCCCACATCCCTTGGATCAAGGCCCTTTGTTCTTCCTTAATCCTGACCCTGTTAGCTCATAGAACTCCTACTAGTTTCCTAAATCACCTTGTATCAGTTTCAAGGTAAGGGACCAGTGGCCCCCTTAGTTTTCAAGATGCCCTCTCCAAGGTTGCCCAGTCTCCAGGTGACTATGGGTGGGAAAACTTTAAGAGCAGGCCTTGGAGCAGGCCCACTTGAGCACCTAGGTGATGTCAGCCTCAGCCCACCAGGCTTTGGGAGCAAAGGCTGCAGAAAAGTCATGACTAAGAGAAGAATGACTTGTCTGTCGACCCCATGACATTTCATCCTTCTTCATTTTGTCTTTTATTATGAGTGTTTCAGAGGTCAAGCCCAGGGTGGGAGAGGGGCCAGTCTGACGTATGTTCTTATCTCTGGCAGCACTGGGTGTTGTGTTTATAGAAGAGCCCTAACCCCATGGCGAAGACTCCGTGAAGGCTATGGGACGTGTATTCACAACTGATAGCACTTGCTGAGGGCTCGCTGGGGTCAGACACCATGCCAGGCACTTGACACCACTGTCACACTTAATCCCTATGAAGCAGGCAGGACTCTTATCCCTCTTTAACAGATGAAGACATTGGAGCGCAGAGAACTTAAGTCATATCTGCTGTTACTCAGATAGGAAGTGACTGGGTGGCCTTTCACGGATGTGCTTCCTTCCTGGGACTCCTCAGGCCTTGATTTCAGTAGCTCACAAACAGGGGGTTCTGGATGGAAATGGCAGCAAAAATAGCCCTCCTCATTCTGAACCACAGATAGCGACAGTTGTCAAGACCTGCAGTGAGGCAGGAAAGAAACTGGGCCCCGAGAGGGACAGGCAGGGCAGAAGCCAGAGCAACATAGCTGCCCTTGAAGGCTCAGATAACACCTTTATAAAGTCAGGCCCGCTATGCCCTAGGCAAGGATTGAGCCAGAGGATACATTGCCAAGATCCAAGCCTGGATCCCAGAGGATGTACAGCTCAGGAAGCCCTGGCTGCATGCGCAGGAAAGCCTGGCATTCCCACCCAGGTTTCCTGATGTCTTCCAGAATATGTGCTGTGCTTCTTGGGTCAGACTGTGATCCCAGTTTAGGAGACTGAGGGTGGATGGGCAAGGTTTTTGTGGCCATCGGATTGTGTCTGTTTTTAAGGGGCCCATAAGAGAGTTCATTCAACTGGATACTTGATCATGGATCTGCATCTGAAAACAAAATTATCAGGCTTGCCACTAGTTTAAAATCTGGCAATAGGATTGTAATTTTGTCTGTTATTTTCTGTGTTATTTTCCTGCTCAAAAATGCTTTTCCTATCTCTAGTCATCTTGACCTTATATGTAACTACTGGGCTGCAGACAGCCTGACATTGGGCCTGTTTCCACGAGTTGATTGGTGTGTCTTTGGTCCCCACCTGACCAATGATCTTTTCCTATATGTTTATGCCCGAATGTCTTATTTATCAAGTGACCTTAATATCATCATTACTGTTTCACAGCAACAGAGTACAAGACTTGAGATTTGACTCCAATTCTGCCACCTGTCAGCTGTGTGACACTCAGCTGTGTAAACCTCAGTCATCTCAGTCACATCAGTTATCTAAAACTAAGTTCCCAGAACTGTTGAAATGGCTCAAGGTGACAATGCATGTACTTGGAATGGAGAAATTTCCAAAGCACATTTGAGGATTCAGAACTTGCCCAGCTATGCCCTTTCTGAGAACAGCTTTCCACTGATCCTGAGAAAGTATTTATGTAGGGTATCTCAACTATCAGTCTGAAGGAGGTGATGGCAGATGACCATTTTAGTATTTTGTTATACCATGGTGACATTGGTGTTGCCTTTAGCTGATATCTATGGAGTGAGAAGCTATTAGAACTTTAAGTGATGTTTGATTTGAGGTCAACCATTTCTTCCATTGGACAGGTGGAAAAAACCCAAGATTCTGGCAAGGGAAAAGACGTACCCAGGGCTGTGTCACTGGTCACAGAACCCTTCACACACTTGTGGAAGGCATTTCTCCTGGTGGCAGAGGCCCTTCTGAATGCTACCTCTCCAGTGGGTGCCAGGCCTGAGCCAGGCTGGACATCAGAGGTACTTATTCACCACCTCTTAAGTCCTCAGGCTCGACTTACTGGTACCTGCAGCTGAGGCTGGTTTGCTTCCTGGCTGATACAAATGCCCACATATAAGCCTCATTTGTGTGTTCAACAGAGAATCACATGAAGCATCATACATATGTCCAATTCTTGTAGTTGGCCTTTGAAGACATCTGTATGTAAAGCTACAGTTCATTAAATAAAACCCCAGAAATCAGCATTCTCAGAATACTATCAGTCCTGAAGGATTGTACCCAGCTCCTAGGAACAACCTCAGTGACCACCAATCCTGAGGTACAAGCCAAGTTGTCCTTTTCTCAAGGGATTCCTAACTGCAGACCTCCAGAGTCATGAGGGACCATGGAGATCATGTCAGGGGACGAAACTGAGGCCAGAGCACAGTAGGGCTCTCTAAGGTTGCACAGGAGGTGGGTTGCAGAACTGGAACTAAAATTCTGTTCCTAATTCTGTGATTTTTATTATTCAAAGCTGTAGGTAACAAACAAAACAATGCCTTAAATAATTAGGAAAAATTCTTAAAAATCCAGACTGTTTTTTTTCTAGAATAAATTGGCAAGAACATACATGGCTAGGTTTCAGGTATCTCCCAGTGAACGGATGGCTCAACTCATCCCCAAAAAGGCTTTTTGGGGCTCTCTCATCCTAGATATACTCTTCTGCCAACAAACTGCTTTTTGATGGTTGCTGGAAGTTTCCTGATGGTGAACAGGTCTACCCACAGGTCAGAAGCCACAGTGAGAGCAGGGTGAGAGAAGGCATTGGATCAGAAGCAAAGGGGGAAACATCACTAGAGAATTCTTGGGAAGCCTCCCAGCTCTGGGCCCATTCGCCTTGTGCTTTGGGGCAATTCATTTAACTATCCGAGTCTTGGTTTCCTCATGTATAAACCAGAGAGAATTATAACACTATTGATGCTGATATAAATAATAAAAATAGTAACATCTGCTGTGATGATCAAATAAAGTAATAACGTGGCTGTGCTTCCTGAACTCTGAGATACTGTGTGGATGGATGTTCTCACTACCTTGGCCCCATGATGCAGACACATGGCTCTGTCTCCCTGTGCTTTAGATTCACCACCAGGAACCTAGGGATGAACTGAACAGACTGGACCTTGGAGGACCCAGGGAAATGCAGACTAGAAGAGGTATCCCTCTCCCCTTGCCCTGATTTATATCAACCTCATGGGAGTTAAAGGGGGCACTGGGGTATCCGGGAAGACATTGCAAGGGATATTAGAAACATAGATCCTGCATGGGGTTGGGCTGCCCTGGTTGCAAGTTTAGCTATGCCACTACTAGTTGCATATCTCAGGGCAAATTATTTAATCTCCCTGTGCCTCTATTATTTTATCTGTAAAATGGGGAAACCTCGTGGAATTGTGAGGATGAAATGCAATAGTGGGTGTTGAGCACCCAGTGTGGTGACTCACACATAGAGTTGTCCTTATTTAATGATGGCTGTCATTGCCGTTAGTCTTTAAGTTGCTCCAGAGGTCAGCAATGGCACAGGTGACATAAGAGGGCATGTGTCTAGCACTAAATGGAAAGCTCTGACTGTGTCAACCTTGTTGCAGCCAGAGGGGTGAAAGGAAAAGGGATGATCAAGAAACAATATACGTAACCGTAATATTTGTACCCTCATAATATGCTGAAATAAAAAAATAAAAAAATAATAAATAAATAAAAATTAAAAAAAAAAAAAGAAAAGAAACATGTGCTCCTCACTCAGTCTTTCCTTGTCATGCACTAGTCAAGCTTCTCTTTGGAAGACTTCAAGTGAGATGGCCTGGGTGCTAGCCTGGGCTCTGTGGTGTAACTTCACGCAATTCATTTAACCTTCCCAGATCTCAGTGTCCTCATCTGAAAAATGAAGTGGTGGAATGAAGTGATCCCCAGGTCTCTTCCATCTCTACCATGCTAAGACTGATTGCTCTTTTGGGCAGGTGGCCAAAACAAGCTCTCTAACTTGACTCCAGCCAGCTGGTCGGCAGGAACCCAGGAGGCCTGACTTCCAGCCCAGGCTAGGGTGATTAGGGGCTGCTACTCCCCCTTTCTGGATGAACTCCTAAAGGAGCACTTAGCCCACCAGTCACCTTTGCTATTAACCCACCAGCTGCCATCAACATCTGGTCACTCATTTCATAGCACTAAGTATCAAACCTGGCCCCTGCTTGCCCCTGCCCACAACGACTATTCATCTGTCATGGGGCCCCAGAATTTGAAATCACTCACTTCCTTCCCACCAGCCTGCTCCCTGGAATGCATCTGGGATCCAATCACCCAATTCAAGACATCTGTTTTGCTCATTTACCATCAAGCTGCAGCAAAGAAGGGCCAAGTCTCCTTCAATCAATCAATTACATAAACACAGCCTCAGAAGGCAGTGTATGCACACGTGCACGCTGCGGTGGGAGATAGGCGCGGGAAGCTTAATTCTTATTTCTCTTATCTGTGGCCATTACTATGTTACAGATAAGTAGGACTCTGCTCTTAATCCCAGAACAAAAAAATAAAAAATAATTTAAGTTATAGACATTCTGAAGTTAACTAGCCTGTCCTCTTCATTTTATAGATGGGAAAATTAAGGCTCAGGAGGGTGAAGTGATTTGGCCACGGTGGCGTGGGGCCTAGGGTTTGGAGGAGTAAGAGAGCTGAGACCAGAACCCAGATTGGACTTCCCATTCAGTTCTCTGCTTGCAATTTCCAGGAAACATTCATGCAGAATGTGTCTATGTATGTATGTGTGTGTGTGTTTATGTGTACGTGTTAGGGAAGGGAGTCTCTAACAGAATGAAGCAGGCTCCAGAGGGCATAGTGAAAACCCCAGCAGTCTGTACCATTGCTCAATATGACATCTGTCTAAATGGGATTGTTCCTGAAACCAGAAAGTTGGAGAAGAGCTCTGAGCAATGTAGCATCCATGATAAAAGGAGGAGCCCAGTGGTCAAGGGAGATGTCAGAATATGCAGATGGCCCTCTCCACTTACTCTTCTTTCTCTGGAGAGTCAGAATCTGCTGGCTGTTGGAGGTGAACATGGGTTCCATTCACCCTGTTCTCAAACACAGGCGGATACAAAGCTTCCCTAGTGTGGACCCTGTGCCCTTCAGGGACTCCCAGTCCAGGGTGTGAGGGGATGAACTTGTCCCTACCTAACTTATAGAGTAGGTAGACCCCAGAGTGGCCATGGGTACCTAGAACAAGGGAGACTCTTTATGCCTGGGAGGACCAGAGGCTCACAGAGGTGGCAACTTCTAGACTACATCTCGAAGGATGAAAGGATTTTGACAGATGGTAATGGTTTAGCTGGGAAGTTTGCTGAGAATAGAGGAGAGAACAAGGTTATTTTAGCCAGGTGGGAAACTAATATTGCTTAACTGAGTATAGACATATGAATTTTAAAGCTGGACTGCATAAGATTAAATCCCAGTTCAGATGGTAGCATGGTTAAACGTAAAATGCTTTCAGATCCCAAAGGGCAAAACTAGGACTTAAAAAGAGTTTTAAGCAAGAACCTTCTAGCAAATGGAGCTATGCCACCAGAACTCAGGCCACTGGCCCCTCACTGTGCTCTGGGCACATTCAAATCTGTCCTCACAGTCTTCATAATAATGCTGTTAATTAGCAACTATAATCATTCCTGTTTTAAAGATGACAGACAGAACCAAAGAGAGTGGGTAGTAGCTGAAGGTAGTAAGAATAAGAGGTGGGAATCAAATTTACATCTCAGATCCAAAGTGTACTCTCCCCCACCCCGCTGTTCTGTGCTTTGCTTTCAGGCAAAGGCTGGAAGACCTTTTGCTTGGATGTTACAGAGGAGATTTAAATAGGTAATGTGCAGGTGAACTAAAGCCTGGGGTTTCCCAAACCTGAAAGGCCTGACAGCTCACAGTTTCTATGAATTTCACACAGACTAAATTATTCCAGTCATCTACTCAAATGGGCTGGTTAAAGTCCTGTTAATCTCAGGTCTCTTCTGACACAAAGTTTTGCATCTGAAGTTGCTTTTGACAAAACATTTCATTTTAAGAGGATTTCCTCATTTTTTCCTTACTCTTGATCAGTCATTTTCCTGCATATGTTTTGGACACATGTCTTTCTAGATCGGTTAGAAATGCTATGTATACAGTATCTCAGATGTCCCAAAGCTGTCAAAACAGAAATTCTTCACCTTACTCCTGTCTGCTGAATGTTTTTTTT
>VBSM01002608.1:152570619-152623179 GCA_008086735.1 Cheirogaleus medius | reverse complement strand
AAAAAAAAAAAAGCCTGCCCAAAGTAGATCAAATCACAGCTTTGACTCCTCAACCAAAGTGAGTCCAGCCCAGGAACTGTCCTCCCCTCAGACACATTTCTTTCCTGAAACCAATTAATATAACTTCAGAAATGAGAGGGCTGGTGGAAACGCCCCTACCCTTTGCTAAAACAGAACTTCAGGGGCTGGAAAGCTCTGGGCTGGGAATTCAGAGACTTGAGTTTGTGCCTCCTTTGCCCCTGGACTAGTCAGCAAATATTGCAATTTCCTCTGGTGAGAACACGACTGGAATACAACAGGGAACAAGATGTGAATCCCCCAACTTCTGAACTGAACGCTTATAGTCCGGGAAGAGTGATGACACAGGACCACAAATAACTAAGACACAGGAAAGGCAAGACATCAGAGGTCTAAAGTGCTGTGGACAGACATTAAACTTCCTGTGAGAGAGTATGGGGATAGGGTGAGGCCCACGGCCTCCCAGCTATTCTAATGTGGGGTTATAATGTGATCACCAGCTGCTGGGTGGGAATGCTACCTATGTGGTATCCAAAAAGAAACTCTACTAAATCTCAGAGCCATGCTATGTTTTTGCTAAAACTGAACAAACCTCCGTATTTGGTATCGATGGTTCATGAAGCCCAGAGAGAGAATCTCTCTCCGCAGGACTGACTGGAGTGACGGGGTACTGCACACACATACAACACAATCTTACAAGTAATTGTTAAATAATAAGCACCTTCCAGATGGGTGCTTAGGCCCCTCTTAGACCTATGATGAAAGTGAACCAGGCTAGAATCTGTATGAGGGGCTGGGACAAAGAGCTCATCAAACTGTAGACACTTGTTGGATGAGTGAATGTATGGTAGACAGACAGACAGATAAAAGTGGCATTTGACATCTTCACCTTCCAGTTGAGGGAATTAGACTCATACATGATCACTTTACTGGGTGACTTAGTTTACACTTAGACCATAAAAGATCTGAAATACAAACTAGGAAAGGGATTTAGTTAAAAATCAGTAGGGAACACCCAGGTTTTGTGAGGCTGGGCATTGAGTTTCTTGGAAAATCTGGATGCTAGGAGAATAACTATGCCCTGTACAAGTCAGAATCTGCTCACATTTTTTCCATCAAAAAATTCCAAGGAGAAGGGGAAGGCAGCCTGGGGACTCAGGAACATTCCTGGGGTGGAGGCAGGTGCTCAGCTGAGCCCTGCGAGATAAAGCAGGTCGGCTTTAGGGAGGCAGGCTCAGGGAAGGAAAAGCAAACCAAATGGGGCAAAATGGAGTGAGAAAGGAGGAAATGGGGGGAAGGGAGGAAGAACATAAAATACAAAAGGTATTCACCAGGTGAGCAAAGGCCCACAGTCCCTGTTCTGCTTCAGCTCAGGGCAGCTTCAACACTGCCGATGACCCCTGCATCCAAGAATTCTTTATTCCCTTGGCTTCCGTGGCTGCACTACCTCTGGTCCCCTCCTCTCCCTCCCTTCTCTCCATCTCTCCCTGTTTTTCATGCTCCTCTTCCTCTTCTTACCTCTTAAATGCAACATCCTGGATGGCCTCTGGGTCTTCAACTTCCAAACACCACCTTCAACCCCAATTTCTCAATTGCGGCTTTTCTCCCCAAAGCCAACGCCTGGGTTTACAGCGCGGTACTGGCCGTCGCAATTGGATGTACTGAAGGCGTTTCAAGTATAACTTGTCCAACATGGGTCTTACCACCCTCTCCCCTCCCTCTAGATGTCTTGCTCACCACCTCTCCTGGCCAAATGTTTCTCTTCTCTGTTTCATCAATGGTGTTTCCCCACTCAATTACTCAAGCCGGATTCTCCTGGATAGGCAGCCAGGTGGTGCTCATCCTACATCCAGGGTCTCTGCCAGATTCCCCTCCTGCCCTTCCTTTTCCAACCTATGCTTCCCTGTAGGGCCATGCCCGGACCCTGCGCACATCCAGAATCACTGTTTCTCCAGCCTCAGCCGTGCTGCTGCCCCACAGGTCCTCTGCAGCCTGAGTCACAGAGCTTGGCCTGTTCCTGACATGCCTTATCACGTGCACCGCCTCTGTCCAGAGCACCCTTCTCATGGGTCTCAGTGTTCCCTGGAGTCCAAAGCCAAGCTTGGTTGTTCTGTCTCCAGTGCATCTCCCTTCCTGAGTGCTCTGCAGAGCTGGCCTGCCTTCCTTTGTGATGCTGGGCACCCTGAATACGCCTCTGTTGCTGCCCTTGTCATAGAGTGGGCATGCTTATGTCTTTCTCCTGAGCTCCTTGAGGAATGTGTCCCATTTGTCTCTATCACTGACACACCTAAACCACAACCACCAGAGGATGAATGTTTATACTTATTCTCCAGTGGGGAGTGACGTGGCAGGTAGGGATGCAGGGGGGACCGGGAGAGGGAGGTCAGGACTGGACTGGAGCAAGCCTTTCTGTCTTTCCTTATTCAACTTGCTACTAACCCCAAAATAAATTGTTTACATTTATTGAATGGCTTTATTTGCATTCCTTTTAAAGGTACTTGACCAAGAGGAGTACTTTGGACATGTCTCTCTTCGCCAACTGCATTTCAGTAGAGGACTTTCTGTGTACAGAGTCCATTGGCTCCCAGCAGGTCCTGGCCCTCACAGTGACTGACAGTCCCTGAGCCTCAGGCTTGTGTGACCGCAGCACTGCTGTCCTCTTTGAGACTCTGTCTCTGTGGTGAAGGTATCCATAGGTCTTTTGCTTACCATGCTGTATATAAAACTCCAGAGACGCGAGCTAGGAAAGAACTTGACCTGGCTGCCAGGGGCGAGGAGTTGGTGAGGGAGCTTTGAGGCCTCACGATGGTCCGCAAGGGAGCTGGGAGCTGCTTTTCCTTGATGCCAGGCTCTGAGGGCCAGAATGGCTGAGCATGGCAGCCACATTAAATATGTAATTTCAGAAATGTGATCAAACTGACTTCCTGCCAGAGTTATGGAGCAAATCCCACCCTGGGCCAGAGGGCCTTTGTGTTTTCCATTTTTGATTCTGTGTTAGGTTGATTTTTTTTTTTTTTTGAGACAGAAAGATATTTAATTTACCCTGTCTTTTCAATCAAAGAAATTGATACATTAACAGGATGGGTGGTGGTGGTGGCAGCAGCAGGGAAAGTAATTAAAAAGTAATTTTTCTTTCTGAAAGCACCAGCCCCTAAATTGGATAGGTCCCCGTGGACTGGAAAACAGACAAAGTTTGAATAGAACTTTTATTCAAAGTCCAACAATGGCATGGTTGTGCTTGGATGTCTGGATGTTGGCAGAACATTTTCTTTTCTAGATGGGGGGCTGGAGGACTGAGGGTTTGTACTAATTTCTGAGGGCGGTTGTAACAAAATACCACAAACTGGGCAGCTTAAAATAACAGGAATTTATTCTCTCACAGTTCTAGAGGCCAGAAGTTCAGAATCAAGGTGTTGGCAGGGCTGTGCCCACTCTGAAGGTCTAGAGGAAAATCTGTTCCATCCCCTCTCTTAGCTTCCAGTGTTGCCTGCATTCCTTGGTGCTCCCTGCCTTGTAGACGCATGGATCTATCTCTTACTCCATCGTAATATGCTGTTCACCCTGTATGTGTCTGTGTCTCTGTTTTCTGAAAAGGACACCAGTCATATTGGATTATAGCCCATTCTAATCCAGTGCTGCCTCATTTTTATTTGATTATATTTGCAAAGACCCTATTTCCAAAGAAGGTCACATTCATAGGTACTGAGGGGTTAGGACTTTAACATATTTTTTTAGGAGACACAATTCAACCCATAAACAGGGACCATAGTCTGGGGCATGGAGAAGGAGGGAGAGAAGAAGAGGCCACCCACAGGGCCAAGGGCCTACGCCCATGTGTAGGAGGAGTTGAACTATCTGGCCTGCCTGGGATAGTCTCAACAGGGCCATACCAAGTCTTGGTCCCCTACATGCCCAAGACTGATCATTCAGCTCAAACAGCAGGGTGTCTAGGAAGGGGGAGCACCCTCCAGGGAGAAGGAGCTCATCTAGGAAATAACTTTGTGATGTGATATAAAGAACCCTCAACCTGGAGTCAGGAGGACTGGGGTCACTCTTTTCTAACTGCTCACCTGCTCCGTAAATTAAAAGCACATAAGTAAATTCCTTTGACCTTCAATTTACATTTCTGTAAAAATGAAATATAAAGTAATTTCTGTCTCCTGCAATTTTGTAACACAGCGTAAATGAGAAAAATGGGTGTGAAAGAGTTTTGCCAAGTCTCACGTTGTTGTTGTTGTTGTTAAATAAATGAAAATTTCCTTTCTCCGGCTCATATGGGACAGAACCTTTGGTCATCTGTTTAAAATGCTGATCGGATTCTTCCCACACACAAGGTGGGCAAATATGAGTAAAGTTGGGAGGAGACCATCTGTCTCTGTGGCTCTAGAACTCAAGGTGATCAAAACTCCCTTTCAAAACCCCAATGGCCTCAATCTCTCAGCATCTGGTGCTACCTGATGGGAAAGATTTTTATCTGGGTAGGTAGTTAAAGCCTAATCCTTTAGCCAAGCCAATAAATAAGTCTAAAGGCACCAGAGCCAATGATAAAAGGAAAATAAAAAGTCTTTCTTTAGATGTCCTCCCTCTTTCCAAGCCTTGGGGGAGAAACGTGCAGCTCTCTGCTGGCTGACGATGAAATTAGTGGGCTCTTGTCATTCAAGACAGAGGCGAGAAAGAACTGGAATCTGATACCAGATGCCACTGAAGAGAATATATTTTACACAACATAAAAGGCCCCAACGCAAATTAGAAGAAATATGGGGAGCCTTCAAAAAGGTAGGTCAAACTTTTTCCTCAAGCAGATAATTACAGGCTAGGGGTGAGTAAATCTTATTAGCCTCTCTCCACTCTGTCTCTACTCATAAAACACTGGTCGGAAGAAAGCCACCCTCAATTCGAGACTGGACAGCTTGCCTGAGACAGGACCAACTGTCCTCCGTCCATCACGACACCTGTGGTCAGGCTGCTGATGTCCACTCTCGGGTCCCCCCCGCCACCCCTGACCAGGACGCAGGAGAAGATAGCCAGTCAAGCATGAAGTTCTGCTATGGACTTGCTGAGACTTGGTGACATCTCACTGTCTGAAGAACTATCCCTTCAGGCGGCAATTTTCCAGTCAAATTTCTCTGCCCAAGTTTGAGGCCTTAAAATTAATGCAGTTGTTAACATTTCTTAAAATGTCTTTCACGGCAGTTGAGAGGTGTGGATTTATCACCCATGAGCCTGCTAGCCTCTTTGGCTCAGAGACATGTGGGCTGAGCCTCCCCCCTCCCAACTCTCCCACCCCCAACAAACATTCTGAAAGGGATCAGACTCTCGGCCTTCACTCTGCCTTCAGCTTGTCGTGCAGTAGGTCTCGGGGCAAGTCCTCAGGTCTGTGCTCCCAGGTCAGCCCATGGGAGCTGTTCTCCATGGCAATGGGCCTAGCTGCCTACAGCACAATTTCTCTGGCCTGTGAGCTCTGGGAGGGCAGGGCCAAGTCCTACTTGTCTTTGTATCTCCATCACCTCCAGCACCTGACACAAGGCCTGGTACACAGAGGTGGTGGCGGCAGTGGGGTCTTCATAAGTCTTAGCTAAATTAAATATGACAGGAAGATGAAAAGGCCCTGGAATTACCCGCATGCTCAGCTGAGGAGCCACCAATAAGAATCAGCTCTTCCTTCCCTCGTGACTCAATAGCAATAATGGTGCTGACTTGAGCGCCCTCGCCCAGCACTGGGGCAGTAACTGGGAGATTGTTTGGGTCTCTCCTCTGCCAAGAAGGGAAATCCCGAGGTTTCTAGACCACAAGGAGGGTTTGAACGAGATCTTAGGGAGCATCCAGATCTATTTCATTGCCCCAAGGCAGCAAGCCAGTCCCCCCTCACTTGACAGGCGAGGAAGACAAGGCTGAGAGAGGTCAAGTGGGTTCATCAGGGCCACACAGTGGGTGGGAGGCAGCTTAATATGCTCCCCTGGTTTTCTTTGTTCAACTTGCAAACTCTTACAAGGAACAAATATGATGCCCTCTGTGGCATGCGGGAGGTAGACCTGCCTTTTTTGGACAGTCTGCATTTTATAAAAGTTGCTCTCCCGTGGAGATACCGAATGACTTTGGGAGCAAAGTCAAAAATGTTATCTGAAGACCAGTTGTATCGCAAATCTGGTTACAAAGCATTTACAATGTAAAGAAGCAGATCTCAGTTATTTATAGATACTTGCCCTTATCATAAGATGACACTCAGTGTCTGGCTTAAATAAAATCAAGAATTAATTCTCATCTGGAATCTTCTGAGGACGACGGATCTTTCTCTCCCACTAGGGATGCTTGACAGTAACAGGAAACATCCCAGCACAGAATATAATTCTAAACTGCCCTAGGGTTTTTGATGCATTTATTTTTTTTAAGCCTGAAATGAAAGGTATAGTTAATATGAAGCAAGAGTGTTGCGGAGGAGAGACAGCAGGCTTTGCGCTGAGAGCTTTTCTATAGTGAGTGGAACATCTCTATTAGGTGCATTTTAAATAGCTCAGGCCCAAGGGCAGAGACTAAGTAGCAGGAATAGGTAAATATGCCCAGAAGGGAATCTAGAACTCAGTGCTGTACCAGGTTCATAAATACTTAATCGAATCAGGCCTGATGAATGAGTTTCCTCACTGGAAGACTTCTGCACTCATTCATCTTAAACAAGTCTTTATGAATGTCTTCTATGTGATGGATAAAGTGGAGAGCAAAGCTTAGTGCCTGCCCTCATGGGGTTCACCCCAGAGGAGTTTAAGAGAAAGAAAAATGTTCACCTGGAAATGTATCAGCTCTCCTCCAAACCTGTTCTTTCTACTGCAGAGCCCCAGCTGCTATGAGCTGTTAAAATGAGCACTGAGAATGAAGAATCCTACACCATGCAGAGATGGTCTCATGAGGGCTCCTAGGACAGGACCTACCAGGCTGAGTAGGTGGCCCCCTGGGAGAAAGAGTGAACATAAGGGAAGAATTCTGGGTTTATATCTAGAGAAGCCACTCTGTGTGATCTTATTAAACTCAGTTTCTACACCTATAAAAATGGCATTGGACCTGTTCTCTTTACCTCTGAGGCTGTTGCAGAATCAAATGAGCTGAAATAATAACAAAGAACACCTTTAGGAAGCTGTAAAGAGTTACCCACATGTAAGGAGCCCTGGAAGACCTGTGACCTTCATAATAACAATCCCCTCTTAAGAGATCATGATCACTAGAAATGCTGTGGGTTAGAATCCTATAACCAGAAAGCCACAGACAAGATGCAAATAAGCATTGCATCTAATGATTGGTAAGGGGATGGCGGGAAGACCATACACCACAAAGGCTGAAGGGAAGGGATTTGGTGGCAACAAAGCCCTTGGCTTCCATCAGGATACAGAATGCAGCTGGAATGGCCCGGCTGGACTGGTCTGGTGGGGTCAGGCCCTGTTGGGAGACTTCCCAATGCAACAGAAAGACTTCTTTTGCATGTAGAGGGCTGAGGTTTCCCTGGGGCACTACGAATCATACGCTGAAACTCACAGAGTCCTTCATTATGAGATGGTGATGGCGTGTCACAAATAACTATCAAAAATACACTTACCTTTGTATCCCCTTAATATTTTGAAATAACAAATAAATTTTGCACCAGTTCTAAAAATGACAACAATAAAATATATATTTATGTACTTACCATATCGGCTGCGATGAGACAGGAAAGGGAAGGAATCTTTCATTATCCAGGTCAGATTCCATGCAAAATAATCAGGAGGAGGAGATGGCATGTTTGTTGGTGACTCCAAGTAGCTATGACCTGGACATAAAAACAAAGAAGAGAACACTGATCGTGTGCTTAGGATATGTCTTGTAAGCTGTCACTCAATATCAGTCATAAAGAAAGTTCCTAAGGGACTTCCATGACATTCATTGGAAAGATGAGGACAAAAAGATTGAGCCACTAGTAGTCTGATTTGACTTCAGATCCTTGAGGCAGATTTTCTACCAAGGGCAGCCAGATCCAAGAAGTCTGAAAGTTGCAACCAAGGCCACGCTGGGAGAGGAACTAGAAGCCAGAGGACTTAATGGCTTGTTCTACTAGCTCTATCCGAAGTCTATTCTGCCTATAAGAATTGGAGCAACTTCACAGAGAACTCCAATTTGTCTTGTCCAAATAATGCCTGCATCTCTACTTTATGTTCAGACTGGTAACTTCACCTAATGTTGTTTGCTTGAGTTGCTGCCTTATCAATGAGAGGGTTGAAATCACACTCAGAAGTTACATGTTCTTAACAATTATTTTATTTTGGGGGCAGAGGAGGGAGCCAAATGACTGGGGTTTTCCCATAGTCAAGAGGTCAGCAAGTCAAAAGGATTAGTATTTCTGATTTGCATGACAGAGAAAGAAGAGTTGAGAGAAAAATGGTGGAACAACATTATTCCTTTCCTTAGCAGTCCCTCAAGTGGGTTTTGTGCCATGAAATGTCGTTACAATATATCTACAAATCAAATGAGCACAGGCTGCCTGCTCTTACATAGCGCTGCTGAGAAAATCCTCAGCTCAATCATTATTTGCTAATGTTTTATGGCAGGCAAAGCTTTTCTGTTAGAGAAGGAAGGATTTGAGAATTAGTGCTGTTCAGTAGATAAATGTGTAGCAAGACTGAGTGTGGGGAGGAAGAAAGGAAGGAAACTGGAGTTTCTTCTGCAGCTTCCCTGGTTGCAGGCACAATGCTGGGCTCTTTACCCACATGTCACATGGTACTCACAGTGGCTCTCTGAGACCGGAATTCTCATCTCCATTTTATGGATGCAACAGCTGAGGCTCAGAGGGGCAAGTGATGGAATCAGGAATTGAGCCCAGGTTTGCTCAGTACCAAAAGGCCATGTTCTACTGTGAGTGGGCTGATCCGTCACTCTGATGGAAACTGTTAACCTACTCAGAGTGACCTTGTGAAGAGGAAGAGGAGAAGAAGAAGAGAAAGAAGAAAAGGCAGCAGATGCAGTGGAAGCATTTTCCCAGCCTGCCTGCTCTGTGGTTTCTTCCGCATCTGCATCACCCCCGGCACCACCTCCTCGGGGCCTAGTCTCTGCCTCCGACTCCCTCTCAGGACCAACCCCACTTTACACACTTTAATGACATCTCTGGCCTGGGTGCCCATGGCAATCTTTTGTTTCCAGACCCCTCCATTGTTTTACCTACAGGTGCTGCCCTTGGGTAACACCGGCCCCAGGACTTTGTGCCCTGCAACTGGAACAGAATGGACATGCTATGGTCTCCTTCCTAAAAACAAATTCTTATCTCTGCCTTCCATAGATCTGAGTTGGAAGTGCTGGCTCCTGAGTATCTAGGAAAGAGTTTTTGACTTTTCTTCCACATTTGGTCCACAGAGATCAGAACTGAATTGGTTGGTGCCAGATACTTCTTTCTGCAGCATTTCTGCAAAACGGCTGAGAGGAAGTGCTCTGGGGGATTGGAGCTGTGCTCATGGGCTGCACAGGGAAGCCACCTCATCTTGCCCTCACATCAACGCTGTTTTATAGGTGGGCAGTGGGGCTCTGAGAGGTGAACCCAAAGCTGCATAGGTCTACTTTGGACAGGGTTGAGTTTATTAAACTTTTTAAAAGTTGATAGCATGGGCACTGAGCATGTACGGACTAAGCATGGTGCTAAGTGCTTTAAATGTGTGGTTTTATTTACTTCTTACGAAATCTTTGTGAATAAGTATGATTATCTGTCCTCATTTTGTGGCTGAGGAAACAAGGCATACAGAGGTTAGCCATCCTGACTGTAGCCACACAGCCAGTAGGAGGCAGGAGATCAGAGAGTCAACAGATGACATCAGCCTGATGTAAAAGCCCAGGCTTGTTCCACCACCCCACATGGGCCCCCACAAACTGGTGCGGGGTGGCCCTGGCTCTGCACAGTGCCTGGCAGGGCCCTTGTGACACAGTGGCTGAGGTCAGAGGTCACCAGGGAGCTCCAGAACAGGGCCACAGTGTGAAGGGTACAGGGAGACTGTGACAATCAGCTCCTGCAGTGACTCCCCTGTAAATAAAAATTGGCACCTCTAGGTCTGAGTCATCAGCTGAGATCAAATTTTAAGTCATTTGGAAGTGACAGGAAGACTAAGCCCAAGCTGTATTTCCTTGTTTCTAAGTGATGTCATTTTTCTTAACCATTCAGTTTGGGAATGGTATTAACTTCTTCCTGGATGTGAAGAACAAAGCAGATGGGGCTAGACTTCAGGAAGCACTTATGAATCTATGAGTGGGCACAGAATGGCAGATGACTTTTAATATGGACAAGAGCCAGGTATATTATATTCAGGGATAAAAAACATATCTGAAAGCATTCAAAGGAAGGGCTCTGAGGGCTGAGTCATGACCCAGCAAGAGATATGGACATTGATGTGAGCCATCCTACAGGCATAAGCTCAAAGCATTTTATATCCCAAAATGCCAATAAATTGCTGGGCATCCGTAGGGTTGAATACTGGAAAGAATGCAGGAAGTTTTATCCTGCCCTTACAGGAACTCTTAGAATTTCTGCCAGCAGGCTGGGCTCAAGGGTGGCAGTGTGATTAGCTGGGGGAGCTAATGGAGGGTCACACAAAAGGATGGATCTCTCCACCCGAAAAGATGAAGACCAAGAAAAACACAGTTCACATGAAGGAAGTCATTTGCCAAAATCGGAAGCATTCGGACCGAAGTGAGCACTAGTCAAAGTTCATAGAAGATGCATCAATTTAGATTATAAAGAAGAAAGCACTTTTGCATTTAACAAGTGCAAGAGCAAGAGGCTGTCTGTTCCCTTCATGTGCCTTACTCCTGCCCATCTGCGAGGAGGGGGTTTCTAGCAGAAAGAGAAAGCATGACATCAGAGGCAGTCCACTGAAGCAAGAGAAAGCCACGTCTTTTTGGTGCTCCACTCTGAAAATGTGAGGCTCCAGAGTGGGTTTATGGGTGAAGGTGTGAATTAAGACCGACTGGCCTACATAGAGTGAATCTTGGCCCCTTGGAGCTGAAGAGTGGAAGGGAAAGGGGGGTGGAGGTAAGTAGGAGCAGGAGCAGACCAGTGATGGGCGGAGGAGGAAAAAGGGAAGAAATGCACCTGGACCGACAGCATTATTGATTGGCTATCCATAAGATCATTTTGTTTTGTTTTCCTGGTGATTTCCTGAGCCCTTTCTAGGCACTGCGGAGTATCAAGGCAGAGTGAAACCCCCAAGCTCCTAATACTCTTCTGTTTTCACCATGTATCAGCCCCTCATGTCACTAATTCTCTTGCATACAATCTCAACCCCTTCTCCTCTGCCCCTCTTCATGATTGTCCTGAGGCAGCTGAATGTGGTTGGGAGAGTAGGGGAGGAGGTGTACACAGCAATGTGGACACGTCTCACTTGAAATTCACGACCAGAAACCTCCAGGCCCTCAAGACTGCCCAAGAATTCCACCGCATTCCCCGACTGACTTGATTTACCAGCACAAACTTTTCCCAGCACAAACTTTCTCTGAACTCCTCAAATCTCCAGTTCCCCTCATTCCTCCACAATCTCACTGGATGAGTTTGTTTCTTTTCACAGAGAAAAGAGAAGCAATCTGCCCACTACAGGTATCAGTGCCTTCTTTCCTGTCACAAAGGATAAGCTGTCTAAGCAACGTCAGCCTCTCCACTCGTGTGCTAATCTCGTCCCTTCTCGGGGGTCTGCTGTTACAATTGTCCCTCCTTCCACCTGCATTGGCAATTTTCCTTCTCTGTCAAGTCAATCGCACAAACATGCACCATCTTGCAACAGAAAAAAGAGACGACTCCCTCGCCCTCCACACTCTTCTGCAGCTGCTGTCCTTCACAGCTAAGTCTCTTAGATGATTTGTCCCCACTCCTGTCTCCACTTTCTTCTTCCCATTTTCTCTTAAGTCTAATACATCAAGATTGTCTCCACTATTCCAGGTCAAGGTCACCGGTGACCCCAGGCTACAGATACAATAGACAAGGCTCAGCTTTTGTCTTACTGGCCTACTCAGCAGCACTTGTCCCTGGGATGATCACTCCCTGCTTCTTGGATTCCTCATGTGTTGGTCACCACATTGTCTTTGTTCGCCCCCCACTTCAGCGGCAGGTGCTTTTTACTTTCCTTTGCCAGATTGTCCCCATTTTCCAAATTGTGCAAGAGGGACATTCACCACTTTTCCAGCAGCACTTGCCTAGGAAACATCCTGGCTTAATATCACATTTCATCACAGTGGTTCTAACCAGCTGATGATGATCAATGACCATGAATTTCCAGTGACCCAGGACACCAAACTCTTTATTGCACCTAATTGGAGACTCTTCACTGACCATGGAGAAGGGAACTTGTTTTAACCAGGCTCACACAGACCTATGCACTAATTCATCAGCACTTTAGCCAAAGTGCTGATTTTCAATTCTGCATAAGCAGGACCATAATGTAATCCTTTTCCTGTGACTTTAAAAACTCTGACTTTTCTTCCTTGGAGAAATTCACTGAGAAATCACTCCTTGCCTTCCATGGAAATAAGCTCAGCTTAAAAAAAAAAGTCCATGGGATCTTTATTATTTGACAATTATTAAAAGTTGGAGAACTTGGACCTTTTCTCCATCTAAACTCACTCCCAAAGTGATCTCATACAGTTTCACAACTTTAAATACCATCAATATGCTAATGCTACCAAATTTATACCTCCAGCCCAATCTCTCCCCTGAATAACAGAATGTATATTCAACTGCCTGTTCCAAGTCTCCATGGTATTGTCTGATAAGCGTCTCAGACTTCACATGGGCAAAACAAAGTCGTGATACCCCTAAGCCCCGGGTTCCCCTTTCAGAAAGGGATACTAACACTTATCCAGTTGCTTGGGGCAAAAACCAAGGAGGAATCCTTGACTTCTCTCTTTTTCTTACACCCCTTATCAATTCATCAATAAATTTTGATGGCTATACCTGAATTTTCTCCTCCCATCTTTTCCCCCACCTCACTTCACATCTTGACTACTGCTCCCAGCGGGTCTCCCTTCAGTCTGTTCTCACAGCAGTTAGATGGACACTTCAGGCTCTGACATAGCTTTCCAGTGACTTGCCATGGCCCAGCCCTTAAAGTCCCCCATGATCTGCCCCCTGGTTCTCCCTCTAACCTCATTCCCAGTCATGTTTCCCTTGTTCATGGAGCTCAGTCCCATAGGCCTCCTTGCTGAGTTTGGTCCCCAAACTCACCAAGCAAGCTCCCACCTCAGGGCCTTTGCACTGGCAATTCTCTCAGCCTAGAATGCTCCTCCCCCTCAGAGGCAAGTGGTCACTCCCTCTCTCCAGCCAGGTCTCTGCCCAAATGTGACCTCCTCAGAAAGAGCTTCCCCGATCATCCTGTCAAAATAGCACTCATCATGAACCACTCCCCATCCCTGCCCTGTGTTATTTCTTACATCTCTATATGTGTTATGTAGATTCATTTGTTTATCGTGAACCTCCTGCACTAGGCACTGCTATGTCCCCGTGCCTGGAACATAGTAGGCATTCAATAAATATTTGCCAAATGAATGAAACCAGAGCCCTGGAGAAAGTTATTAGATCTGGCTCTTACTACCTGTTAACTTCAGGTGAATCATAAACTCTATGAAACCTCAATTCTCTAAAAAATGATGATAAGAATAAGAATAGTTCATACTCCTTAAAAATCCCAGGGTTTTGTAAGGACCAGAGGAGACAAGTCATGCGTGATATACTCTTTAAATATAAGTTATATTATTCTTAACGTATTATGCTTCTATCTCTGTTTTAGAATCCAAAATGAATAGGAATTGTGGTCCCTTTCCTATATTTGAGCCATCTTGTGTCAATAAATACAACATCCAGAAATCAAAAGTGCTCCCAAAGAGATGCTTCTCTATTACTCACTAGTTAATTATTGACTTGGCCAACTGTACACGATCTCAAATTTCAGCCACTTGGCAATGTCTTTCTATTTCCAACCTTTAGTTTTACATGTTTCATTGCATGTCTATTTATTCCTAAACCCATGTGTGTAACATAGTGAATATATAATACTTGTGTCGGTATAAATAATAAAGAGCTATGCATGCGTGATAGTTATTAACTTGAATGCCCTGGGCCCACGAGCAAGCATGATTTTACAAACCTCCATCAATAAGATGTAACAAATGCTTCCATTCTAAACACTCCTTGGAACAGCTCCTACCTTGCCTGTGCACGTTTTACTTATTTATTTTCCTTCCAACAATAAAACAATCAGTGACAGCCTGCTAGTTTTTTCCTGCTTATTTGAAAACACACATAATAATGCATTCTTTTGCAATGATTTTGTGTCACACAGAACAAAGCTTAACTTGGACAAATAAATAGTGGTCCGGATGTCAAGCAAGGGTTAGTGAGTACAGCTGGGCAGAGAACATGGGACAGGCCTCCTTTTGGAATCAGCAGCCGAAGGGAAATGGTCTGGGTATTCACCAGCCTGAGCCTGCACCTGTTTAGCCAAAGAAACATCCTCAGTGAATTTACATGACTGCTAGAGCTAATGGTGATGGTGATGTTGGCGCGGTAACAGGCTGTTAATTTAGTCTGAAAACAGGGATGCAATTTCAGAGAAAAGAAAAAGAAGAGTTTGCAGATGCACCATTTGTCCTAAACACAGAGACTCTGCACACCTTTGCTAGGCATGGAACATGAGGGGGTTGAGCTAGCTGTTCACAAATGTTCCCTCCAGTTCATACATATTTCGGGCTTCATAGTCTGCTTTTACATTTTCCTCCAGCTGCTCATTCAGAGAGGAGCTGTTAGTGTCAGGGGTGGAATTTGAATGGAATTAAACAGCCCTCACTCCACCTCACCTTTCTCTAAGCCCCATCCCTTCCTGCCAGGGATGTTTGTGCTCTTTCTTGGTAACTCAAGTTCAGAAGAAAAAATTACTCTCCCATAATATTCTATTGTACTGTTGAAAGTCCTAGTTTCAATACCTGCTTCTTGCCTCTCCCCAACCCCAAAAGGACCCATGAATAACTAGTGAGTTCATTCAATGGCGAAGCACATCTGTCAGCAATGAAAGCAGGCAGCCCTTCCCAAGGAACAGCACTGAGGTGTGCTGATGATAGTACAAAGGAAATTGTTAGCATGGTCTTCATCCTTGCCCTGGGGGAGCTGTTTACCTACAAGGTATCCTAGAGATATACCAAAAAAGGGAATCACAAAGAGGTTGTCTCAGAAATGGCTGAAGCATGTCAATTTGGCCACTGTTTGCTTTTTCAGCCTCATTTCCCTTTCTTTCACGTTCTCTGGTCCCCATTATACCTTAGTCTCCAAACTTTTGCCCAAGCTAACCTTTGCCTAGAATGTCCTCCCCACCCCTTGCTTTCCTAAATCCTACCCTTTCCTAAAAGGCCAACCCAAATCCTCCCTCCCCAAGGTCCCCATCTTCCCTGAGCTGAAGCCCCCTCAAAGCAGTCGAGCTGAGATTCAGATTGTGCCAGAAAAAACTTGCGCTGGGCTCCCCACCTCCTTAACCACGTCTGGCTCGTGGCCACCTCGGGCGGTGCACTGGGGCCATTCACCAAACATGTTGCTCATGACGATGGGTTATAATAGTAGATTAATTTCACTCACGTATCTCAAGCTTTAGGCCTATTGCTTATGTAGAAATATTGTTTTGCTCACAGATTTAGAAAAAAATTAGTAGAAACATTTCATGGAGGCGATTGTTTGATCTCATGAAGGACATGCTTCTTGGGGGCAGGGGCAGGTATGGAGTGGATCAGGGGCATAGACCTATTTCATCAGTCAAGATACCACGTCTATGCAGGCACTAGTGACTCATAATTTGTGGCCAAAGTCAGATGATGAAAGCAATGTGACATTTGATGCTGCCCCTTCAAATTTTGTCTCTCTTGGATAGTACCAAGTCATGACATTTTGACCTCTGTAGAGATGACCTCAGTGTCCCAGGTAAGCCACTCCTGATCAGCCTGTGAGCCCTGCAAGTCTCCTCTTGCCCCGAATCCCTGCTTTAGGTGCTCAGTCACTGGTCCTACCTACCCAGCCAGGGTGGACTCCCTGGCTTTTTGTAGCTGTGGAAGACTGATTGGCATTTTTACTAATCTGGGGGAGCAATGGACAGGGTATCACTCTTCAGGTGGCCTGTTTCCCACCCCATCCCCGCAAGGCCCAAGTGCTGCCATTAGCAGGTCAACGTGACTATCTGCTCTGGGCCCATTTCCATGCCTTGCTCATACTCTACTCTTTATGAAATTTACTCCACTGTGATCTCAAGCCCATTTTCTCCCCCTAAAATATGTTGACTAGCATAATAATCAAAAGAAAGGCTTTGAACTGCCACGAGGCCTTTCATCTTATGATCTCAGAGAGCTTTACCAGGCACTCAATAATTAATGTACTGAAAGTGACACAAAGACACAAAGACAGAGCAACCTAAAAGACCAAGTCCATCAAAAAAAGACCTTTTTCTTTGGAAGCCAGGAGGGCCTCGGAGGGATAATCACCCACCAGTGGGCCCAGCAATCCCTGGGCATGTGGGATGAGAGGCTGCAAACTATCCAAGAACTGGCTCTTCTCTTGACCTAATGTTTCAAGTGGAGAAGCGACAGTTACCAGGGAGACCCCTGAGATCATGCAGTGAGTGCCCTGGGAGGGTGTGGGCCATTTTCATAAGAAGAGCTGGGGGCTCCAGTGTGGAAGAGCAGTACTGGCCACTTACACATTCATGATGACTTAGGGCTCTCTTTCAGAGCCATCCACCCATGTGATCCTTGCAACAACCCTGATAGTCAACCTCTTTTACAGATGGAAAGATTGAGGCTCAGAAAGCACAACTGCCCTACCCAAGGTTGCACAGCTTGACATGTGGACCAGCCAGGAATACCACTGTACAACACAGGCCTGTTGGAGGTGATATTGATTCCCCTGGAGAACAGGGACATTGAATTAAATGCAGAAGAGAGACATTGACCAGATCACAGATGTCTGCAGCTTTCTCCTAACTGAGGACAACAGATCCCAGGAGGTCAACAAGGAAGGTGGCCTAGAAACATGTACCTTCAGTCAGGGTGACTGGCTCTCCAGGGCCTCAGGCTCAGCCAGCATTGTTTCCATAGCAACCACCACCAGGCCTGATGCCTGAGCCCTCGAAATGGGGCCTTGGCTGGTCCAGGGGATCGACGCTTAGTGTGAGGGGAGGATGAGGGACAGACACTTTCTACTAACTTCCAGACCTTTCAGGAGAAAGAGTCTATCCTCCAAGAAGCCACAACCCACTGCCACATTGCTCAGCACAAAGACCTCTTCCCCCCTGGCTAGACTCATTTACAGAGACAAGCTGGTGTGCTAGAGAGAGACCAGGATTCCTAGGAACAGTCATGTTATTGCCTGACCTTGGGTAAGCTGCTTAACCTTTCAGAAGCTTTGTTTCTCTGCATATAAAACAGAACTCATCATGCTTTCCCAGCCAACTTTGGGGATGCTCAGAGAATTAATGAGACAGTATATACAAAGCCCTCAGGCTCTTTTGAAGAAAAGTACACTAGAAATCCTTGCTCTCTTACTAAGGGGCATTGTGACGATGATACATTCTGAGACATTCTTCACCTGTATTACTAAAATAAACTCAGTGGGTATTAACATAGACAGGCCAACAGCCTAATTAGCTACGCCCGACTCTAAAGCTGCATCACCCTTTAGCTTCCACTAGTCTTGCCCTGTGAACAGCGGTGGTCACTGCCACCCTGGCCCCTAAGCAGAAGTTCCAAGTGAGAGAGTTGGAAGGGGCTGTGGAGACTAATAATCTATAATATGTCTTCCTGCCACATAGATGAGGAAGCCCAGACACAGGAAGGGATAATGCTTTGCCCAAGGTCATCTCGTTCATGAGAAATCATGAGATCCAGTCTTCTGTCCCCCTTTCTGTGTCTCACCCACCATGGCAGAAGGGAGGAGGGAAGGGAGGAAGGGGGAGAAATTGGGAGCCATGTTTTGCTCTTTAGACCTTTGAATTTATGCTCTGTGCAATACTCTGGGATGAAATAAACAAAACTAAGGAAGAAACCAATACTTCATGTGTGATATGCACACTGGGTGCTATACAACCCTAGTCTTATACAAGTCCCACAATTTTCTGAGTAAGAGATTATTACCACCATTTTCCAATGAGGGAACTGAGGCTCAGAGAAGTTGAGTGACTTGTCCAAGGTCCTAGAGCCAAAAGGGATGGTGTTAAGATGAACTCATTCATTCACTGGCCATTTATTGGGGATCTCCTGTGTGCTGAGCTCTGCCCCTGGCAGGAGGGGTGCGTTCATGAGTAGAATCAAACACGGCCCTCCTGGGGCTTCCAGGCTAAGGAGCTTAGTGTGTGGTGGGCAGCAGAGAGCTGTCCACACAGCCTCTCAACTCCTTGCAACGTCTCGGTGCTGGTACACGTTGTGGCAGAGAGATGCATGGCCCTGTGGGACTGTGGAATGGGGAGTTTGACTTCATCCTGAAAGCCAGGGAGGATGCTTGTGAAGCCGAGGCCTGAGTGAGGCCCTATAGCAGATGAGTAGAGTTAACTGGTTAAAGGGAGTGGGGTAGGGTGGGAGGCCAGAGAGGGCAGTGGTCTATTCAAACTCAAGTCTCTCTTAGTCTAGAGTACCTGCTCCACACCACCAAGAAGGGTGAGGTATCACTGAGGAACCTGAAGGATGGACCAACCACAGTGACACAGTCCAGCAGAGGAACCTCTGGAGATGACATTGACTGCACTGGAGAACAGGGACATTGAAATAAACATAGCAGAAAGAGATTGACCGGATCATAGATGCCTGCAGCCTTCTCCTCACTGAGAACAACAGATCCCTCCAGGCCATCCAGGAAGGCACATGGAACTGCCACCTAGCATGGTTCCACCCCATGGCAGGACTGACCTGCCTTGCCAGTCATCCTCCTGCCTTTCCTTTGACACTCAGCCTGTTGGCCCAGCCTCCTGCAGAGAAGGGGCCTGGAATCCACCAGAAGGTCTCAGCCTTCCCTTTGCTCTGAAATCAAATGCCCTTCTGGAAAAGTGAAGGGTTGACACTGCCCCAGGACCAATGAGCCCGGGGTTGCACTCTCCTCCTCAGGGATGAGGCCAGCACAGACAGGTCCTTTCACCATCTTTTATTCTGCTTTAAGTATTCCATGACAAGAGGCAAGAAGGGAGGAGGCAGCAGGGAGAGAGAGAAAAGAGGGAGGGAGGAGAAGGAAGTGACGGGGAGGAGGCTCCCATTAAGGAATGGAGCCGAAAAGAAGAGAAGAACAGCGGAGAGGGAAGAAAGAAATCATCTGGTATTTTTCACTATCTGGAAGTTACCAAGAGAAAGTTATTCAAAGCACCACTGTAAAAAAGCCATAAAACACCTTGGGGAAAACATGAAAGTCACACTGCCACCATACAGATGAGCACCCTGGAATTAGCTGCCAAAGCAATGTCTAAAAAGAGGAAATTCAATGGCCCACATTGCTGCCTCCTCCCCTCCTGCACAGCTCCCACCCCCTCCAAATCGCCTGGCTCTGAAGGCAGAGGCAGTAATTTGGAGCCAGCAAGTGTGAAGGAATGTTGAAGCTGTTATTTGCCTTCATGCAGCACATCTTGAGTGCATCTTTTAGAATATAATTTGAAATACACTTTCAGTTTTACTGTAGAAAATCTGAAAAAATCAAGAAGGCCTAAAGAAGAAAATAAATATCACCCGTACCTCTAGCATCCCGAGAACCCAGTGTTAACATTTTACAGCATATTGGTTTGTGACTTGGTTTTCACTCACTTAACAAGTTTGGCTGGGAAGCATGTTAAGAAGGGCAGGAGAGAGTTCCTCTGCACCATGAGATCTGTTCCCAGGGCAGGGAGGAGATGTCATCCTTTGGAACTACCCAGTGGAGGGGCCCACACCAGGCAGCTCACCTGTGGAACACGGATGTTGCAACTGTGGAAAATCAGGATGTTCTTGGGCTGGGTAAGGACCTGCTGTTAAATGCAGCACAGGTTCAGAGAGAGCAGAGGCTGGTCTTTAGTAGGAAGGGCAAGCCCGTGGGGATTTGAGAGACAGCTGGGATATGAACGCACGATAGCGCAGAAAGAAGCAGATACGTTGTAATGTGTATCCTCAGCATGAGTGGGGGTCGGGAGTGAGCAACTTTTGCTCTGGTAGGTGCCTTGGAGGAGTCATAAGAAGGAAAGACCATAGAAATGTGATATGTCAGTGCTTGAACCTAGATGTTAGGTTCAGTACCTTGATTTTATGACTTGGAAGGGATACACAAGTGGAACTCCATCTCACTCTCCAAGGGACAGCCAATGAAAGTAAACTAGAGACACAGTCTTATCTCTGCAGCCAGTGATGGCCCACAAATGCATGGCCACTCTTAAAGCCTCTTCATCTAAGCCTTTGATCCTCAAAAAGGCTTAATAAGATAAGAAAAAAAAAATCCCAACTTACGGAAAAGGAAAATGAAAATCAGAGAGGTTGTCAATGCTTCCCAACCTTTTTTCATATCGTGATATGCACAGAAAATGATAATATTTGTGGGGCCCACTGGAGTACACTGAAGAGGCTACTTGCAGAGACACTGGCCAAAGGGCTTCAGCCAATCCTGGTCTGGCCCAGCCTCCCAGAGTGCTGATGGGCTGGATGGGTCAGTGACTCTGCACAACTGTAGGCCATCTGCAGCACACGCAGAACCATGGCACACCGCTGGAGAAAAAGCTCTGGACCAAGAGATGTGGCCACAGTCCCACAGTGAGAAGTGACAGACACACTGTACCATCACTCTACATCTTGCCCTGGGGACATTTCCAAACAGCAATAGAGATCTTAGCCACAGAAGGCTCCTGGGGCTTACTCTGGACAGTCGAGTCAGGAAAAGAGCAGGTGTGCCTCATACTATGTCATCACCCACACAAAGCAGGGGACATGGGTGAATAAAGGTCTTGAAGTTGGATCTGAGAGGACCTTGGGAAGTTCTCTTAAAGCATTTGTAACTTCTAAGAGGCTTCACCAAAGAAAAGCAGTAAAACCTGGCTCTTTTCTCTACTTTAGGAAATTCGGAAAATAATTTTACAAAATGGTAATTGAATAGCCAAAAAGTAATGATTACAAATGAGCAAGTTAACTCCTGTGCGTAGCCTCATCTGTCATCATGTGAGCGTCTTCTCAGAAGTCCCATCAGGATTAGGGGCTCATCATGACTGATGACACTGGCCGACCACGATGGCTTGGCTCCCTCCCTCTCCCCTTCAATCATGGTTGCAGGAGGAGCCTTCTAAAGTTTAAGCATAAACTCTGAGAAATTGCTTTTGGCAATGACTCCAGGAGTAGCTTTCAAGATAATGGACTCTTTTTCTGCAAGTGGCTCTCTATCTCCCCAAGACTTCCTGGGTCTTGCTGTCATTCGTGATTCTGGGCAGCACTAGGACATGGCGGCTGCCGGCAACAGGTATAAGAGACACTAAACCTCTGGCCTGCTGAATAGAAGGGTATATTAGATATGGGTGGGTCACACTCAGGCAGCATCTACACAACATTAAAAGTCTGGATGAAAAATGAGAATATTTCTTCAACCCCCTATTATCTCCAAGTACAAATGAAAGATTTCCATTTTCATTAGGTCAATATCAATCCAGCCCAAGAGAAGCAGTCAGGACCAAGAATTAAAGGTATCTGGAGCAGATGAATATAACATGGGCTAACCGGGTAATACTTCTTCTACACCCTATGATTGCATATCAAGAACACTCCTGACTCCTAGGGATGTTCTGTCAGTGACTTTGATGGTGTTAAAGCTGAAGTTAATTCCCTGCTAATTGCTCACACTCAGCAGTGGGCAAGGAGGAGAGGCCTCACTTTGCCCTGGGCGAACCCAGGGTACACTGGGTAAACACTGGGTAAACCCTTGACATTTGTGCAGGATGCATCCAGAGACTCCCGGAATCTCCACATTCATGAATATTGTCGTAGCATATCATTACCTCTATAAAATGCATTGCCATGATAGGCAGAAAACAGCAAATCACTCACCATCTAAGTGACTGGCAACCACGCCCAGCCTAATAGGATGTTTTTCAAATTCTTATCTCAGCAAAATAACAATTTATTACATATCATGTAATTTGGAGTTACTTGCAAATAGCAGAAACTGTGACTATTAAATCTGCAATTACTAAGAAGTTGCTGTAATCAGATTATGAAAGAGGAACAAAAATCAGATACAAAAGCTACTTTTTTCTACCTACACTAAGGTCTCAGACTCTGAAATGGGCATGGGAGGCAGGAACTGTGAACACACACTCCAGAAGTTCCAGCCACGGCTTCCCCACTGTCCACACTTGCAGAACAGTGCAGTTTTCCTGCCCAAGGTCAGTGCCAATTATATCTGTACTAGGTGGAAAGACTTGAGGAAGGCACATTCATGGTTGCCAACTGTTGAAGAATGATGTAGACTGAATGTTTTGTATCCCCTAAAATTCATATGTTAAAACCTAATCCTCAATGTGATGGTATGAGAAGGTGGGGCCTTTGGGAGGTGAGGCTTTTAGCAGAGGTCTCATGAATGGGATTAGAGCCCTTATAAAAGAGGCCTAAGAGAGACCCCTCACCCCCTCCACCATGTGAGGATGCAGCAAGAAGGCACCACCTATGAACCAGCAAACGGGCCCTCCCCAGACAACAAATCTGCTGGTGCCTTGATCTTGGACTTCCCAGCTTCCAGAACTGTAAGCAATAAATTTCTTTATAAGCCACCCACTCTATAGTATTTTTTCATAGTTGCCCAAACAGACTATGGCAGGGAGACCCCAAAGATAAAGACATTGAGTTCCTGACCTTTAACGATGGATGTAAGGGGAGTGGCTATGAGACTGGCAGAGAGAAGCACCAGAACGTGCAGCAGCTTCCAGGGGCTGGGGGCAGGAAGGAGCCCAGGAAGAGAGTAGGAGGAAGGCCACTTGCAGAGCAAATGGGAGAGCATGACACCAAAGAGAAAGACACCTGACTGGCTGCTGGGGCTCTTGCCCTGCAAGGTGTCCCTGCAGAGTAACCCAGCCATGCTCCCTGGAAGTCACATAGGAAGTGTTGACCAGATCAGGGAAGAGAAAACCTGGTCTCACTCAGCAGAATGAAATGGCCAGGGCCTCTTCCAGCTTTGAAACCTCATTGTTTATAAAGGCATGTGGCAACAGATGTGGGATTTATAAAAAGGGGCTGCAAACTACATTAAGGGGAAAGGAGGTCAGATGAGGAACCCCAGGTGGTACCATATCATCTTGGAGTTGAGATCCTGGGCTGCCTGTCAGGCTGGCTTGAGCTCAACTCATAGCTCTGCCACTTACTAGCACCCGTGTGACTTCGGGCAAGCTATTTATTTTAACTTCTCTAAGGTTTGCTTCCGTCCTCAGTGACATGGGAACAATAACAGAACCAACCTTACATACTTGCCTTGACAATGCTGTGAGAGAGTGCTATGAACCATGTAGCACAAGGCCTAGTATACAGTAACAGTGCAGTAAATGTTATTTGTATTATCATAAATAATAATTCATTGTTATTATAGTAAATAAAATGCTGGAAAAAATTTGACCCCAGCCATTTGAGTTCTAAAACTTTAGGGAAGAGTTGTGTGATCACCATAAGAGAGAACATTTGCTTTGTAGGCAACAAGTAAAGATGTTTGATCCAGACACATGGGGATGAAGCAGGTTTTCAGGGCCGTGTAGGCAATGTGGGAAGGGGTTGGAGGGGCTGTCTTCAAAAAGGTGACAATGGGAGCTTTGGTCTGCTGAGCCTGTGGCCTGCAGATCCTGGCAGACTGTTGGCCAGTATCAGAGGGTCCTGAACTTGAAGTTGCTGTAATGCTGGAGAGCCAGTAAAAGCATCAATCAGGTCACCAAGGTGAGAACTCAGGCATGGAAAAACAAGTTAGGGAGCCAACAAGGGGACTTGGAGAACAAGCAGGGGGACGGGGCGGGGCATAGAAGCAATGCTGGGTCCAGGACTCAGCCTCCTTCTAACCATATGTCCAAGATTCATCGACTTGGTAGTCAGGCAATCGATTACCAAGGCCCTTCAACCACATTCAAATCCCCACAAAAGGCACTGCAGAAAGTCTGCATCCCGATCTGCTCTGAAGAATCATGGAGATTTCAGGTTTCAAAGTGTATCAGAAAAAGGAGATTGGCTAATGTTTTCAGACTTTTTTTTAACAGGAAAAGAGGATGGAGTTCAGGGACCACAGAACTGTAAGTTTAACAGTGCTCTTTGGCAAACTTCTGAAATGGATAATTAACCAGATGGCATGAAAGCCTTTAGAAGCAGAAATTGACCATAGGAACACAAAACTAGTTCAGTGGGAATGAGATGAGGTCAGATGCAGGATAATATCTTTACTGTCAAAAGAGCAACCTTTCCCTGCTCCCCCCCTAAAAAGAAAAAGGAGTTCAAAACAAAGACCTCTGTAAAATAAATAGATCATGATCTCTCTCTCTCTCTGAAACACACACACACAAACACACCAAAATACAAATAGCTAATAAATACTTGACAAAAGTTCAACTCCAGCAGTCAAAGAAAAGCAGATTAAGACACTGATATGCTACTTTTCACTTATTGAATTAGAAAATATTTAAAATAATTTTTAACAGTTTAAATAATTTAAATTAAATTTAAAAACATTTTAAAATTAATTAGGCTCAGCACTGGTGAGAACAATGAGATAGATAATTCTACACATTCCTGGTAGGGGTATAAATTATAAATTTAATGTCATTTTTTAGTAATAATGTAATAATGGTTAACAATGATGAGTGCTTATTATGTGTAAATGTCTATGCACATGGATCATTTTATTTATTTATCACAACTCTATGAAACTCTATGAAGAAATTAAAAGGGTAAGAGTTTCAAATGCCCCAGAGATTCTGATTCTCACTTATCATCTCTTGAGGGGAAGAATGGAAAAGTGTAAGCGAGGGGATGAGATAAGAGAAAACTGGACATCCTATTGCCCCATTTAAAGTAACAACACTGCACTACCCTGTTGATAAGGATTCATTAGCAATTTTGGCAACATATAGAATCTAAGAATGTTCATACCTTTGTCTTTGATTCTCTCCTAAGAAAATGTTCTAAATTTATAAAAGTGATGAACAATTAGTTTTCAGTGATTTTATAATAGTAAATGTCATCTCAGTTGGAAACAACTTAAATTTCTAGCAATAAGTAGAATGATTTTAAAAATAATAATAATAATAGTAATAATAACTTTTATTGCTTGCTCATTATGTGCCAGGTGCTAGTTTAAGCTTTACTTGAATTATCTTATGTATTCCTTAAGAAGATCTTATAAGCCATACTTTGTAATTATCCCTATTTTGCATATAAGGAAACTAAGCCACAGAGAAGTTAGCAATTTGCTTGAGATCACAAACCAACCTATGGCAGCACGAGGATTACAGCCCAGGCTGGCTCACTCTGGAGCTTTCACTATTAACGATCAAACTCTCTATATTTAATTCCTTTTCATGATGGAATATTATGGAGCCATTAGAGATAATGTTTTCAAAGAGTTTTTGATAACATAGGGAAATATTTACATTATATGCTTGGAAAATAGCATCTATAGAATGATCTCAGCTATGTGAAAAATATACAAAGAAAATGCCTGGAAGGAAATACACCAATTAACAGTAATTGCCTTCGAATGGTCTGGTTATGAGTCATTTATTTTCTTCTTTATACTTTTCTGAATTTTTCTAATGTACTAAAATAGGCATGTGTCATTTTTATTTTTTTAAATCCAGAGTGGAAAAAAGTAAGTCATGTTCATGCCAAATTACTCTTATTTCCATTTTGACAGTGTATCTTAAAATTTGACAAAGTAACTTATATTTTAGCACATTAAGAAATGGAAACAAGGGAACAAATTTAACCAACAAAAATGCCTCAAATTATTTATTAATGGAACAAAGTTTCTTGTATTAAGTAAATAAAAGAGGACCAAGATTAAAGCTTATGCACTCTTGAATTCCTACTCTCCCTGCCCCAGTATCTAGCACAGTGCCTTATGCAGTAATATCTTTAGGCAAATATTTATAGTATGAATGACTTTATCTTGCTCAATATTTTTTTTAATCATTGACAAGACATAGAAGAAATGCTTATTGAATTTGTAGTGATAACTGATACCACAGAAAAAAGAATCAAGATTTGAAATTGTCTAAGCCATATACAGGATGAAATTTAATACTCACTAAAGTTTCCAAAGTTATCAATTGTTTGTGTATCAGCAGTCCTAAACTGTTTTTATCAGTTGAATTGCTGATTTTGATTCTAGAAACATCCCAGGGAAATAACTGAGAATGTGTACAATGATCTAACCCTAGTGATGTTCATTTCAGTACTTGAATTAGATTTGTAACAGTTGATGATAGGTTGAATATACTGTGGGCATCCTTAAAATAGAATATTATCCAGTAAAAAGCTGTTTTAGAAATGTATTTATTAATAAAGATATATTTTTATAACATATTAAGTAAAAAAGGCAGATTATAAAACAATATAAACAGTGTGATCCTAATTTGGTTAAAATATATAGGTGATAACTAGAGATAAATGCATGAAAACAGAGCAGGAGGCTATACATTAAAATGTTGGGAGTAGATTTTTTGCATGGCATAATTATGGGTAGCTTACTATATTTGTATTTTTTCATTGTGCTCTGATGAATATGAATTACTTTTGAAATCCAAATGTAAAAATATTCTCTATGCAACTATAGAATGTACTTTGGGGTATTGCAGTTGGTGCTTATTTTACAACATTTCATGTAAAAAAACAAACAAAAAGAGTCTGGATGTACGATTGCCCCAAGCTCTGTATAGCTAGTAATGCAGCATGGCAGCTACAAAGATGTTAATTTCAATCTTAAGTGACACCACTAGAAGCAAAACCTCTAGACTATGGGTATAGCAGTGACTCTTCTGGGCTCTGCAGTGGGCAAAGCACAGTGATAATATTGCATTCAGTTCTTGCATCGCTTTAGGAAAAGAACTGACAAAGCAGGGAGTCCAGAGTACAGCAGGCAGGTGGCAGAGACATCTGCCATGGACATGGTTTGCCCAGAAAAAGAGAGTCTACTGGGAGGCATCACCTCTACCAGCCTTCTCGACTTGGTGTCTGTTTTCTTTTATTAGTACATAATCCTCCCTGAGTATCTACCACTAGGTAGCATTCTGGGATGGTGCCCTAGATTACCAGAGGACACCTACATGGAGGGTGGAAAGTGGTATGAGTTGTAATTGGAGTTAGACTCAGAAGGAAGAGAAAGGTTGTAATGAGGATAATTGAGCTAAGGTGAGAGGGAAAAAGACAAGTGCGAGAGGGGAAAAGGGGAAAACCACAAGCCTGGTGGGCCTAAAGTGAGGCAGGAACTGGGAGGAGAACAGTGGGGAGGGAAAATTACTCACCAAAGTGCGGGGCCTGAGAAGGTTTCAGTCGCCCATGGAAACAATCTAAATATTTTCAGTAACAAAACCTGAAACCTGACTCCTACATCAGTGAGCACATTGGCCTTCTTCACGCTGACAATTTAATTGCCAACAGTTTCCCTGGGAATGGAGACAAGCTCTACACATGGCAAGGTCCTCATTTCCATTCAGCCTCACCTTGGGCCGGGCATGCATGACTGTGGGTGAACAGGGCAGAGAGGTTGATTTTGTCCAGAGCCTCTTTGCCAGAATGTGAATGCAGGGCCAGGTCCATGATGTAAATGCCATCTTTAACTCCAGGTGGCATTGCTGACAAACACCCCCAAGGCAAGCACTCAATTGCTTTTCCCATAGCAGGTATGGGCTAATGACAATAACCCCTCCTTTGATCACCCTTGTGACTGAGGGCCTGAGTTTCCAGGCTGCTTGACCTGGACTGAGACCTGAGCTGGAGTTGAGAGAAGAGATGAATGGTACTGCCTCTGTTATAGGTGGTAGGCAAATTGCTCCATGGCTGTGGGCCTCAGTCTCTGCATTTGTAATAGAAAGGGCTAGGCTAATTGATTGTCAAGGCCACTCCTGGCTCTGAATTTACCTACAGGCTTTATATCTGTATGTTAGATGCTCCACCCACTGTAGATTCAACATTGGATGTGACTTATCAGTCCAGTGATCTAACCAACAGAAGCCAACAACGACAGCTCGGGCCAAGGAACCCCTGGCAGGAGAGACCTCTGGCATGTCAACCCTGACCTGTTCTCTCATACTGGCCAGATGAGCAAGGATGCCATAGGTTACAATCTCAACTGGGACTGCAACCTGAAGAGCTTATCCCCACCCTTTCCTTTGCTCTAAGACAGATAGAGCAGCACAAAGCAAGACCTTCCTCTATACACAGCTGCAGCCCCACCCAGGTGACAGCTGCAAAGGCCAGCCAATGAACAGGGCCTGGACATCCTTCAGTGAAGGACTCATAACAATGAATGCCTGTTGCACTTGGGCAACATCTCAGTTGCACTTGGGCAACATCTCAGCCAAATATCACAATCATGGCCAAGCTCCAGGCAGTGGAAGGAGAGGAAACTCAATATCCCAGGGAAATAATTCAATCACAGCAGCCTTAAACAGACCAAGAAAAACAAGCTGTGTTCTTGCTGGGCTCTTAATATGAACTTTTTCTGACATTGAACTTCATGATTTGCCTATCCACGGGTGGGGGTAGGGGAGCAAAACAAACAATTCATTTCCATATTGATATTCCATAAGCCAGCAAAGATCTTCAAAGCCTCTACTACCTTTCATTTGTTTCTCTCCAAACTTGCTAAGAAGTTTCCTTTACTTAGACGAATTTCCTTTGTCTCATTTAGAGGTGCGATGTTCACCTTTGGAAAACTGGTTTTCAGGGCAACCCGTTTCAGGCTGGCCTTTGCTCATCAGAGAAGTCTAGCCTACCGTAGCTGGTTAAGCACACAGGACAGGTGGGACTCACCTTGGTCCTATGAAATTAAAGAATAGAGGGAGGAGGAAATAGACTTCAAAAGAAAAGCCACCTCCTTTCAGCAAAGGAAGAGGATGAGAAGAAGGATTCGTGGAACAGCCCAGATCACCTTCCCTTTGCCATTAGTGAGCCCTAAGGACCAATTCCTCTTTGACTTGGAGCCTGTAGTTTTGACAAAAGTCCCTGAACATGACTCCTAAATTGATTTTAAATCCCTCTTCAGAAGACATGAAATGATAAAACACAGTGTCTTTTAGAGACAATCTGCCAAAAACCACCCAACAGATGGGGGCTTAAAATTCTGTTACCCTGCAGCCTGCCAGTCTTTGTTTAAACTTAAGAGAACTGCAGGTGTTAAATGGGACCCCCGGATCTCAGGCCTCTTCAGGGTGTAGGTTCTAATGAGGACTCTGTGAGAATTACCAGACAACTGGATCAGGACAGTCCTGCAGGCTCCAACCAAGCCCATTTTGTGGTTCACATGGAGGTCCCAAAACATGCAAAATCTCCCTCTAAAATCCAAAGTACTTAGACCATGTTTTCTTTAATTGAAAATTTACAAAGAAGGCTCTCAGAGAACATTGGATTTCTATGCCACTGCATGCAAAATTTAGGCTTACAATCCAAAATACCTAAAGCTTGCAACTTTTCCTATTTTCATATTAGTTTTGTACATGACTTTGGTACTAGCAGATGCCTAAGAGAGTGTCTCATCCAAACCCAACACACACAGAGGGATCTGGGGCCCACAGAGGAGGAGCTACTCACTCAAAGCTTTGCAGGATGTTGGTGGAAGAATAAGATCCCATTTTGGTGCAGTGTCCTTCCTGATATCTCTGCTACTCTGGGTCCACAGTGATGGGAGAGACATTATGCAGGGGGTGGACTGGACCAAGACAGGGAAATGTGCCACTGCAGTTATCTATTGCTCTGTAGCAAACCACTCCAACACTTAGGGCTTAAAACAATGACACCATTTATTTTGCTCACAATTCCACAGCTTGGGCTGGGCCTGGCAGGGGCAGCCCACCTCTGTTCCTCTCAGGGTCAGCTGGGGCATTCAAACGCTGGGGACTGGAATCATCTGAAGCTCATTCACTCACGTGTCTGGTGGTTGATGCTGGCTCTTGGCTGGGATCCCCACCTGGGGCTGGAACTCCTGTAAATGGCCTTTCTGTGTGGCTACCAGGCTTCTTCACACATGGCGGTGGGGCTCCAGGAGGGGCATACCGAGACAGAGCCACATGGAAGCTATATGACCTTTCCCAATACCACCTCAGGGAACTTGCTGCCACTTCCACTGCATTCTGTTAGCTAGACGTGAGCCACCCAGGCAAGCCCATGTTCAAGGAGAAGGGAATTAGACTCTACTTTGAGGTGGAAGGCATGTCAAATAATTTGCAGCTATGTTTTAAAGCCACCACATAAGCCAAAGATGTCTTTTTCTACTACATGGGGGAGAAAATGGGGGCTAGGTTTCCACTTTTTAACAGTCCCACAGGAGAGCTTGCTTTACTCTGTGCCTACCATGGATTGGGTGCCATGTTGCATGTTCTGTATATATTATCTCATTCTGGTTTTGATCCTGACAATAACAGAAGCCATTCATCTTAGAGATCTTGTTTTTGCCAATTTCACTCAACTAGAAAGTAGCAGAGGCAGGTCCCATCCCAGGTCTGGACTGAGGGCCCATTCTCTTCTCATAAGTTATTCTTCCTCTGCAGTGGGCAGAAACTCTCTCCCTGGAGGTACAACATCCCTGAAGATTCTGAGCTCTCTAGAACTCAGATGTCTGATGGGAGAGATGTCTCTCCCATCACTGATTGAACCCTCTGCCATATGTAATAGAATGAGCAAAACCCTCTCTCCCCGTTGCCGGCAAGATCTACTTCCTACGCAGATGGGCAGAAAGCTGAGATGCCCAATTGGGTTGGAGTTCTCCTGGTGAAACCATGGATACCTCTGTGCTAATGGCGGGATCAGTGGTTCTTTGCCTGCTGGGATCTCTTTCAGGCCCAGCTTAAATGTCACCATCTAAGAAAGTCTTCCCTGGATCACACTATCAAAGGAGGTTTCTCCATGCTGGCACATTCCATCACTGCCCACGGTTTTCCTTCTTCATGGAGTGTGTCCCAATCTATAATTATATATCTCCCTAGTCACTTACTTTTTGTCTAACTCCTGCCACAGTGCCTAGCAGAGAGTGGGTGCTAAATAAATATTTGTTGGATGAATAAATGACTGAAGTAAGGAATAATCCCAGACTATGAAAATCTTGAGAGCAATAGAGCTTCTACTTTTGGCTTCAGGATGCCAGGGCCGCAGGTCTACACCCCTAAGCTCCACTGTGGAAGAATCAAGTATAATAACAGCGATCTTAATGAAGTATGTACTATGACTCAGACACTCTCCCGGCACTTTATGACTGTTATCTCACTTAATTCTCACAAAAACTCTGTGACATAAGTATTCCCACTTTAAAGATGAGGAAACTGAGGTTCAGAGAAGATATGTAATGTGCCCTAAGCTAACACTGCCAGGAAGAAGCAAAACTAAGATTCTCACTGGGGTCCATTTGACTCCTCAGCCTGCTCTTAGCTATTAAGCAATACTTCCAACTATGGGTTTCATTAAAGGTTTGATTTAAAAAAATTAAAAAGTAGCTGGAGATCAATTTTAAACAATTAATTTTTGTGGAAAATGAGGACTACTTACTTCTATCTCCAACACATTGCCAACATAAAGTAGTGTTTGGACCAGGTCCATGCATGTTGGTGACAGGTCCCCAAATTGCATTAATACGAATAGCATTTATGAGCCTCTTGAATCCTGAATCTTCAGGTTACAATAGGGAGTAATACAACAAGGTTTGGCTTTGAATAAGAGAATAATAATCATGATGTGCTGGGAGAGTGTCTGGGTCATAGTACTCATTAAGATCGCTGTTATACCCGATTCTTCCATTCCATAGTGGGGCTAAGGGTGTAGACCTGCCGTCCTAGCATGCTGAGGCCAAAAGCAGAAGCTCTATTGCTCTCAAGATTTTCACAGTTAGGATCATTCCTTCCTTCAGTCATTTGTTCATCCAACAAATATTTATTTAGCACCTACTCCCTGCCAGGATCTAAACTCTTCTCAGCTCAGCTCAGTTTTCTACCAGGCATAGCATAGTGTTTAATGCAACCCTTGGCACCCACGCCACCTGCAGCATCTCCTCTAACTGTGTGTTGTGATGTGCATGGGTAACTTGGAGACAGGTTGGTGAAAAGCCTGATGCTTTCTGGCCTCCTCCACAACTCTAGGTCTTTAGGCCAGTTTAGGAGGAAAAGTTCCTAACAATTTTTCCCAGTTGCTAGCTTTGAAATATCTATCGCACTCTAAGACTTTTATGTTTTCTATCAGTTCATTGGTTTGAACCGTATTCCCAGTGTCTTCTCACCAGGAAGAAAAAACTAGAATCTAGGTTGCATTTGCAAGCCCTTCTATTTGTTATGTTCATGCAGAAACATAATAGAATAATGGAGAAAGCCTTGTGATGTTATGCTAAACCATAGTCCTGAAATAAATCTCACGCAGTCCTATATTTTTTATAGAATTTCAGGGTTGGAAGGTACTTTAGGAAGCCACCAAGTCCAGGTCCCTTCTCAAAGCCTTGGCAATGACAGCTGGTTGGTCCTTTGGCCTTTCCCTAGTGGTTCCAAGTATGTTGGGAGGGTGTCCCTCTATTTCATGTGTGGCAGTGCTGACTGACAGCAAGGTCCTCCTCATTTAGATCTTCAACTTGACCTCCCTCAAACTGTCCTTTGGGAAGCTAGAAGGAAAATAGTCCATTTCTTCTCCTCTAATCAATGCTTTATTCACAAAAATATGTTCCAACCAGTCTGAAATTTTAAAAACTTATCATTGGAAACAGGTGCTCTTAAGAAAGATTGCTTTCATAATCAAACCTAAAAACAAATCCTAGGAACAATTATGCACAGGTAGTAGACATTAAAAAATAATGGTTGAATAAGGAACAAGGAATAAGGAAAATGAATGACAAATGAGTTTACTCATACCAATAAAAATTGGTGTGAGTAATTCTTTATAGATACTATTCTATATAGATATATCGATATGTATATATTCTTTATAGATACTTTTGGTATCTTTATAGATTTATAGATACTATTGGGTCATGATCAGGGTACACTGGTTTTGCTGTGGCAGGAGGAGAGCCTCTTCTGAACCTCAGAGGGAGGGCTGATGTCTCTGTCCCCCACCCTATCCTGGAAGACCAGAAGAAGCATCAGCTTATGTTTCCCATCCCCTCAAAGTCTAGCTCAGGGCCTAGTACAGAGTGAATGCTCAACAAATACCCCAAAGAATTTCCAGCAATGGAAAAAGTGCAGAGACCTGTCAGTCCAGTCATTTTCCTCCCAGAAATATAAAACGGAAACAAACTAGTAGTAGTATTCAGAGGTTATCTGGGTCTCTAATCTTAGAGGTTCCTATAATAGAAGGTTCTGTATTTGAATGTGCCACCAAACACCTGTTCGTTTGCTGTTGCTGTCTCAAGTTTCCTTGACAGACGACTACAGCCTGTCTAGCACACATTGTCAAGCTTTTCCTTCTAAAGAGGCAAGACCTAAAGAAAATTATTTTCAACTCAGACCAAGGTATAAAGGACAGTTGGCAAATCTTTCTGGAAAGCTACATGAAGCTACAAACAAAAGAATGAGTCATGTGCATCTTAAATCTCTGCTTCTCTGGGCTAGATGGTGGGTATAAACAGATGAGATTGTCTACTTATCTCTTCTGGGAAAACAAAAAATTGTTTAGAAGGGCATTCTAGTGTATTTCCCTTCTTAAAGGGTGTGTAAGACCCACAAGAAGAGATCCACATGGTGCCGTTGATCTGACACTTATTAGGTATGGACCGGCTTTCCAGTGCTGTGCAAAGACATCCATCACCCTGTTAATTATCACACATCCTGAGCAAGCTCCAGGAAGTCTGAGTCAGGACCCACGGGATGCTGGTGCTTTTATAGGAGTTCTTGGTCTACCCTAGAATGACACTTTTCTACTCAAAGATATGTTGACTAAAGTATGAATCAGCAGCCCACACATAGCAGGTGCTCCAAGCATATGGTCCAAGGCAACGCTTCTCAAATGCTAACGTGCTTATGAATCACCTGGGGATGGAGTTGGGAACGCAGATTCTGATTAATTATCTGGGGTGGAACCTGAGACTGCACTTCTAACAAGCTCCCAAGTGATAACTGCACTGCTGGTCCAAGGACCATACTTTGAAGAGCAGGTCATTCCTAGAATTTAGGGTTTAAGAGGCCCCTGGGAAGCATGTTGGAAAGGTACAATCCCAGGTCACCAACACCAAAGGTTTCAGCAAATCTGAAACGGGGCCATAGTTTTTGCATGTTTAATAAGTAACCTGCAGTGATTCAGCAGAAGGTATTTAGGGGACAGCATTTTAAGAGATATTGACACAGAAAATTTTGTTGAAGGTGTGTCCCCTGGCCTACTGTAGGAGAGAAACATTCACCTGGCATTCACTCCTCCTTACCATTTAGGAGTGGTGGTCACACTCTCAGGCACATCAAAATCACCTGGAGGGCTTGTTAAAGCTCAAAGTCCTGGGCCCCACCCAGCAGAGATTCTGATTCAGTGGATCTGGGGTGGGGTCCAAGAATTTGCATTGCAAACCAGTTTCCAGGTGATGCTGACCTTGCTGACTTGGAGGCCAAACTTTGAGAACCACTGGCCTTGGTGAAAGGTAATCTTTTTGCAATCAGCAGAGGAGCTTTTCAACCAACCCTCATTATGATATGCTTGGGGGTGCTAGCCGTGTCTTAATACAGCTCCTCAGTTGCTAAGCACCTCCCCCCCCAGAAAACAAATACTCCAAAGAAAAGGCCCTTTAGTCCAAAACAGATAATAGAGTTAAATAAATATTCTCAGGGCCCCAGAAAGACATATGGGACTGTGGTTCAACCAGGCCCAGGGGTCTCGGGCAGCAAAGTCCTCAGGCCAAAACGCAAGGAAAGACCTAAGGTTGCTGAGAGGGAGGGAAGCTGCTATACAGGGTGGTGGGACCCCATTCTCCTTCTCAGTCCCTGGAGGAAAGGAGGTCATGGCTTCCTCCTTGGCCCACAGCACTTCCAACCTGTTGAGCCCCATCATTTATTAACCCACATAAGGGAAGCTTCTGTTTAGCATAACAGCTATTTAATGGAAACTAGGGTGACCCTTGTTAGTTTGTTGAGATCTTGCCCAGATTCTGCAAGTCAGGGAAAGAGAAATGAGTCCCTTTGTTTCATGGGGTAGGAACCCGTTTTACTTGGATCTGCAGTAGTCAGAAGTGGGCGCCCTTCCCCTAAAACTGTTCCAGACCCTTGAAAACAGGTTCACGTCAGTATCTCAAGGGCAGTGTTAGCCAGAAGGAATGAGGGCTCCCTGCCAGAAAGGAACCATCTAGAGAAGTATTTCAGGGAAGAGGCAGCAGCCAGGAACAGCGTGTAATCAGCATGTGTCAGCTCAGGGTGTGTGTCATGGGGCAGCCTCGAGAAGTACAGTCATGGGTAGCTTAACAATGGGGATCGTTCTGAGAAATGTGTCCTTAGGCAATTTAGTCCTTGTGCAAACATCACAGAATGAAGTGACGCAAACCTAGATGGTATAGCCCTCTACACACCTAGGCTATATGGTATTGCCTACTGCTCCTAACAGCAGGTTACCATGCCAGATACTGTGGGCAATTGTAACACAATGGTATCTGTGTATCTAAACATAGAAAAGGTGCAGTCAAAACACAGTATAAAAGATAAAACATGATATACCTGTATAGGGCACTTACCATGAATGGAGCTTGTAGGGATAGAAGTTGCTCTGGGTGGGTGAGTGGTGAGTCAACATGATGGCCTAGGACATTACTGTATACTACTGTAGACTTTAAAAACATAGTACACTCAGGCTATATGAAAACAAAAAGTAATTGTGCTATAATATTGTGACAGCTATGATGTCACTAGGCAATAGGAAATTTTCAGCTCCTTTATAATGCTATGGGACTACTGACGTGTATGTGATCCGTTGTTGACTGAAATGTTGTTATGTGGTGCATGACTGCAGTTTTCTTTAGGTTTGGTCTGCCCTTGTGGTCCCGGTGGTGGCAAAGGTGTTGAATCGAATGCTTATTGAGTGTGAGCATCTCGGCTTCTTTTATTCCTAAGTAATGATTACACTTTCTGCTCCTCTTGCCTTCTGTGCTGAGTTAATGACTAACACCAGATGATTGGTTTTTGAGGCAGCCTAGGATCCTAATTCTCAGGCTCTGTCTCTACGAGACCCCAGTTTACCAAACCTTGGAGACAATTCTGAGGCAAAAACCACCTTCCAGGGGGTGACATGTTGCCAGGCAAGCTAGAAGCAGAGCAAGTGTCCACTGTATCCTCATATTTTGGATTTTTTGGCACAGTTTCCAGGTCCAATATTCTGTCCTCTTGTTCAACCACAAGTACTAATCTTTGGCGATGAAAATATACATAAACCCTAGAAACATTATTAATGATAATGGTAAGATAATAATAATAATTATAGCTAACAGTTTTGAAACTGAAGTGGCATAGGTATTGTTATCTCATTTTAGAAATAAAGAGATGGAGGCTCAGAAAGCTAAGGTAGTAGCACAAAGCTGTTGTCATCTAACCAGTGTCTATCTGTCATCAAAGACCTTACCAGTTCTCTATACAGTCTGCAACTTACAATGGTTTGATCTTTTCACTTTACATACATTCAGCAGAGACCATACTTTGAATCTTAAAATTTTATCTTTTATTTTTATTATTATAAATTATGTTTATTATTATAAAATAAACTTTGTATTAAATGGTTTTGCCCAACTGTAGGATAGTGTAAGTGTTGCGAGCACGTTTAAGGTAGGTTAGCTGTATTCAGTGCATTTTTGACTTAACGCTATTTTCGACTTAAGATGGATTTATCAGGATGCAACCCTATCATAAGTTGAGGAGCTTCTGTGCCCTGTTGCTTCTTCCCTCCCATACTGCACTGATATTGTAGAATAACCCTGAAGGTAGAAGGAAGGAAAAACCATCTTGTCCTTTAAGCCAGCTCTGCCAACACTGCTTTTTCAGGGAGGCAAGGGACTCACCCAAGGCTGAGACATCCGAGACTTAGGACGGGTACAAGGGATAGGGGCTTTGCTGGAGGGATGCCTGAGCTTGAGTAGCAGCAAGCTGGGTGTTTGCCAGGGCTCGCAGACAGGCCTCCTGCCAAAGGGACTATGCGCTGCCTACATGACCAGCTGCCATGGGACCTTCAGGCCAGAGGGATTGGGGCTGCATGAGACCCAACCCTCATGCTCAGACCCAGCCCAGGATCAAGTGTCTGTCTCCTTTGATGGGCCCATTCAGGCTTATGCCTCCCTCTCTATCCTACTGCTTGTCTGCAAATGCAGAAAGGCCTTTGAAGCTAGCACTTTTCTGCCTATGGCAGAAACGTACAGAGGGAGGAGAAAACAGGTCGGGAACTTCAGAAAGTGAAGTAAGATAGAAATCCTGCCAATGTTCCCAGCGCTGAAGCATTAAAATAAAATCATTTGACAATTATTTGCCTGGATCGAGAAAGTGAAGTCATTTTAGGAGCTGCCACTAATCTTAAAAAATAACAAGTGTGATTTGATCCGTGCAAGGAACCAGAGTACTTGAAGATTTCTCCGCCGGAGGCTCTGCACTTTCATGAGGTATCGACAAAGACCCCAGGGTAAGTTATGGGAGAGCGACCACTGTGAGCTTTCGCAGAAGTGGCAGGAGCCGGCTAAGTTAAGATCAATGATTTCCTTGATTGCCTGGCTTCCCCCTCTCGTAAGCCCGGTCTCGTCTCAATTTCTATTCCTATCGGCCAGAAAAATAAAGATTGTTTACAGAGCTGAAATAACACCTGCTTGGTTTATCTTATTTTAGAAACAATAAAAGCTAGGGAGTTGGAGGGATTAAGGAGGAAAAAAATCAATTGTGTTCTTTCATGTTGGAAACATTAAAAAATAAGTCACCCTGCTACCTGCTCTAAGGCCCAATTTGGCTCTCCATTACCCAGGGCGATTTCCAATTTCATCCTGCAACCTCCCAAGGTTCACACTCAACTGAACCATAACTAGGTGCCCTTGAAAGACTCCAAGAAACTTTTTCTGGTCAGTTTTTGACAATTCCAAGCCATGAATCTGATGCTAAACATGCTGAAAGAAATGGAAATGTTTGCTTTGGCATTAACACACAAACACAATCAGCAGCCTGAGTCTGCCTGAACCATTTTAAATGTTTTCAATGTGTTTTATATCTTGTTATTTCATAGCATCTTTGTAAGAAAGCCAGGCAGATTTTCCCCCCATTATACACATTGTGGGTGTTGAAACCAAAAAACAAACAAACAAACAAACAAAAAAACCCACAAAACTCAAAACAACAAAAACAGATGAATCAACTGGCCCAAAGCCACAAGGATAATAAATGGCTAAGATGGATTGGAATCTAGGTTTTCTGGCTCTTAATGTAGTGCTTGCTCTGCTCTGCCATGTTTCTTTGCAGGATGCTGCCGGCTCAAATACAGGAATGATTGGGCTTATCAGATAAGACAGCCAGGTCCTCAAATGCAGGCCATCCCAGAGTGACCATAAGCAAGCTCTGCAGAATGCAAAATACAGCATCCTTTCCTCCCTGGCTGCATTTCCCTATAGACAGAGATTTGGAGGAAGACAGGGCAGTTTGAAGGGTGACCCCATCACATACTGCATGAACTAACAACACAATCCCCTGCCCACTCTCACTGACTCGGGCATGATACCAACCACTCCCTGATTCAGTTTGTTCATTTGTGTTGAGGGGATACCAAATATTCTAAAGCAGTATTCCAAACCTATTTGAGAATGAAGATCTCCTTTTAAGCTAAGAATGTTTGCCAAACCATGCACATGGGTGGTTACATCTTAGCAGTCATTGACATTATTATCAGTAAGAAAAAAATTCTGAATGAGTTTTAAATTTCTCTAACCACAATAGTTTCTAAATCCACTTGATGAAAAGTACTATAGAAGTGTTGTAGGATGAAATAGTCTCTCAGTCTCAGGAGATGCTGGCTGCCAGCATGGATCTGCAGAAGGGAAGTCCTCTTCTGGAAGACTCCAGCCCCAGGGCTGGCAGGAAGCATGTGTGATCAGGCGATTTTGAGCTTGGTTGTCTACCAAGGAATGCTTGTGAAGTTTTTCCTCTAGCACCTTCTCTAGAACACTAATTTGGGGAGGGAGAGGCTAGAGGGCCAATGGGGAGGTGGGGGGGCATGGGGAGGGTCAGTGAGGAGCCCTCTGGCAGTTTTCAACAATGAGGTGACTTCATTGCAGGAGCTGGTGGCCAACACTGCAGCCCATGGGCTGTTTGTCTCCCAGCCCAGCTCCCACCAGAGGACCAGGTCTCTTTATGCTGAAACACCTCAACCCTGCATGCCTGGGCTTGGAGTACCTGCAGGTGAGTGGCCCTGTATGAGGACCTATGCTGTATCACAAAATGGCTTTGTCAGGATGCTCCAGTGTGTCAAACACCCACACATCCTTCGGTCCATGCTGAGAAAAATCCCCTGGTTGGTGCTTCAAGAAGGAATCTTGTAGTTTTAGGGGAAGAATTCTCCACAGACATATTTTACCACAACACCTATTTCTGTGGACTGTCTCAGGAACCTGGGATTTCAAAGGGTACATGATGGAAAGTGCTAACTTCAAGCCTTCCTTCTCCCTATCATGGACCCTGCCAGGTAGGAGAGGCTGGGTTTGAGAAAGGAGGAAATGGGAGACAGGGGCTCACCATTCCTGGGTTCTCTGCAAGTACCAGGCAACAAACTGAGCACTTCATGTCCCTTCTCATTTAATTCTCTTATTAACTTTATAAGTCACATATTATTACCCATCTCCTCATTTTGTACATGGGGAAACTGAGGCTCAGAGAGGGTGTAGGACTTGCCCAAGCTCACAGAGCTTGTCAGTGGAAGAGCACCCAGGGCTGACTGGAAGGTTGTGCTGTCATGTGTGCTCCTCCTGGGTTGTCACCAACAAGAAGGGAAAGACACTGAAGGGAGATGTGCCTCATCACATCCATGCTGCATCACCAGTCCGTTGATCACTCTTCAGACCCGTCAGGGCATCCCTTTCTGCCAGTGCTAAAATTACTTAAAAATAATAATAGATACAAGTTTTGAAAAGTACATGCAAGAAGGCTGCTATTGGCCCAGACCCACCACAGTGGTGCCAAAATACACATCAAGCCACAACAACAACAACAAAATCTGAATACCATGAGCAGGACTGAAAGGTTCTACGTAGAGCGACACCGAGCCCCACATCCTTAGGCTTCCTGGACTCCTCTCTGCTCCCCCTCCAGGCCTTGGCACATGCAGTGCCCTTGGACTCCAACGTTCTTCTTCCCCCTTACACTTGGCTAAATTTTGGTCTTCCTTCGTGGCTCAGCTCAGAGGCCCATTCCTAAGTGAAGCCTTCCCAGGCCTCCCTATCAAGTGCTCTCAAGGACCCCAGAACTTTTTGCTGACTCAGATCTTGTATCTGGTCACTCATAAGTGTTTGTGTCATATCTGCCTTCCCAGCTAGGCTGTAAACTAAGAAGGGGACAAGGACGCTACCTGTTTATTCCCCACTCTGTCCTCAGCATGCAGGCAATACTCTAGAAATATGAGTTGATATCTTTATAACTGCCTCCTTCACTCTGAAGTAAGCCCCTTAGCACAGTATAGCAGCACTTATTTATCCATTCACTTATTCTTCAAGTACACACCAGTCACCATGCTAGGGATTAGGAGTCTAACAGTGAGGAAGACCAGTAAGACCCTGCCCCCAGGAAGCTGGCATTGCAGTGGGACAGCAGGCCCTGTGGAAAGGAGAGCAGAAAAGGGGCTAAAGAGAGCAGAGCCAGGGAAGGCTTCACGAGAAAATGGCAGGTGAGCAGAATCCTGCAGGCACTAAGGGACTGAACTCCATAGGACAGTGGGAATAAGGGTGTTCTAGGCAGAGGATTCTGTGTGTGCAAAGGCTTTAAACCAGGGTCTAGGAAAGGCCAGGAGATCACTGTAGCAGGAGTGACACATGGGAGGGGAAGAGTAGGAAGAAGGACAGTGAGAGGGGTAGCCTGGAGCAAGATGATGTGGCAACAGCCAGCCCTCCTGACCTCTTACTACATGCCACATATTGTTCCATGCACCCCAGGAGACATCATCATCCCCATCTTGAAGTTGGCATAGCTGAGGCATAATTACTTAAGTGGCAGAGCTGGGATTGGGACCCAGGCAGTCTGATCCAGAGCTCATACTCTTGTTGTACCACCCTTTATGTCCTGGCAGTAAAGTTCCCAGCTAAAATACAGGATGTCTAGTGTCATTTGAATTTCAGATGAACAGCAAGTAGTTTCTTAGCGTAAATGTATCTACAATTTTATGCAGGCATCCTGTTTTTGTTGTTGCTGTTACTGCTGGGATTGTGTGTATGTGTGCATGCACATGTGTGAAATTTGTCAGTGCCACCTGTAAGCTGTAATAAACTTTGGATTTTTTCTGAATGTGGTGGGAATTCTCTATAGCAGAGGTCAGCAAAATTATTTTTCTATAAAGGGCCAGATAGTGAATATTTTAGACTTTGCAAGCCACATACAGTCTCTGTCACAGACTCCTTATTTGATTTTTGTTGCCATTGTTTGTTTTTAAACGTTTTGAAAATGTAGAAATCATTCTTAGCTCATAGGGTGCCCTGGCTGCAGTTTCTGGCCTCTGGTCTAGACGGTTCTGAGTCCTGGACAGGCATGATCTCACTGAGGTCTTGATTCTTTGCACCTTGGAAAACTTGTCACATATTACTAAGAGACAATATTCACACCTTACCCACGCACTCTCATTTGGGGAGCATGGAGGGGTTGGCTATGGTTTTAGGTTCAGCACCAGCTAGAGAAACAGCTGCCTGCTGGGCTGAGCTGGGACTTGCTTTAGCATGAAGGTTCAGCCACGGCTCCTGATGGACAAGGCACTGGTTAAGCCTTTTCTGAGGACCAGGCTTAGCCTAGCTGTGCTTGGGATGCTAGTTTGACTCCAGGGCTCACATGCCCATGGCACATATCAGAGATGAACAGGATTTGCACCTTGTGGATCAAGTCCCCTTGGGCTGCATCCTGCTTCCCGTCCCTCTGTGCGTTGACTCCAGGCCCTTGGCTCTCTCCTCGGCTCCCTCCTCCCTCCCTGGCTGTGCTCTGGCCTTATTCATCATCTATCTCCCTGGGTGACCTCCTTCCTGGCCTTCTCCTGCTTCTTTCTCTCCTTCTTCTCCTTCTAATTAAAAAAGCTTCAGCCAAAATGAATTCCCTTCTCTCAGGCCTTCAAGCTCCCATTCTCTGGACATTTCAGGTTTACCTTGAAGAGTGTCTGAGCCAAAGCCTGTTCTCCTTTTGTTCCCACCATGCCCTACCAGGCCCCTTCATGGACAGGAATCTCTTACTGCCTCTTTATATGTTTGGTGCATGCTGTCTTACAATTTGACTTTTCCAAGGATTACAAGCTAAATCTTGCTCTTTTTTTTTAATCTGCAACCCATATTTCACTTTGTACATAATGAGGGCACAAGAATATTTGCAAAGTGGAGTTTCTTCTTTTCTCATCCCTTTTCTCTCTGTGTCTAAGCTGTCTCTTCCCTGCTTGCTAGTCGCACCTCTTTTCTGAAGTTAACCAATTTGAATGCAAGTCTGCAAGATTCTTCCAGATTGTCACACAGGACCTTTTTCTTCATTATTGTACCTTCCTATTCCTGGAGAATATTCATCATCCTTCACCTAACTTAGGTTTTCTGTCTGCCTTTCCATTTAGTCAATTTAGTGGGTGATTTAGCTAACTGTATGGTGCCTGCTGTACAGGAAATGGTAAGTAATAAAAAAAAACAGTCAAGCAATAGTATTGACTGAGACCACCACTGGGTACTTAGGAAGTCCTAGAGAAATCAAAGGTCCTTGGGTATGCACGTACACATGTGTGTGTATGTGTGTACATGTGTGTGGGATCGAGAGAGAGGACCCTCGCTTTGATTTAGCCTTCTAGGGGTAGGCTATGCTGCAGGAATCTTCCCCTCGATGAGCTCTCTGAGAAGTTTCCAATGTCTGGCTTTGACCACTCTGGCTGTTTTAAACCAGAAACACTCTTTGGCTTTTGGACAGGTTTCAAAATCATCATAAGAGAGATGTCCATATTTTCTCTCTCTCTTTTTATCTCTAATCCAGTCCTTTGGGCCGCATGATCTTGTCAAATTTGTAGCTGGAGAAACCCAGTAGTGATAGGCACCATGATGAACAGATCTGAGTGTTTATTTAACAATGCTGCAGATGAATAAGTCACCGCTTCCAAAGTCGAAAGCCATTGTCACATTAATTCATTTGTGTATACAAGATGTCCGCTGCTCCTAAGGGTGCAAATAATAGCTTTGCCAATATGAAAGCAAAACATAATTACTCAACAATAAACACACTGTACACTGGTAACAGCTGTTATCAACAGCACTTTTGAAGCCAAAACAAAGGAAGTATTATAGGATTTTTTTAAACCCCCTGTCCATCATTCTCAGGGAGGTAAAGTTATTTTGTTTATTTGTTTCTCTCACAGCAAGTGTGACTAAGCTAAAAGCATTTTACTCAGCTCCCATCCTGCTCCTGCTTTGAGGTCATACAAGACACCTGGCCTCATTTTGTCTAGCCAGAAAGTGGGAAAATGAATTCTAAAGAAGAGTTCCTTAGAAGGTCTTTAGGACATTTCTTTTCATTTGAGCTTGTAGGGATTTTAATTTATTTTTTCCATGGATATTGGAGAACTAGCATTGATAATTGCTTTACTCTGGTTGAGAATTTCATATAAGCCTTTTAGACAGGCAGAGACCTACCTGGTAGTGGCTGATCACCATTTATACTGAGAATCCTGTCTGATACCCCTAATTGAGGGGAGAAAAGTGCTGGTAAATATGTTCCATTTGGAGAATTTCCCAAACATATATTTATATAGCCACAAGAATGCCAGCATAGCACAAGGAAAAACATGAGTAGCCAGGATCTCCTACCATACACCCCCCCCCCTTCCTCATGCAGCCTGTCTGTCAGGTCTGCTGGACTTATGGTGGGACTTCTGGTGCCAACACTTATTATCTGGGTGACTTCAGGCAAACAATTTAACCCCTATGCCTCAGTTTCTTCTTTGTAATATGGGGATAATAACAGCACTTACATCCTTACTGGGTGAGGATGAAATGAGAAAATGTATGTCAAAGTCCTGGATACTACACCAGGTACATAATAAGTACTTGATAAATGCAAATATTATTATTGGCTAAGCTCCTCCGGTGCAGAACCTCACCAACGCCTACATTTCCCAGGGATGTCAAGTGCATTTCAACACCAAAATGGACCCACCAGACTCCTTAAAGCCCCAATCTTTGCTAACTAGTCTGAACAATGACCTGATCTAGGTAAGTACCAGTGAATTCGTGGGTTACCCTGTTTGACTGGCAGGTACCTCTCCTGTCACAGGCATTACAGACATTCCTGTTGGGATCACTGCTAATTTTGATTTGGGGTGGAGAAGATATTTGATACCATGGAATCCAACCATGCAGAGAACTTTGCAGACAACTCACTAACATACAACAAGACCATGTAAGCTGTCCTCATCGTGCCTCAATGTGACCTGCCTCCACCCAGGTACCCTGAAGGAGCTTTTGGCTGTTTACATACCCACACCCATCCAGAGCCTCATGGTGTCTCCTTAACCCCCCGCCCCTTCTGCCCCAAGGAATGAAACAGCTGCCTGTGGCCCAAGGCTTCTCAGGAAGCTCTGATGAATCATCTCCACAGTTCTGCTCATGCCTGCCAGGGCACACAAAGCCCACCTGCCCAGAGAGAACACACTTAGGAACTTTGTTGTAACATTGCAGAATTCGGCAGCTGCAGCGCTGATGTGGCCTTAGGGAACCCCTACCCACTAACAGAGAATGACTTAGGGAGCAGACACAAAGGTGCTTTGTTGCTATTGCTGTAGAACCAAGAGGCCCTCATGACAATAAGGCCCAATTTGTAAATTTGGGAGGTAGCATAGTATAGAGGAAGAATAAACAGATTTTGAAGGTAGACAGTGGGCCGAGGTGCCAGTTTTTCCAGCCACTTCATGATGTGGGGGACATGCCTTGACCTTTGGAAACTTGGCCCTCCTGTGTCAAATGGATCAAAAAGACAATGAACATGGCCCTGACTGGAGAAGCAGGTTCTCCTGGGGATCAGCTCTCCTTCTTCTCAGCGGCACCTTGAGGGCAGCATTACCCCAGGGTGTGCAGAGTTATGCTCTTCCTGGAGAGATGGAAATCCTTTAAAAAGCACAAAGGAAGAGCCAACACTGGCAAGTGAAGCAAAATAGATTGGAAATGATTTTCAGTGGAAAATTTAGTGGAATGTAAGCAAAGAAAGCAGAGCAGCTTTCCCCTTCTGCTGTCTGGGGGGAACTCACTGGGGAGTCCCTCAATTGCCACCCATTAAAGAGGCTGCCGGGCTTGTCCTCTGGCTCCACACACCTGCAGGTAGACAGTCCCACCTGTGAAACAGCTTGTCCTCTGTGGATGAGAGTCACCCTCCTAGACAAAGGAAGCCTTCTGGATCGGGTGAAATATCTCCCCTTGGGTTTCAGTAATGAGTCCAGAAGTTTAGAAGGACTTTAAGCAGGAGGCAAGGAGAATACAATGTATATTTAGTATCTAATTCAGATGGTTCATCAAAAATCAGAAAGCATTCACCTCTACTCAAAAATGGCCCATTCTAGGTTAAATTCTTAATTATTCTGGAAAATGCAAATGAGAAGCTATAAATATAGAGTAGGGGAATAATCACGGTCTGCACAGTGTAAATTCAAGTCAATCGGTAAAGAGGGAAGGAAAATCATTTGCCTTTGACATTAAATCCAGCTGTTCTGTAAAGTCAGTTTTCCCTAGCCAGGGATTTCGCATTCACTATGACCAAACCATCTCCAAAACCTTCTGAGTTTAGACAATCCTTAATCTGAACATCTAATAGTTCATTCTTCTCTAACACCATTGAACACTTCCATTAAACCAAAGTTGTTATTATCAACATTATGAGGCCTGTCAGAGGAAGCCCATTGTTCAAACGAATTGACCTCGCTACAATTGACCTTCACATTGCTCAACTGCTTGACAGTCAATTATCTCATGATCTCCCTTCAAATGGGCCTCATTGCTGAAATAACTAATCCATTACGGAGGGAAGGTTATTTTAATAGCTGAGTGGAGGGTTGCTTCTTGCAGTCGCACTGTGAGTATATATTGTGGAACAACTTGTAGCCCTTGGTCCAAATGACAAGAGAAAAGCATTATGCCAGATCCATGTTTCAGAGGAGGAAAAAAAAATGATAATAAAAAATTGGTAGGACTCAGTTATGGCTGAGATGATGTTAGCTCTTAAAATGTAGCAGACCTTGGAGACGTAGACATATGTGCTTCTGAACTGTGAAACAAAAGAGGAAGTGAGGATAAGGGAGGTTTAAGCAACTAGCTAAGGATGTCCCAGCCACATAAGGAGGCTCATAGAGATTCCAAGCCCCTTTCTAGGTCCAAGAATCTATGGCACTTTCTAGCTGTGTGACATTGGACACATTGCATACCTTTGCTAAACCGCAATTTCTTTATCTCTACAATGGAAATAATAATATCTATCATATAGGGTTGCTTTGAGGATTACAAGACATATAAGGTGCCAGTATAAGATCAAGCCCATAGCAAGTACCCACATAGTGCAATTACAGTATCATAAATGCCACTATTCTCCTTCTAGTCACTTTGAGAGTTAGCTTCTCTACCAGATATGTGACCTCAGAGCATCTTTCTGCTTGGATGGAGATCCTGGCAGTGAGAACCACAAGAATAAGGATTTTCCCAGGCCATCAACGAGGCCTAATAAAACAGGACAGTTAATAAAAATAACGAGTGCTTCATAAATCAGGAAATTAAGTGTTTCCCCATTAAACCAGGCTCAGCCCCCACGTTTATGGGCCGCTGGAGATCCGGTTGTCTCTGGAGAAGCTCACAGCATCTCTGCTGCAGGGAAGCCAGTTGGCTCTGCCTGACACATCATCCCAGGCTGTAGCAGAAGAGTAAAGGGTATTGTCCTGCTGCCCTTTTCATTTCAGCTTTGAGGACAGTGTTCCACGCTTATTTACAATTTGTCTCAGCCAACTAAGATCTCTGAAACCTTAACTCATGTCCCCTAACCCCAGGACTCCAAAAGGAAGTCTTGGCTCCTGTTCACACACAACATTCTTTGGGGCTCAACACCCACTCATAAGGATCCCTAAAGCTCCCTCTTGTAGCCCTGACTTATTCTGCCCTCACAGCCACCTTAGGAGGTGGAGATCACTAATCTCTGAGAGCCAGGTGATAGGACAGAGCCTCGGCGATGTGTGACCTCCTTGTGGTCACCCAGGACCATAACACAGATTTCCCTTAACCTTAATCCAGTGTTGCCAGTGGTGTCCCTCTTTGGGGTCACTTGTACTATGTTTAGGACCATGTTCATTGCAAGTGTCCACAGGTCAGGCTAAGGCTGTTTCAGGATGACTGTGGGCTGGGGACAGAGTAGAATTCTCCAAGTGACTGGGGGGTCCAGCCAGAGAGGGGCCTGGGGGTGGCCACTGGGGGCCGAAATGCCAGGTGGGCCACTGGTGTGCTGGAGCCTGCGCTCTGAGAGCCCACTGTACACATCTCATCCCAGTCCCAAGTTCAGTGACTGCGCTTGTAGCCTGAAACTGGATATGGTGAGAATATTTGCACCATAAATACCAGTGGATGTCACAAATTAAGAAAATGTTTCTTCAACATGTACCAGCTCTCCACTGAGGAACCCCCATCTTTTTTATTCATTCATTTATCAAGCATTCTTGCAGCATGCACTCTGGGCTAGGCACTGTGCAAGACTCTATGGATATGAAAATGAATGATGGATCTCGCCTGCTTATGTCTTTTGTTCTGTCAGTGGTTTAATCTATCCCAGTAGGGTGGGCAGGGACCCCCCAAAACAAGATAGTCAAGTCCAGCCGTTTTGCTTTCTGTCATCAGCTTCAATAATCATGAGCTTGCAATAGGATTTGAAATTCTGGCTAGAATGAAGGTCAGCATATCAGTTCAATCCCATGGATGTTTCATGTTCACAAAATCTGTTTCAGGTTGTCCATGTGCTGATATATAAAAATATTGACCAAGTATGTATTCTTTGTGGATTTCTCAAGTGAAAATGACTGAAAGTTTCTGAAGTTTGAATGGTCTCTTTCAGAAATCTTACCCTGCCCCCAACTCCACAGTGCCCTTACCCCAAGCTCTCAGGAGCTCTCCCCAGGATCGTCGTATCAAGTGATCTCCCAGTTGATCTCCCAGCTCTCAGCCCACTCATACTGCTGCTGCCAGAGTGAGCTTTCTTTTTCTTTTTTTGAATTAAAACAAAAATTACCTTAATAATGCATGTCTACAGTAGTGTGTTGGGCCATGTTTAACAAATCATTCTTAGTTAAAAAAAAAAAAAAAAGAGGAAGCCCTGATTTTAAACACTTCCACTTGGCCGATTTCAATATCAACATGATGTTACTGAATTGGACTTGGAAAGAGATGCTAACAAATTGGCTCTTGGGAGCTCATATGAACTGGCTGCAGCATACCACTGTAAAATACACATATAATTTCAAGTGAAATTTAGAAATGCTATATCTTGCTTTATTATCCACTCTATAAAATCTCTTCATGCCAATGAATATATTAATAGCTGTATAGTATTTCATTGTGTCAATGCATAAATGACTCAACAGAATCCACACAAACTTTTTCTGATTTTTGCTAGTACAAATAATGCTATGATGAGCATATTTACAGATAAATCTATGTAGACAAAGCAATGGTTCCAATTCAGAAATCTGGTTCTGTTTTCTTCTTAAACACCTGGGATAGATCCCCTTGGACCACCCACAAATCCCAGCTTCTTTGCATTATGTCCAATACTCTTTGGGCTGCTCAGGATCTCTCAGTCCCATAAACCTGGCATTGAAACTTTTACAGCATGGCTCCATTCTCTCCCCCAGCCACCGTGAATCACTCTATATTCTCCCTGCAGACTGTGCCTCACATATTTGAACATTGACTCCCAACCTCTGAAACCTCCTTCTTTTTCCCACCACCTCCTGCTCATTCTTCAAGATATACCTGGGCAGTGAGTGCTTTCCCTGGGCCTTCCAGCAGTGCACACACTGGTTATGGCACTTAAGCAAACATCTGTGATCAAATCTACATAGATTTGTCTACTCAACAGGACCATGAGCCCTTGAGGATATGATAGAAACTTTCTCATCTTCATATCTATAGTAACTAGTATCAGGCCTGGAGTAGAGCAGAAGATTAATAAATGACAGTTGAATAAGATCTTTTATATATTTTTCCACCTGGTATCCCCTGTGGCATTTACTTTCTAGTAAGAAGCATGGAACTATCCCTGACAGAGCTGAAACCCATGTCCAGGGAAAAGGAGGAGATCTGTACTGCCAGCTTCTGAGCATGGCTCCTCAATTCCTCAGAGCCTCCCTACAGAAGGCTCTTCCAGTAGCCGTTAAATACCCTGGCCTCTGAATCTCCATGTGGCCTCTCTCTGGAAAGGGCAATCCAACCCAAAACGGGCAGAATTGACTTTCATAACTCTAAGACTCTCCCAGTAATAATGACATTAGTGTAGTCTAGTTTAGGCAATGTTCTACATGTAAGAATTACAGTGACATTTAATAGGGCCTACTACAAGCCAGGCACTGCGATCAGGAGTTTACATTTAATATCATTTTTATTTGATTCTCGTGGTAATATGAAGTGTTCACTAGTACTACCACTACTGTGGAGACCGGGAAGTAAGATCAAGCGTAAAGAGGTTAAGTGACTTGATCAAGGCCACATAATTTATAAATTTGTCCCACTTCCCAAAATCTTGGTGATACTTACTTTAACTCTTTAAAGACAGAGCAGGGACAGATATCAGGAGATTGGGGCTCAGCAGGGTAAATGACATGATCAAAGCCACATAGCTAGAAAAGGAGACCAACCCTCCCAGTTTTCCCAGGACTGTTGTGATTTTACAATGGATTGTTCAACATCCCAGGAAATCCATCAGTCCCAGGCAAACCAGAATGGCTGGTCACCCTAGGAGGGAGTAGAACCCAGGCCCTCTGACTGCTGGCATAGTGCTCTAGCCACCACAAATATACTTTCTCTCTTCATAGAGGACCTAATGGAAGATGAAGTCATTAGGATGTGTGTATTCATTTTCCTGGGCCCTTAGTGAAACAGGCATTTTGGAATCTGTTTAGAACATCAATCACTCAGGTTCTCACAAAGAGACCCCAGCTGGACCTGTTCTTTCTAGTACACTCCAGTGATGAAATACCCAGGCTCTCCCCTTCCTCCTCCTCCCGCTTGGCACACCTGGACTACTGCCACTCATCTGTATAATGTGCCCGGCGCCATCTGGCCCTGCATCTCGTGTCCTGTCAACAGGGATGTCAAACAGGCAAGATGAAAGGACATAACTCCAAGGAACACTGTTTGTCTTCTAGCCCCAGTCTGAAGGAAGTCGTGATGATTACTCATTAAGTAGCTACAAGGAGAAAAAAATAACTTGTTACTGTCCGGCTGTCAGTTGGTGCCTGGAGCAGTCTTTGCTCTTTCTTGTTTTAGTATGTCTTCTGGGGAGCATCCTAGGACTTTCAAATTAAGGCAGATATAGGCCGGAGTATCCTAAGAGGCTCCCAGGGAATTTTCATGGCTTAGAGATCTGATGACAGCTGCACCATGTCTGTGGTTCTGCCAGCAGCTGGCATGTCCACCCTCTTTGCAAAATGGCAAAGAGAAGAATGCACAGATTCAGCCAACAGGGCCAGAGTTCCAAAGAGCCTAATCTTCACATCCAGTGCCAGAGCCAGTTTTCAGATTCCAAGTAAATGGGGGCCTAATAAATGGTAATTGAATAACTTCAGGAAGCACTGATGACTTTTTGAGAAATAAACCTCCCCATGTCCTGTTCAGGAAATCTACCTAGTGCACTTTCTTAGTATAAAGTAAGAAGATATTGCAAAGAAAGATGGATAGCTTTGATTATATAAAAATCTACTAATTTCTATGTGTCAGAAGATGCCAAACACAAGTAAAGAAGGAAAATAGTAAACTGATGGAAAGTCACAACAAAAGGTCAATTACACTAACATACAGAGTTCTTAATAATCAATTAAAAGTGACAAACCTCCTCAAAATATTAAAATAGAAAAAATTTAACAAAACAATAATAATAAATAGTTACCTGATATCTAAAGAGGGGGGATAGTTTAACCAAATTCCAATGTTATTAAATGATATGTATGTGCATATATATAAGATATTTATAACAGAATGTTAAAGGTGGTGGGATTATCAGCAACTTTAAGCTTTTCTTTATACTTTATTTCTCAAATTTCCCACATTGAGCTGGTATTACTTTTATAATCAGAAAATAGTCTTTCATATAAAAGAGGGCAAATAAGAGTATGGAAAGGATTTGACTTTCATCCTTCTCCAGCTCTTGTCCCTTCCTTTTCCTACCAGTCAGTAGAGAGGTATGTCTCTTTCTTTCTAGGCTTTCACCTGCTTCCGTGTCTTATTTTATGATAAAGGAGCAACTCCTGATTGGAGCCATCACTTCTTTCTTAGGCCATTAGGATGCCAACAGGCAGAAGTAGGTTCCCTGTGGGTAGAGGCAGGAAAACAGCACCCAACCAGAATCCCTTTGAGAGCACACTGGGACCCAGTGTGTCTGAGCTTGGGCACCCAGCCCCATGCCTGGCTGGCCACTGAACTGATCTCAGGGAAGCCACACTTCAACACACAGCAATCTTTCCCTGCCCAGCGCTGCAGACTATTAAATCTGCAGGATGCATCTCTTCCTTCAGAGGAGCTCCCTCTTCAGAGAAGAGATCAGACAGATTTACAATGAACTATAACACAAAAAGAGGTGCCATGAAATAAATGTGCATTGTGATGCTATGGGAGGAAAGCGGGGTGGGTATTAACGTGCAAGGACAGAGAAAATAAGAAATCAGACAACGGCAACAGTAGTTTGGAACCAGGGCAGAAGATGGATGACTAGACTGATAGCTAATCTGCCAGGTATCAGAAAGTGGCCTCCTCACTGGCAGTGTGGAGGCCCAGCGGCAGCCCTGTTTTCCAGGCAGAACTCCTGAAAAGGATCAGGAATTGACTGTGCTGCCTCTGGGAGTGTGGGAGGGAAGCAGAACTTGATCGAAATTCATTCGAAGTTGTAGGATCCACGCGTCCCCTCCCCACCCCCAGCAGGAGACTAGAGGTTTGTTTACTCTCTGGAATGGGAGAAAGGGAGACCC
>VBSM01002608.1:152509003-152569792 GCA_008086735.1 Cheirogaleus medius | reverse complement strand
AAAAAAAAAAAAGATAGAAAATAGGACAGGAAAGACAAGAACAGCAAATGACCAGTCCACGATACCCAATATGTGAATAATAAGAGTTCCAGAAAGAGAATAACACACACACACACACACACACACAGGGACACACATACACACAGAGGAGGGAAGAAAACTAACCACAAAATAATTTAAGGAAATGTTCTAAACTGAAAGACTTGAAACTTCAGATTCAAGGAGTCCACGCTGCAACTCAAACCATGGCAGAGTCTCATGAAATTTCAGGACACAGGATAGAGGCACAATCAAACAAGCTTCCAGACAGAGAAAAATTATTTTCACAGATTGTGAGTCTGAATGGCTTTGAACTTCTTAATAGCAATGCCAGAAGCCAGAGAACAATGGAGTGATGCCTTCAAAAATCTGAAGGGATGTGACTTTCAACCTAGAATTCTCTACCCAGAGAAACTACCAATCAAATATAAGGTAAAATAAAGGCTTTGTCAGATAAGCAAGGCCTCAAATATTTCATCTCCCCTGTGTTCTTTCTCAGGAAGTGCCTGAAGATAGACTCCTCCGGTGTCTGGGGAACACTGCAAGAGAGAGCTCTCCAAGGCAGCCAGGCAGAGGGAATTCCTGAGATGAGGCAGAGGGATGGCCAGGCTGCCAGCGGGTGACCCATCCAGACGGAGCAGGCAGAGGGCTCCAGGAGAGATTTCCTAAAGAAGATAGGTCACTGGGATGGCGGAGGCATCTCATACTTGGAGGGGAAACTTAGACAACTGGCAAGTTTGAGGTGGAAACAATGATAAATTCAGAGGAAATCAAGCTAATATAAAAGGATATAATGTAATCTAAATGTAAATATAAACCAAAACCAAACAAAAACAAAATGAAACCTCTAGGGAAAATAAAAGATTGTGCATGAAAGGAAAAATAAAGGCTTAGCCATGAATATCATTTGCATTGCCATATAATATAAACACTGAATATTGATTTGAACAAAATTAAAATATAACTACTGGAAGAGTAGAGAGAAAAGAGAGGCATGTCTTGGCAAGTATTAGGGTGCCGGGAGGTATGGGGTGGGGGTAAGGTGGAGCATGAAACAGTCAGGTCCTCACCTATGGGAAGGCAATAGCTAGTGTTTCATTCCCCAAATCAAGAAATAGCAATAAAGACATATTATTTAAAAAGATGGAGCTGTATCCCCCCCCCCAAAATCAGCTAAAATAATTGAAGGTGGCTTCTCTAATGAGAAGAAATGGAGGGTAAGGGCAGAGGACTGTTGTTCTTCATGATGAGTCTCATATATTACACTATTTGCTTTTTTAAATGATGGGCATGTATAAAATTTGATAAAATATTAGAACTTAAAAAAAGAGTGAATTTCAATTCTTGGAATGTCCCTGCTTCTCACAGGTCATGATATTATTTTTCTCTCTGTTCTCATGCTCAAAGCAGGGGATGGACTTCACCTGTAACATGAGGACTTCTGGTTAGACACAGGGAGAAAAAGTTCTTTCTCCTCAGAGGTCTAGGAAAATGGGACTCGCATAATGGTGTGCTGGAGTAATACATGTAATTCCCATGTGTATTACTGTTGCTTTACTTTTGCTTGTTAATGTAAACAAAAATGTCAACCAGCATTGATTTTGGAACTCTACTTATTTGTTAATTACAACCATATGTTGCCTATGAATAAATATGTTGGCAAAATCAACAAAAGCATTCTGTGAGAATCGGTTGGAGTTTGCAAAAAAAAAGAATATGGTATTATTAATATTGTTTATAAATAATAATAAAATACACAGTAAATGTACACATACACACACACTCTCTCTCTCTCATATTTTTCTTTTCAGAGAACCAGTTGTTAAACATTTACAGCACACCACTGTGCCCACAGCAATTGCTCAGGTATGAGGAATAAGGAATCCTGTAGAGAAATAGAGAACGTGCCAAAATAACCCTTCAGAAGGGACCTGATGTTCTTAGATGTGACCTCTACATTTCCCTCTTTATTCTTGGCTGCGTAGGGAGAGGAAGCCACTGCTCTGTGGGAGGGTCTCAGCTTTTACTCTACCGATGAGCAACTTCAGTGAGTTTACCAAAGAGCAATGGCATTAATGACCAATTGAGGGACTAGATAATAATGACCTTCTTTAGTATAAAGTCAAGAATTATTGTTAACTGACAGACATTATTTTTCAGAGAAATACAAGTAAAACCTCCATCCATTGAGATGGATGATGGAGATGACAACTGCAATATTTATTGTATTTAGTACTATATGCATTTTTTGGCTGATTTTTTTTTCATAAATTTCCACATGAAATTCTATTCTTTTCAAAAGCATAATAAAAAATAAGAATTGGCCAGGTGCAGTGGCTCACAGCTGTAATCCTTGCACTTTGGGAGGCCAAAGTGGGAGGATTTCTTGAGGCCAGGAGTTTGAGGCTAGCCCAAGCAACATAGCGAGACCCTGTCTCTACAAAAGAAAAATAGTAAAATTAGCCAGGCGTAGCGGTGGGCACCTGTAGTCCCAGCTACTCGGGAGACGGAGGCGGGAGGATTGCTTGAGCCCAGGAGTTTGAGGTTGCAGAGAGCTATGATGATGCCGCTGCACTCTAGCCCAGGCAACAGAGCAAGACCCTGTCTCGAAAAAAAAATAATAATACAAAAAAATAAGACTTCAAAGGAAGGAAGAAGAGATTAATTTAGAACTTGAGGGGAACAAAAAAAGGAAGAGGCTCCTTTAATGTGAAGACTTCTTTCAAGAGAAAGCCTCAGAACTGACATGCACCTGATTTATAAAAATCTTGAGGAAAACATACACTGGTAGGATTGTATTCAACCAAGAGTTAGTCCTGTTGAGAAAGATGTCTAAAAGATATAAATAAGGCAACTGCTGATACTCAGGGCCATTGGAGGCTGAGGCAACACACCTCTGGTTAATGCTACTTCCTGAAATGGCCCAGGTAACATTTATATCATACTATCTTTGGAGCTATTTACAAACAGGATGCTTAATTAGTGTTCATTAAATTTGTTCAGATGACTGTCAGCTCTTGCTCTCCCCCCTGTTGCTTTGAAACTCCCCGACTGACACATTTCTGACTGACAGGAGTGCTCAGCTCTCAGGGAACTTAATCTCAGTCCCTCCCAGACATCTGCAGACACATGCTCGAAATAGGCAAGAGCGGCTGTGCAGCTGGAGGGTTCTCATTTACCCACATTATCACTGTTCTGGGGACCCAGAACTTTGACTTGATGTTGTCGTACTGTATTGCAGTTTACCAAATGGTCTTACCTACATTCTCTATTTTTGAGCCTCTCAACAACCTTCTCGCAAGGGCGGAGCTGGCAGAATGCCCACTTTCCTGAGGAGAAACCAGGATTCCCAAAGGTTAATGCCTTGACCAAGGTCCCAGGGCAGAATCCAACCCAGGACTCACTGGGTTGTCTTGGCTTCTTGCCCAGTGCCCTTTCTATAAAGTGCTGACATTTGGACTCTGAAGTGGGCTTGAGAGGTAAAAATAGAATGCTGTGCATCTGAGAAATCCTTCCAGTAGAATGCAAAAGGCACCGCTCTGTAGATCAGACGAGGATGAAAACCCAAGACCACAATTAAGCAGTTTCTGCTGTGTACATACGGCTGCTCTTTGCACATGGATGACATAATTGTACTCCCAAGCAAAACTGGTAGCTGAAACAAACGTCACCAAAGAGTTGCCAAAAGGCATGATTTCAAAACTGTGACTTGGGGAAGGGTTAATTTAAATTTACATAGTTGAGCATTCTATAATTGAAAGAAGGGATTTTTTTTCCTGGATATAATTAACCTGGTTGCTCATGTCAAGCAGACAAATAGGTTCTAAGGGGAGAAAAGATGGAGACAAGAAAGCTAGGTTGAAGATTCAGAATAAGGCAAAAAATAAATAAATGAAATAACACAAACCCCGTGATTTGTTATTTTAATCATTGGAAGTGTCAACAAGCACAAGGCCACCTTTGACTGATTCAAAAATAAACCAAAATACAACATGATGCTTGATGGAAGGTTATTAAAGGAGCCATGAATTAGTTGGGAATTTGGACAAAAAGGCCTTTAAAATACCTTCCAATGCTCAGGCCTTGATTAACCTTAGCAAACCATTCTCTAACTTGGAAGTCAGGGTAAAGTTTCACTGAAGCCCATGATTTCTGTTACAAAAACACTTAACCTAAAAGAAAGTGACAGAGTCTTGTTATCTTGCTAACCAAAGGAATTGGAGACAGTCATGCCACTGGGAGAGAAGAAAACCCTTCCTAAATACCACATAATGGAGACCTGGCATGTTATACCCCAAACCTCTTCCTCATAGTCAGAGACCTATTCCACCACGTAGGATGCATAATCTCCGTCCTGCAAAAAAAGCCAAGGTGTAGATAAAAGGAGAGAACACCTTTCTTTACACTGTTAACACAGTGCTCAGTTAATAGCTTGGGCTCTGCTAGACAGACTTCTTTGGGTTCAAATCCCTGCTTGCCTACTTAGTAGCTGTGTGAACTTGGAGAAGTTATTTACTCCATGAAATGGGGATAATGAGTATACCTGTCCACAGCCTATTGTGAGGATTGAACGAATTAATATAAGTGCTTAACACAGTGGCTGCCAGTGGCTATGAGAGTGAGCCATTGCTGTAGTTCAAAGTTTCAGTGAGAAAGAGTTGCACCAAAAGAGAACCACAGAGGTTAGGGCAAGAAAAGTCTTGGTATCATGGGGTGTTTTAAAAATTCTTGATCGTTTCGAAAAAGTCACACAACATAACCCAGGAAACTCCCAGGTCTTCTAGAGTAACATCTATAAGGCAGTGATGGAGAGAGACATTTTCTAACTGTGCGTTTGAAGCAGTGACCCATGTTAGTGATGGGACTACAGATCTTTCTCTGACTCAGACATGTGCTGACCACCTTCTCCTTGACAGCACAGCACAAAGTTTAATTATGCTCAGACCCTCCTTGAAGAACTGTGACATACATAACCCTAATAAACCACTGTAAGTAACTAAGCTTAAAAAATGTCATGGAAATTTAGAAAAGAGAGCTTATTGCCCAGGAGACTTTGTGATGATTGAGCTGGCCCTTTAAGCATGGCTGAGAAGAATGTTAATCAAAAATTGATTGTAAAGTCAAAGGCAGCAATGATTCTTAAGCCCTTCCTCACTCCTTCCGATCCCAATACTGACTGAGCGTGGAGCAGGAAACAGCCTTTGGGAAAGAAGCGTCTCCCTTTCTCTACCATCGACTCTGACCTCCTGTGCCACCTTGGTCAGGGGGCCCAATTTGCCCCTCAGATCCCTGGCAAACAAGGAGTGACATGCTGGTGTTTGAATGAATCATTGGCGTGTTTCAAATCTAAGTTGGGTCTGTTCTTCATCAGCTCCCAGAGACTAAGATGTGGATCAACTCAAAACAGGTTCCAGTTTGTGTCAAATCCTGGAAGCCAACATTGTTTTCAGGATTCCTTCAGGGCACTGGCCATGCAGAGGTGGACCTAGGACTACCTGTGACCTGAGTAGAAGCACCTCTCCAGGAGGAACCTCAGAAACAAGGCAACTGGTCTGTCACTGGGAGGGGACCAGGGAGCAGGACTGTCCTCTGCTAGTCTCAGGAACGTGTCTCCTCAAACTGTGGTGAGGACAGGCTCAGACACTGCAGCGGTAGGGTGAGCAGGTGCTCAGGGCACTAGCAGAGCAGGGGCTCACACACAACACTTGCATTTGCTGTTTTAAAGCAAGGATCAAAGTATTCAGCAAGGAGAAAATTAGAATTTCATTAGATTGCTTTGTACCTATTTTACAATGTACTGTTATTTTATTTTTAATTCTATGGCAGGAGTAAAGAAATGGGCACATGGTAAGCTTCTTAGAGACCAGGGTCTCTTGAAACCACTGGCCAGCATAGAAGTACGCACCTGATGAGAGGTCAGGGGCAGCTAGTTTGTGGGGAAGGTGAGGAGAAGTGGATGTCAAGGTGAAGTTTGGGTACACTCAGACCTTCTCTCTGTACCCTCTCTTGACACCCATCTATTCTCTTGCTTATTGCTAGGTACCCAGGTCCTTCTGCTGCCCAGAAACCCCAGGGTCAGAAATTCCTGTGGCAAATTTCTGCTGGCTGGCTTTTCTTCCCTTCCCCAAGTGGGCATTTTCTCAGTGCAACATATCTCAGAGGGACAGTTAGTAGAAGAACAGCCCATAGAATGAGGGACGGGCTAATTGCTGTTTAACATACTATAGATCAGCGGGGGACCCTGTGAAAAGGCAGATTCTAATTCGGCTTGTCTAGGTTAGGGTGTGAGATGCTACATCCTGCCAAGATGGATGATGCCAATGTTTCTGGCCCTTGTACCATACCTTGAATAGGGAGCAACTAGAGAGCCTTCTAGCTCTGACTGTTCCTAGGCCGAGAGCTCACCCCAGAACCATCTCAGCCACAGTTCCTCCAAACAATAGTCTCAGTCAGGCGTCCTCAAACTACGGCCCATGGGCCACATGCGGCCCACTGAGGACATTTATCCGGCCCGCCGGGTGTTTTTGCCACCGCTGCCTGTCCTGCTTAGCAGCCAACTCATCCCGGGCCCACAGTGTGCACTCTCCAATGGTCTGAGGGACAGTGAACTGGCCCTCTGTTTAAAAAGTTTGAGGACCCCTGGTCCCAGTGATCATTCCTGCAGCCCTTGGTGTCAGGAGGCAGAGCTAATCACCTCAAGGTGAATCAGATCTAGTTGGTACAGTGATTTAACCTCCCTTAAGCATCACTCTGGACTCCTATGTGAGCATCAAAGACTAAAAAAACACTCTCAGACAAACAAAGAACACCCTGTGTGATTGGACCAGGCTCCCAGGAAGGGCCACTGTCACGGAGTAACCTTCCACTCAAATGTCTGACTTGGTGAAGATGACTTCTCACAGAGTGAGACCCGGCCAGCAGAAGGCAGTAGCACTGCAAGCATTATCAGACAGCTCAGATGGCTGCCATCATGTGTGCATGTGTGTGTGTGTGCCCCTGTGTGCATGTGTGCATGTGCATGTGCACATATGTGTGCAGCAGGAGCAAAGTGGGGAGGAGGAGACAAGCCCATTGACACGTTCCCTGTGAAATGGGTGCCATCTGCTTAGCATCCTCCCACCTAGGGCAGTTGAAAGGTAATTCAACCACCTCTTCTCTGTTTCCCTGGAAAAGGCAACACTAAAGCCCTGTCCATCAAAAATCGAACAAACCTGAATGGGAAATAGAATCCACTCTTAGGAGGTAAGGAGAGGGGTTGTATTATGATGTTGGCACCCCGTCTAACCCCAACACTTGTTCTGCCACCAGTTTTCCTATCTGAGAGAACATGGAATGAAGAAAACCTTGTAATGGTTTGACTGGGCTCCCAAGAAGGACTGAGTCAAAATAATTTGCTCCTGGTGCATATTAGCAAGCCCTGTTTGGAAGCCCTGTGCCCTGAGATCCGCCAGCACCCCACCCAGGGCTGGCTGGGCTAACCTGTTGTTATGGTGGGGGCAGGCCGGCTTCTCTAATGACACTCTGCACACTTCTTTGGTCATAACCAATAGACACAGATAAAAAGGGGAGCGCCTTCCAAGACCTTGAAAGGGCGCTAAAAATACAGCTTCACTGGGGAATAAGTGAGGTCTCCTGAGTCCTAATTCGAGGAGAGGCTCCCCCTCCACCAGCAACGTATCCACATTATTCCATCTGCAGATTCCTTGGAGGATGTTTAGAGCAGTCGCTGGACGTCAAATTCTGCAAAAGCAGCTCCCCAAGGAAGCCATTCTTTGATTCTGTAGATAATATATCATGTGCTAAATCACTGAGGGAAGTGCCACACAGTTGTTAGATAAAGAAGGTTTAATTGCCAAATATTGGGCTTTAAAAACCAATCAAGTGTAGAAGGTAACTTTAATTAGAGAGAAGAATCAGATAAACAGAGTGTGAAAAGCTTAGTGCTTGAACTGCCTGTTTCTCATTGTGCCTTCGTTCTCCATGGACATTGAGGAAAAGCAGAGATTAGACCTTTGCTATTCACTTTGGGACAATTATAAGCAAAGGGAACAAGTGTATTATTAATACTTCACTTACAGCCCGAAACCATCTTGCATTTATGGGGCTTTGGGACAAGACTCCTCGATTTCAGGAATGCTGAGAACCAAAGAACCAGCTTCACTGCTCGCCAAGCATCCCAACCCTGAAGACAATGAGTATCGACTCCTGATCGCCACATGCACACTCAGAACACAGACTGAAGATTATCAATCGACTTGCAGTCAATACTGTCCACACACTTCATTCATCTTGAAAAAAAAGAAAAATCTGAGACATGTCACGGCCATTTTCAACTCAGGCACTGCAGTAACCCTCAGGGTCTTGCTGCCTCCTCCTCTGAGCACAGAGCTCTCCTGTCCATGCAGCCGAGATCGCCAGTGACAGAGGCTCACTTTCCAACTGTGTCTTTAAAGTAGCCCGTTTCCTGAAGGCGTCAAGGTGACGGGTTCACCCTAAAGAGCTCACTCTTAAGCCCGGAAGACCCTCACCTACTGGAACAGCTTTGAACTATGCGGCTTGGGCCTCCCACTCACCGGAGTATTTTTAGAACTGAGCATAGAACAAAACTGAACTTTTCAAACAGGAAAGGAACACAAAGTGCTTAGGGCTGGATTTCAAAGGGCAAAGCTTATTTAAAAAGACTATTGATCAGGCCTAACTGTAACATGACAGGGTCCGATGGAGGCAGGAACATGCAGGAGGAATCAGGTGGGGAAGCTAATCCCTGAGCCCCTCCGCTGACGTCAACAGGCGGCCCTAGCACGGTCCATGGCATGTGGCGTGTTGTGGCAATGGTGCCACAAGAAAGAGCCTGTGTTGGTCAGGGAAGATGATGCTGGTGAAAGAGTCTCCAAATAGACCCAGCATCTTTTCCTGACCTTATCATATGGAAACCCAACTTCTAATTTTTAAGATCAGTTCCTTGCCTCTTCAGCAAAATGTCCTTTGATGACTTTCTGGATGCTTAAAAAGAGTTTGAAGGACAGGCCAGGTAGGAGCTGATTGAAAACATGTCAAGGTAGTCAAGGCTCATCTTCAGAAAGGACCCTGAGCTTCATTCTCGCTTTTAACTCACTCTTACAACAAGCATTTTCTGTGCACCTACTGTGCGTCTGGCAGCTGCTAGGAGTAAACCTAACAGAGATGACTCAGACACTGCCCTCGGGGAGTTCAAGGGGTGGTGAGAAAGAAAATTATACATAAATATTTAAAACATGCCCAGGTACTTTCCAGACTGAGCATGAATGCTGCTTGGCATCTGTCAGGGTGGTGGAGGCAGCGGCAGCTTGTTCAGAAGAAACCACCTTTGTTTTCCATCACACCCTCTGCCTTGGCAGGGCAATCCCCTCGAAGAACTGTACCCCAGCACTTAAGCCTTTGCACAAATGCGTGTGTTCCAGAGACAAATGGAACTACTCTCGGGGCTCCTCCCAGGCTGGCTGGTAGCTCGGGCACACCAGTTCCCCCAGCCTTCTGTGGGCCTCACATGTCAGAAGCCAGGATCCTCGCTCCCAGGAAGGAGAGAGAACACGCCTGTGATTACACAGCTGATGTGCCAGGCACACTTTTTTTAGAAACAGATCATCTGCAAAGTGACATCAAATCATTACAATGTGTAAAGCAAACAAATAATTTATGTCACCCATATAAAAATGACACTGCATACCTACTATGATGGATGATGAGCTGTATGGAGGTTTTCCTCTCTCTTATCTCCCAAACCTGCAACCAAAAGGTTGTAAGCCCTAAAATAGTAGTTCATCACTGAGACCAACACCCCCAAACTCCCTGTTTTACAAAGAAAAAAGTTGAGGAGACCAGGGGAGTAGAATTTCTCTAGCTAGGTTTTCCACAGGCTCATTCTTCTGTCTCCTCCTTTCTTCTGCCAACCTGTTATACAACACAAAACAAGCCTTCTCGGGATTTGGATTTTTGAATTGCCTACAGTGAGCTGCTTCTTGACAGGAAACACTGAGGCCACAGGTGGGCCCACCAGAAGGCCTGGGCGCACACTTCAAAAGCCCAGGAGTAGAGTAGGTGTCAAAAGAAAAACAAGTAAGTGTAGCAGGATTAACAGTTGGAAATATTAACTGATGTGCTTTTTATTCTGTCAATTTCCTCTTACCTAGTGACCCTACCTCTTCCTCATTTCATTGCCTCTGGAAAGGGGGATAACAGAAGAGAAACAAAGAAAAGTTGTTGTATTCTAAGAATCAAAGCTTCTGCTTTGCAAGAGTCTGGGCTTTGCAACAGCCTAAGACCTGAAGAGCTAAAGGAAGATAGCTCACTAGTCAGCCTCTCCTGCCCTGAGATTAGACAAGGACTCTTCTGAGTCAAGGAGCCAGGGCTGGATCCAAGAGGCCTGTAGGCTCCTGGGGAGGACTGTACCCTGCAGAGCCAGGCATGAGTTTCTTCATGGGACTCAGTCCAACCTTCTGTCTGTGTTCCCCCAGCTGGTTTGCCTCCTGGCCACCCCTGGATCCCTGCAGCCCTCATGCTTCCAGGGGCTGAAGGAGTAAAGTATATTTTTCTCTGCCACTCCCAGTCCCTACCACCACCAGCACCCCTCGCTGTCTTTCCTCTCTACGCCTGCCCACCCAGCACAGTCCCTGCTGGCATCAGAGCAGTTCTGTACCTGTAGCCCTTCCCAGCCTTTGTCAGTCTTCCAGGAAGGAGACCTGGCCCAGTGAGAACTTTTAGGAAGCCAACTAAAAACCAGGGCCCAATTTCCCATCAGCCATCAAGCAGGTAAGATTTCCAGCAGTTAAGGTTTGAACTGCACCAGTGACCTACACAGAAGTGAAAAGCTCCAAATGCCATTATCACTCCCCAGAGCAGCCTTCTGTGCGCCTGTGCCTCTCACCTCGCTTCTCAGGAGCACAGACAGACGAGCCTTCGTGACACGTTCATGCCAGTTCCTCTCCCCCGACCCCCGTTCTCAAGCCTTTTCACTGGATGCCCTCTGATCACATTCTAGAAGGATGTCCTGTTGTGTGAGCCATTCTGCTGTTCATTAACATTACTCAAAACAACTTTCTCTAACATAAATCTTGGTAGAGGCATGGAACTCCATTTCTAGGCTGATTCAAAGAAATCTGAGCCAGTGCAAGGCATTTGTCATTACTCAAGGACAGTGACTCAAAGACAGCCAGGTACATTAGAAGCTGTCCATTTTTCTCCTACCTTTTTCTCTAGGATGTTTTTTCTTTTATCAGAATCATAATCAATAGTTCTTTTCTCCTTTGTGATGGATATCAGTCACAACTATGCTAAATTGTCACCTGACATTTAGTTTGGTTGCTATTCTCCTGGATGGAACACAATTTTCTCTCTCCAATGCCTGGGATATTGAAAGGGCCAAAGCAACAATGGTCAATTATGTGTCAAGTCACAGTTTTGCTATAGGACTACGAAAAGGAAACACATCTGCAGCTGGCTCCCAACTCACCGCAGACCAATAAAAAGCAAACTCGGTAAGTGTCAGCCTGTCTTGTAACAAAAGCCCATTTATTATTGAGAAATCAGACACACACAAAAATTAGATCAAAGGCTCACTACTGTCCATTCATGATGTACTACCCATGCTGAGCAACTGTAATGTTTTCTGACTGCCAAAAAAAAAAATTAAAGACCTTAGTCCATTTTAACAACAAGAGAATTTCATGAGAAATCTCAGCTGAGTTTTGCTGCCCCAGGAGATGAGCTGGTTTAGCTATTTTATCAAAGAGCTTTGAGATATAAAATTCTCCTGAGGGGTTAGAAAAGAAAGAGGAAAATGCTGCCTTTTAGGAAGACTGAGAACTGTAACATCTCTGTCCTCGCCAGGCTCCCTGGGGAGAGATGTCCCTCAGGTGGTCACCCCCAAGGACAAAGCATCATCAGGAAGCAGGTAGCATCCATCCCACGTCCCCAGGATGCCACTAACTGGCAGCCTCATGTAAGATGTCAATTTCCTTGGGCTTCAGTGGTCTCATCTCACACACCAGAGCTGGATCTGAGAGTCTCCGAAGACTATTCTAGCTTTGAAATTTTGTGATTTTTACATGGAACAGAGAATGGGAATTCCATAATATGAGATGTGAAAGAACTCAAGTGAGAATGAGGGGGAGTGGAGGGAGGGAAGGAGGAAAAAGGGAAGAAATTATGGAGTAAGGAGAAAAAGAACAGAAAATATCTTTAGGAAAAAACAAGAGAAGTATAATAGAAAATAGGAGGGTAGATGAAGGGAGGAAGATAAGAACAAAACAAAGATGAGGTGAAAGCAACTTTAGTGCTAAAAGATACTAATGTCAATGATACTTTCTATTTATTTAGCACCTGCCATGCTGTACATACATTTTTTTCTAATATTCACAGATTTCTGAGGCTCAATTTAATACATCCATTATACAGATGAGGAAACTGAGGCTCAGTGAAGTTAAGGAACTTGTTCAAGTTCACACTACTAATAATTGATTGCAACTGTGGTTGAACCTAAGCGCCCAAGCCAGCCTGTGTCATATGTGATACTGCCTCCTGAATCATCTCCCAGTGGTTCAGCAAGAGCTTCAGTGCGCTCCCCTGCTTTAGTTTACAAAGCATAGTTCAACTAGAGGAGCTGTGAGAACTCCACAGAGGCAGCATCCTCAACCATCAGCAGTTCTGAATGTGCCTCTGATGCTGGAGGGGAAGATCAAGGTGAACTCCCCTAAATTATTGACATGAATTGTCACGTTGCAGGAAGAATCCTGCTGCGGGGAGATGGCATGATAAGAGAGGGACAAGCACCCCCTTAGACATCAGGAGAGCTGGGCTAGCATATGGCCACAGGTTCCTCACATAGTTCTGTCCTACACTGCCCAGCTCCAAGCACTGCTGAAACCCTGGGTGCATAAAACCCTGGGTGCACATATGATAAGGGCATAAGGAGTTGGATGCAGGCCAGGAACAGTTCTGTCCCAGGCACTTCCTGGTATACGTGAGAGGAATAGGGAGGTAGGAGCCATTCCAGCATAACCTACTGATGTCCTAAAACCTGACATCCTTAACAGCCAGACCTCAGCCCAGTACCGGTCTGTGGACTGCTAGAAACCAGGCTGTGCATCACCACCTGAGCTCCATAGCCCCCAATCCATGGAAAAATTTTCAATTTGGGGGCCACGCAGCAGGAGGTAAGCAGTGGGTGAGAGAGAGCATTGACAGCTGCTCCCCATCACTCGCATCACAGCCTGAGCTCCTGCATCACCGTGTGAGCTCCTGGGTACCGCTGCTGCAAACCACAGACACCTGGTTCTTGCTTCAGGAAAGTCAGGAAGTCAGGCTCAGCTTTAAGAAAATTGGTGATTTAAGAAAAAAATGACCACTCAGTGGAGACAAACAGGAATGTGAAATTGCTGAAGACTTTTTCATTTTGCTCAAGACTCAAGCCTGGCTTCTATTAAATAGAAAGCTCCTGAGTACATTTGGAAGATGATTAGATTTACAAAAGTTCTATTTGTCCACAACCTTTCATACAACTTTGTATTAACAGAGGAGAGTTACACAGGCTTGAGTCCATGTGACTTGGGAAAATGTGTAAAACAGGAAGCGAAGCATTCAAATTTGTGCAGGTTGCAAGGCTAAGACCCAGAAAGAAAGCAGATGGGGCTAAAAATGAATCCTGTGGTGGGAAAATGAATTTAGGACGAGCCAAAGCCAAGAACCACCACTGGCCCCACCCTGGCTCCCCTGAGCACCCTCTCCATGAGTTCTGACAACTCCCTCTCTTCCACCCACTTGATCCCAGGAAGCACAGGGAAGAGTCAGAGGAATATCACCCACCTGGGGGGAAATGTTTTAGAGCTGATAGATTTCTTTTTTTACTCTACCTGCAAAATTGAAATTAAATCTTTCTTATTCACTGTTCCTGGATAAAGTGGCTTTTAAAAGTTATTTGCCATTGTCATTTTCGCTTGCGCCTTCACTCACACACACAATGAAAATAAAATGAGACTAAGAATGACTGATGTGCCTCTTTTTAATGACGAATTCCACTGATTTTCATGTCCCATGGAGGAGTTTTATCATATTCATTTTCTTTGCCTAGGTTAGTTTTTCTCCCTTTTCCCCATCCAATCTTGTCTTTCTTTCCCTTACATTTTCTGAAATGTCTATTGAGCCCTAGGAGGATGAGTTCTCCTCCCCCAGCTCTGACGATTACTCAATAACCAACACAAGCAGCAGTTTCCAACAATATGAAGACGGAAACTACCTTATTCCATTTAACTAAGGCACTGGCACAACCATCACAGATTCTTTGTAAAGGACAATCTAAAGGCAAGCAAGTTGCACCTGAACTAATAACTTTGCCTGGAAAGGAAATGGCATCCACAATAATCAGTGTGAAACCAAAGTGTGTGTTAAGAGAGGTGGTGCTAGAGGACTGGTATAGAGATGGCCAAGTGGCCATTCCTTCAGTAAAACACTTACAAAGCACCTAGCGTGTACTGCACTGGGCTAGGCAATTAGAGTGAAAGGTGAAAAACACATAGCCCAGACTGGAAGAGGTCAGAGTGTCCATGGTGGGAGCCCAAAGTCCAGGTGAAAAATAAATGCAAGTTAAAAGTTTCCTTCTATTACCTCTGCTTATTGAGTTTTCACAGATAAATGCTCTGAGAATTTCCCTGGGAGCTTTTAAAAGTGGATGGAAGCCCACTCAACAGAAAGAAAGGTCTTCCGAAGTCCAGTTTCCTACCAGCTCTATGTCAGGTTCAATCTGACCCAAGCAAATATCATTTTTAGGTAAAGCACATTGGCACCACAATAATCCATTTCGTGATGGTTCACTAATCTAGAATACATGTCCTATACTATGTACCTACTATGTCCTAGACACAGTTTAGGTGCTGAATGAGGGATACAAAGAGGAACCAATCATGGAGTCATTCCTCAAGCCTCTTAACATTTTCCTATGATCAGGCCAGCAGTAACAGAGGGCAACACAAGGCCCGTGTTTATTACTTTGCACCTAAGTTTATAAACTTGTGCCAAAATGCTCATTGGGCCGACACTGTGCACACCATGGATATGGCAATGGACGATACACAGGTGTCTGCTCAAGAGCTCCAAGCCATATGACAAGTGGTCCACAGGATGTGTGCACACAAAAGGGACTCAGGCACGGAGAGAGGATGGCTCAGGAAGGATTTACAAGGGGAGCAGACATGTGGGTTGACTTTTGAAAGGTGAGTTCGCCAGGAAGAGAATGAGAAAAGGACACTCCACAGAGAGGAGCAGCAAGTGTGCAGATAGCTGTGAGAGAGGAGGATGGGCTCAGTAAGGGAGAATGTGGAAGTGGCCCACTGAAGAAAAGGTAGAAGTGATGCCGAAAATGTGCGTGGGACCCAGTGACCAGCCATGCCCTCACCAAAGAAGAATGGAATCAAACCCATCAGTGATTCTCCTTGGTACTCTTCTGTAAACAAGAATCCCAGCAAAGTGAGATTAGAATCTATGCCTTTATTGAAAGTGTCAGTATTTGAAAATATTGGTTAGGTGTGGCACGTGAGCATGGCTGTGGAAATGGAAACACATCGTCATGTGCTGCAGACACGGAGCATTTCACAAAGGCAAGAAAGTTTCTTGAAAGCAGGCAGTGGTCACAATAGATAAGAGACCTTCCTCGTGGCTCCTGTCTGGTCTTTAGCTTGTGACTTGTTTTTAAGGACATAAAACAGACATGAACAGTCTTAGTTCATCCGGCTGTCCTCCGGCCGTGAAGCATCTGGTTAGATTAAGGAGCCTATGATAACTTGCTGAGTGCCTCACGACTTGGGTCATGGCCTGGCCATGCAGCCAGAGCAGCTGTCATGGCAAGTTTCTTGACAAGAAGAGCTAGGATGTTATGGGAGGCAGGCAGGCAGTGAGAGGATGTTGCAGTGGACAAATTAACACAGATTCTTTGTCAGGAAAGAAAGGAGTCTGTCTAGCTGCAAAAACCAGACAGGTCAAGACAGACCCCCAACAGCCTGCCATGGGGAGCAGAAGCATCAGTCACTTTCTTGATGGCTTGTGTGATGCAGAAGCAGGACTCCTGGGCCTGGGGAACTTAGAAGTTGTCCAGGGACTCAGGGACTTGTGAGAAAGTGAAAGGGAAGCAACTGGACAAGGCCCCAGCTGCTGAATAAGAGTTAAGGGAAGGTTCACAGGCAACCAAACCAGACTGAGTTACTGGGAACATAGCAAAGAGCCTCAGAGGACCTCAGTAAAGCTGACTTACTGCCAAGAATAATAGAACTAAAAGAGACAGGCAGAGCTCCTGAGCTGGGGAACAAGCATGATCCCAGATTCCAGGGTCATGGGGCTTCAGCTTGGCAGGCAAAGGAGTAAGAGCCAAGAGATCCATTATAGCTGCACTTCCTATCAAGCCTAAAAAGTAACCACAGTTTCTTATTCAGACAGAACTTTATGTTCTTTGTGTTTCCATTTCCCCAACGAATGCCACTTTCTACATTGCCACTTTTTCCCCTTTGGAAGGTAAAAGAGTTAGTAGGCTGGTTATTTCTTCCTCATACCCTCAACTTTAGTCAAGTTTTGCAAAGGGCTGAGTCTAAAAACATGCTGCTTACAGTGCTTGTGTGCACATGCATGCCTGCCTGGGTCTGAGTCCAGGTCATTGTAATGTCCCAAGGCAATGTGAGCATCATAATTGCAACCATTTATCGGGCGCCTCCAATGGGCACTGTGATGAACTCTTGAATCTCTTATCCTTATAACGCCAGAGGATATGATTTCTTGCATTATTTTACAGGGTTAAAGCTGAGAATCTCAAGTGCTCCTTAGCACTGAGTTTATGATAGAAAATAAATATCATTACATCTCCCTGTAGAAGGCAAGGTCTAGAAGAGTAATGATCGCATTTAGCCAACCAGGCAGGCTATTCTATCCGGAATGGCTGAGTCAGCCAACCAACTGATTTGACTGATTTTGTCCAGTGGGCTGACTAGTTGATTGACTGGCTTGCTAGAATCACACAGTTACTCCAGCGCCATGTTGCCACAGCTTTACAACGTGCCTCTGCTGGTGAAATGAAGTGAAAAGCTAAGAAATTGCTTCGATTATTTCCTGTGAGAAAGATGCCAGCCTGGATTAAGACTTCAAGAACTTCTGCCATAAACCAGAATGTGTAGTGGAGAATGACACAGCGAAGCCATGGGCAGATCCCTGGACTGGACTTCTCCTGAGTCTGCGTTTGTCCAGCTAAATCTCAACCACAACTCTTCATTAGAATTACCTAAGGAGCTTTTTAAACCATGGAAGTGAGGAGGTTCCAGAGACTGGTTAAATTGATCTGGGGTGGAACATGGACAATGGTATTTTTTTTTTAAGTTTCGCAAGTGATAATAACATAACTATGGAGAACCTTAGAGTTTAGCAGCATGGCCTGTCTAGGCCTCAGTTTTCTGTTTATTTAATGAAGATGTCAGACCAGGTATCATCTGCTATCGAGGGCTCTGTATAGCTCTGAGATTTCATGTTAATCCTGATCCCATCCCCAGCTGGCGGGCAGCTCTGAAAAGACCACTTGCTGTTTGCATAATTTAATTCCTGAATGCCACCAAGATGACTGACCTATCACAGAAGGTTGCCATGTGGGTTAATGAGATCATATTTGCAAAGTGTTTGGGGCTTTGGGGAAGGAATCTCTAATGTATGCAGCTAAAGAATGATTACAGCAATGTTAATGTCATTTTTTTTAGGAAGAGTAAACCACAGTTCACAACCTTGCATCTGCCATAATTAGACTATCTCGTCAGGATGGAGAGTGGCAGAGTGGAGAGTAGATTAAAGCAGGGCTACTTGTGTTAAGATGAGATGCCGGGTTAGGTCTCCAAGAGCCATGTTCACACAATCAGAATTGACATAGACTGGGCCTAAAAAATGTTAATCTGTGCAAAATCCTCTCATCCTCAAGCACATAAGACTCTGTGTGGCCCAAGTCTTTGTGGACCTACTTCCATATAACAGGGAAAAGAGATGCATCTTGTGGGTCTTTTCCAAGAGTAAGTAATCATCAATGGGACTATATTTCTAAAATGTTACTATTTGTGCTATTTCTAACACATTGACATTGGAACTGAGAAAATAATCTTTCTTTAAAATCCTGTACATTAGACCTGCCCATGCACAGCCTATAGGGACTAGAGTGATGGTAGAGACTCTGTAGCCCAACAGATATCTGTGCCCAACTTCTGTGACCTCTGGGAAAGCCTCTTTCTTCCTTTACCTATTTTTCATCTATTAGATAACATGTGAGAAACACCTAGCAAAATGCCTAACGTAACTTAATAAACATTTCGTTTCCTGTCTCTGTACCATGCAGAGCTGATGTTATCAGACTTGTTATAAGAGATTTCCAGGCAACAGTCACCACTGCCCAGATGGTACTGAGGCCTCCGGTAGTCCAGATCTCTCATTTTTCATGGCCCATCTGCAATCTCATCCATCCATCCACCTATCCATCCATCCATTGACTTACATTCAATTAGTTTGTATGTTTTGTTTAATGTAGGCCCAGATATAGTCTTTGTCATCAATAATCAATTAATAATTAAAATTCTAAGGAATTTGAAACATTCCATTTTAGGATTCTCTCCAAATTCTCAGGGCAATTCAGATGCACTAAGTGATCTGAAGATGAGCATTTATTGTTTTCCATGGATGTTTAGGAATCAGCAATTCTGGTCATAACATGTGCTTATAAAATAAAAATTGGAACCTTGAAGAAGGTTGGGGTCATGTATGGGTTTAAACAATTTCAGCCAAAATATGAATAAGATTCTTTAGAATTTGAAAAATGATTCTAAAATCCCTCTATTATAACAAATAGTTAAAAATAATTTTAGCCTTTTTTTAAATAAAGAATCTGAATAGAGGGATGGGAAAATAGAGGATTCTCTTAGCATACATTTGGGTATTTTATAAAGCTTTAATTCTTAAAATGTGTAGTGCTGACACCAAAACAGATCAGTGGGACTGAATGAAGGCTCCAGAAACACACTCAGGTTGACATACGAATTTAATATATGGTAAATGGAGCATCTCGGTTTCATAGGGAGGGTAGGACTAGTCATTAGTTACTGCTGGGGCCACTGGTTAACTATTTGGAACCTCAATTCAAATCATCTACCACTATAAAAAGCAGATAAAATAAGTGTAAAAAAATTAATCCATAACATAACTCAATAGAAATATAAAATAGTATTTCACACATTTCTAATTAAGAGAGGATATTCTAAGATTAAAATTAATAGAAAGGATTAAAAGGAAAAGGAAGTAAATTTGACTGCTTGAAATACCTTGAAGATATTGTGGTTTATTTCCAGACCACTGCAATAAAGCAAATAAGTGAGTTACACAAATTTTTTGGTTCCCAGTGCATATAAAAGTTATGCTTATTCTATACTTTAATGCATTAAGTATGCAATAGCATTGTCTAAAAATGTACATATCTTAATTAAAAAATACCTTATGGCTAAAAAAATGCGAACAATCATCTGAACCACAATCTTTTTGCTGGTGGAGGGTCTTGCCTCGATGTTGATTCTGCTGATTGATCAGGGTGGTGGTTGCTGAAGGTTGGGGTAGCTGCGACACTTTCTAAAATATAGCAACAATAAAGTTTGTTACATCAATGGACTCTTTCTTTTTCTGTAGCATGTAATGCTGTTTGATGGCATTTTAACCACAGAATAACTTCTTTCAAAATTTGAGTCCATCCTCCTAAATCCTGCTGCTGCTTATCAACTAAGGTTATGTAATATTTTAAATCCTTTGCTGTCATTCCAGGTATGTTCCCAGCATCTTCACCAGGAGTAGATTCCATCTATAAAAACTAAACAAAACAAAACAAAAAAACCCCACTTTCTTTGCTCATCCACCAGAAGCAACTTCTCATTTATTCAAGTTTTATTATGAGATTGCAGTAATTTAGTCACATCTTTAGGTTCCACTTCTAATCCTAGTTTTCTTGCTATTTCTAGCACATCCGCAATTACTTCCTCCACTGAAGTCTTAAACTCCTCAAAGTCATCCACAAGGGCTGTAATCAACTTCTTTCAAACTTGTATTAATGTCAATATTTTGACCTCCTCCCATGCATCATGAATGTTCTTAACGGCATCTAGAATGGTGAATTCTTTCTAGAAGGACTTACTTTTCCCAGATCTATTAGAGGAATCACTATCTATGGCAGCCATAGTTTTTTGAAATGTATTTCTTAAATATTAAGACTTAAATTTGAAATTACTCCTTGATCCATGGGCTGCAGATAGAATGTTGTGTTAGCATGAAAACAACACTTATCTCCTTGTACATCTTCATTGGAGCTCTTGGTGAACAGTAATATTTTGAAAAGAATTTTTTTTTGAGCAGTAGGTCTCAACAGTGGGCTTAAAATATTCAGTAAACCATGATGCAAACAGATGTGCTGTTATCCAGGCTTTGTTGTTGCATTTATAGAGCACAGGCTGAGTAGATCTAGCATAATTCTAAGATTTTTCAGAATGGTAAATGAGCATTGGCTTTACTTAAAGGCATTATCTACATTAGCCCCTACCAAGAGAGTCAGCCTGTCCTTAGACGCTTTAAAGCTAGGCATCAACTTCTCTCTAGCTATGAGAGTCCTAGATAGCATCTTCTTCCAATGGAAGCCTGTTTCATCTACGTGGAAAATCTGTTGTATAGTGCAGCCACCTTCATCAGTGATCTTAGCTAGATCTTCTGAATAACTTTCTGCAGGTTCTATATCAACAGTTGCTGATTTAACAATTTTATGTTTGGAGATGGCTTCTTTCCTTAAACTCATGAACCAATTTCAAACTTTTCTTCTGTGGCTTCCTCACCTCTCTCAGACTTCATAGAATTGAAGAGAGTTAGGGCCTTGCTCTGGATTAGGACTTGGCTTAAGGGAATGTTTTGGCTGGTTTAATCTTCTATCCAGACCACTAAAACTCTCTCTATTTCAGTAATAAGGCCATTTCACTTTCTTATCATTTCAGTATTCACTTCAGTAGCATTTTAAATTTCCTTCAAGAACTTTTCCTTTGCATTCACACTTGGTTAACTGGTACACAAGGCCTAACTTTCAGCCTAGCTCAGCTTTTGACATGCTTTTTTCACTAAACTTAATCATTTCTAGCTTTTTACTTAAAAGATATGTGACTCTTTCTTTCACTTAAACACTTAGAGGCCACTGTGGGATTGTTAATTGGTCTAAAGTCAATATTATTGTGTCTCAGGAAGTAGGGATGCCCAAGGAGAGGGTGAGAGATGGGGGAACCGCCAGTTGGTGGAGCAGTCAGAACACACACATGTGTATAGATTAAGTTCAATTATATGGGTGTGGTTTGTGGTGTCTCAAAACAATTACAATGTGACATCAACAATCACTGATCACAGATCACCATAACAGATATAATAATAATGAAAAAGTTTGAAATATTGTGAAAATTACCAAAACATGACCCAGAGACATGAAGTGAGCACATGCTGTTGGAAAAATGGTGCTGACAGACTTGCTCAACCCAGGGTTGCCAAAAACTTTCCATTTGTAAAAAACACTGTATCTGTGAAGTGAAACAAAGCAAAGCATAATAAATTGAAGTATGCCTTATTAAACTGCATAAAAATATTGTAAAAGATTTTCAAATTGGGAAAAATTTACAACAAACATAGTAGACAGAAGGGTTATTCTTGATATCATCCAAACAATTTAGAAAAACACTAAGGCTGGTAGGTAAAAAGTCTGTGGACATTAACAGAAAATTTATACACACACACAGCTAACAAATGTGAAAAGTTGTTCAACCTTGCTAGTAAGTAAAGCATTGCAATTTTAAAATAAAATGGCATTTTTTTTCCTTACCTATCAAATTAAAATATATTTTTAAAGTAATATTCAGTTCTGGCAAGTGTTCAGTGAGATAAGCATTCCTATACATTGCCAGTAGAAATATAAATTGTTGTGGAAGAGCATTTTTAAAGATTCTGAAGGCAAATATAGATATCCTTTAAAATGTGCCTATCTTTTGACCCAATAATTTAACTCATTGAAATCCATCCCAAGAAAATTATCTGGTATATACATAAAGGCTTTTTTGCATAAGAATATTCACTGCTGCAATCTTTACAGGAAAGACAAAACAGAACAAAACTAGGAAGCAAACTAACAGCCCAACATAAGAAATGATAAAGTAAATTATAGCACACCCAAAAGATAAGTTATTATGTATTCTCTAACAAAGGTGATTATTAAGAGCTTATGCAATGTTAAGTAAAAACATCATCTTAAAAATTTTATATGGGATATTCTCAGCTCTATATTTTAAACCCACAAAGTAAAGGTTGATAAAAAAAATCCATTAGATTATTAATAGCAGTTATGGACAATTATTTTCTTCTTTGTTATTCAATTTTTTAAAATATAATTAATTTTTATAATTAAAATAGCAAATTTTTATAAAAGGAGCATTGATGCATATTCCATTTATTACTTTGCAGCAGGAGAAAGACAGGGAGATGTTGAAAATTGTCTTCAATCTCGGCCCCCTTTCCTTCTGCTCTTATCTTCCTTCCTAATCTCTATGAGGCACACACATGGCCTTGAAGGAGAAATAAAAGAATCATTTGTGGGCCTGAGTTTTCTCTTTTATCCTGACAGCCAAATGGGAACACTTCTTCTAAACACGAGATCTAAGGTATTATAGGAGAAAAATAGATAAATAGATAAATGCTTAACAAAGGCCCTCTCTGCCGAGGAAATGCTCCTGGAACCACCAGTGGTTTTGTAATAAAACGTCCAGTCTCCGTGGCTGTCTTCTTAATAAGGCAGAGGCACATTTACTGTAGCCTGGTGGGCGGCGATCAGCAAAACTTAGGAAAAAATACAGCACGGATTTCCTCCAAATGTTAGCAGCCAATTTCACCCTGGGAGGTAAAATTACTGGACCTGATAAGCCAATATTAAAAGACCAAAAAAAAAGCTCCTTAAATATTTCAAAGACCAATTTGAGCCATCAGACCTGCATCTGAACAAACGGGAAGATGGCAATCTGGAAATTATAATAAGAATGAATTGATTTTGTATCTGTTCTCTAGCTCCATTGTGATCGCAGACAGTAGAACCGGTTCATTTTATGTTATTTTCTCCTAAGCCTCGTGGAATATTTTCTTTCAGGTCCTAAGATATTAGCAGAAAGCACAGATGGCCCCATCTGTTTCAACCCAGTGGAGATTACAAATGACTTTGGAGTTGTTTAAACTTGTTTCTTTTCTCAGAGCAGAAAGCTGGCTATTCAGCAGCTGTTCATTTCAAGGCTCAGAGGGATGCAGGTGGAGGCTGGACCACCTTAAAAGAAGCTCCGGTGGGGCAGGGCACAGCTCATGGGAATGGATATGGTGTGTGGGGGGGAGGATTGAGATCTTATTAAGCTTTTTTATTTTTAATATAGAAGAATAAGTGCAAATAAAATCCTGTTTGTTTGATTTTAGGAGGTACACACAGAGTCATGATGTCCACAACTTACTCACTTACTATCAAATGGTTCAATGACAACAACAATAACAAAACATATATATACACACACACATGTATATACATACATTAATATTTTTATTATATATATAGAGAGAGAATGTGGCAAAATATTAAGAATTAGAAAAACATAACAAAAGTGTATATGGTGGTTCATAATTCTAACATCATTTCTTTATATTTCAATCATTTTAAAAAAGATTTTTAAAATAAATTTAGCAACTATTAATAGTTGTTCCCAACTTCTTTTAACTGTCTTTTCTTCATGTATATTTCAACCAGTCCAGATAATTCTATTTCTTGAGCACACTCTCTGCTTTCCCACTTCCTTGCCTTTGCTCATGCTATTTCTTCCACCAAAAATGCTCTCCTCCTACTTCTATTCATGTGCCTTTCAAAGGTTTTTTTTTTTTAAATGCTTTTCCTTGAAGTATCCTCAAATCTCTGCCCCTCCTTTCCCAGTTATGTATGATTTCTTGCCTTTAAATCTCTCTTAAGACCGAGCCTAACGTCTCAGAGCACTCTGTCCTTCCCCGTCAAACCCTTTATTCCTCCTTGCTGTCATCGCTTGCTCACTGCCTCTCTCCCTTTCTGAACTGTAGGCTCCCCACAGGCAGAGACCACGTCTGTCCCATTCACCAGTAGGGCCCAAATGCCAGGGATGGTGCTTCGCATATAAGTGCTCACCAAATATTTGTTGATGTTCTTATTAATTATTTGTCTACTACTTGATTTTAAATCTCCTTAAATCAGGGACTCTTTCCTAATATATCTCTATATCCATGCACAACATATATGCTCAATAAATATTTGATTAAATATTTTTTTAAAAGCAGAGATATGTGAGGATTTTTTCACTTTCACCCAAGCACTAGACTTGTTTAGCACTAGACTTGGATCCAAATCCAAGCATTTGGATCAACTAAAGCTTCAGACCTGGCCATCCAAGGGGTACAAAAATGAGTTAAGTAGGACCACGTGCAGAAGGCAGTGGGAGAGTGCGTTTCAGATTTTCCTGTCAAAAAACAAGTCTCAGAGATGCCTGAAGGTTAGTGACCAGGTATCTTAGGGGTGAGCACTGCACTGGTGGTGTCATCAGTCACCAATCCCAGAAGGTGAAGCCTCCCAGACAGATTCCCTATGCCTGCTGGTATCCTTTGTTACACTAGCTAATTGGGAAACGAGCTCAGATGTCTAAATCCAAGAGGGAAATAACTGCCACCATTTGATGATTATGTGGCCAAAGCCTCCCTTTTTTTGTGTGCATGTGTGACACTTGGGGTGCTTTATTATTAAATCAGTATCTTCCCTGGCTCCTTTCCATTTGGGGATAGCCATATATACTCAGCCCTAGAGTCACTCACAGGGACAAAATTATCCACAGAAATCCCATTAAAGAGAAATCTAAGGATTTGGAATTCTTTTCTATTGCCTTTGGAAATAGGGGGTTTCAAATATTGCTGGAATACGAGTTATTGTTCAGGATTTAGAAACCATATATGACCTGGAGAGATTTTGTGCTGGATAGAAAACATGTAGAATTTGGTCTTGCTACCACAAACTACAGAAATCCCTGCTCCTAGCATCCAGCTCTTTCTGGCAAATGTACTTTCCTATGCAGATAAAGAATGGTGACACTCTTGAGATGTATGAGTCTTTGGCTGTGTCCTAGGATATGGCCACCATACCTAGAGTCTTCTTAGCCTCCATGGACGGCCAAAGGTAGGATGATGATAACTCAAAGAACTCTTTTCATGCTGTAAGCCTCACTTAGGTAGGGAAGCCTTTACCCCCACCCCCAGGGAGAATAATACTTGGGAGTGTGCACAGAAGGCTTGGTCCTAGACAGGGAAGGCCTCTGGACTTTCTGCAGAGTTTTCCTGGAGGAAAAAAAATAAAATAAAGCAAGGCGGGAGAGAACAGGGAGGCATCCAGAGCTGCAGCTGGAGCACTGCGGGTAAGTCAGGGCCTTGGCTCTATTGCTACTTTTGTGCTCACCACTCATGAGAACTTGGATAAGCTGTTGAGCTTTTCTGAGTTTCCATTCTTCAATCTTTAAAAGAGAAATTTAAAAAAATTTGCCGCACCTACTTCACAGAGGTATTATTAGGAATCAGTGAGATGAGGGGATTTGAATGTCTGAAATTGGAACCCATGGTGGCACCAGCTGGCTAGTTTAGATATGGCCTTTCTCACCAGGCAGAGCACAACAGAACCGATGGACTTTCCATAGCCTCTTCTCTGCCAGTTTTTTCTACTTCTCTTTTGACTAAAGAAGAAACGTTTTCAGAAACTTCTAGTCTAACTTAAAAGGATAAAACAAAACCGAAGTTTGAGATCCAGCCAGGGCATCAAGTTGGACATTCAAGTGGTTGAGAATGGGGTTATAGAGAGGAGAGGGGATTGGACAATTTAGGAAACTTAGTGTTTTTTGTTACTGTTGTTGTTTTGAGAAAGAGAAAATAATTGACAAAAAAGCAAAAGTAATAGAGAAATGCATTAAAAAATCATTTCTTGAAATGAGAAAGAGACATGCTATTGTACTATCATCAACACATCCCATTTGGCTGATCAAGGAATGCAAAAGTGGAACCCGAAAAAACACAATGCCAACAACGATAGCCAGGGCCACTATCACCTACCTCCATCTATTTGTCCAGTGTACTCGTGTTCAGAATTTTCCCTGTACCGGGCACTGTGTGGCATTAGGGTACAGAATAGCACAAAGCTTCTGACTCCAAGTAGGGGAGGTGAGTCTGTAATTCGCTGTGGTGCATCCAGCACTCTAAGAATGATGACAGCCCAGAATGAGGCCACCCACAGGGCTTGGAGGTGTGAGAGAGGGACGAGAGACGGGGAGGGATGGCAAAGGGAGGGCAGAGCCCTAGAGGAGGTAATGCCTGAACTGAGTCTCAAAGGTGACAGGTGGGGCTGGGCACTCATGGCTGAGAGACAGCAGGATGAACCTCTCAGGGAAGGACCTAAGGTAGGTCCAGCCACCAACATGCTGGACCATGGAAAGGCCTCAGATTTAGTCAGTCCTTAGCTTGAGTCTGGGCACAAAAATAAATCCTTGCATGCATCATCAACATTCCCAGCATTTCCTGAAGCTCAGGCAGCTTGAATTATTCACTGGTTTTATTTATTTCAAAGGCAATCTAACATGATTCCATAAAAGTGACTTGAAAGAAGGAGTTTAGGATACACAGAGAATAAGTTGCTGTGGGGACAGGGACAGACTACTTCTTATGAACTCCTACAACTCACCCCCAAAATATCATTAGGATTAGGATATCCAGGAACTTCCAGTAGGAAGTGCTGGCAACAGGGAGATCACTGAGCAGGCCATGGCCCTGCAGGCATTCAGGTTTCCTATACATCAGACCTAACAGCAGCCTCTTCGCTTGGGGGCCAAGGGAGAGCCCTTTTGGCTCAAGTCTACCTCCATCCACCCAGCCTCCAAGGAATACAGGCAGAAAGGAAAAAGCACAACTTCCCCAAGGCTCGTGGCCTCCAGGTTCTAAGCAAGGTGATCTGGGGTGCTAGAATGGTCTACAGAGTAGTCATTTGGCATCTCCAGTGTGTAGTGACAGAGCAGAGCCTCACAGTGGCTCAGACCCAGGCTCCTGCCTCCCTCCTGTGGGCTGCCGTATGCACCAGCCCCTCTCACTTGCCCAGACCAGCTGGACCCAGCTCACAGTGAAGGGCAGAGAGGCCCTAAAGGCATGCACAGCCTTCTCTTTCCCCAGGGAGAAACAGAGTGTAAGGCAGCTCCCTCAAGCCCCTATGAACCCACAGATGGCAAGAAAAGAACAACTTCAACCCAGGGAGACCACGAAGCCCAGGGACGCCCCCTCACCCACCTGGCTGATGGGAGAAAAATATATAATATATAATAACTAGCAGGTGCTGTGAGAAATGCCTTCCACCAAGAGTGAGTGAAGAAAATAAGAAACATGGGAAACAATAACCCATTTGCTTTCCCAATTTGCAGTTCCCCTTCATTGCACCTAATTTGAAAAACGCATAGAATTTTTTAAGCTCAATGACTAGTCATCTATCGCTCAATCCCAGAGACTGTTTTGTTAACAAAAAAAAAAAGAAGAGTATTCTAGTTGCTACCTATACCGAGCAATGCTTCGTTTTTCTCATTTACTTTTAATGATTATAAATGCGGCACTAAGACAAATGGGTTTTGCCTGCACCGCGCAGCAGCGTCCGAGGTTGCCGCACCCTCTCCAGCCTTCACGGGTCAGAGGACCCAGACCACCGCCGCAGGGGAAACTGGCCTCCACTCCTCTTTTTGGCCTTCTTTTCTTCCCTTAACTTTTTTCATTTTCTGTTTTCCTTCCTGCCTCCCTGCCTGACATCTTTCTTTCTTTCTCCAGGAGGAAAGAAACACATCTTTCCATTTGCTAGGAATATACAGACCATTAAAGTTAAAAGCATCCCTAAAAATCATCCAGGAGCCCATCATCTCCTATTGAGGAAATCGAGGCTGAGAAATCACAGCCTGGAACCACAGTTATTTATTGAAGAGTCAGCTTTAGGCTCCTAAAGTTTGCTGGACTGCCAGGTCAGTATTCTTTCTACGGCAGTACTGCAGTGCAAGTGCAGGGCAAATCAGTTTGGGAAATGACAGAGTTACCAACTTCTTAACCTCTAGATCTGGAGGGGCATAAATAATAATAACAATAGATCCAAATTAAAACCTACCTCTAGTTCTATAAGGTAAACTATACAATCAAAGAAAATAGTTCTGTTCAAATGTTGACTCGGTTTAAATGTCAAAACAAAACAAAACAAAATCTCCCAAACTTAATTAAGATTAAATATATTTGGCACAGTCACATAAGGAACCCACACAGGGCTCCCAAAATAGTCACCCACTTAAGCTCAGTGAAGTATGGAGAGTGAATGAGAGGAGAAGAAAGCTTAGCAGTTGATTGTACTGGGCAACTTCCATGGTCTTGCCAATGGAAAGAGAGAGAGAGAGAGAGAGAGAGAGAGAGAGGAAAACCTTCCATAGCCAAATTGTATTCTGGGGCTACTTATCAAGCTGGTAGATTATTCAGGATTTCTACTTTTCCCATCTCCCTCTGCCAATGATTTTTAGATCATTGTTCTATTCCCTTGTTCCTACACTGGAACTAATTTGTTTGGTTGCCAGTTGTGGTTTCTAACAACAATGAGGAGAAGGAGAAGGAGGTTGAAAGCTAAAAAGAAAGTCCAAGACCTACTTTAGACACTCACAGCCATCCCCTCTGCACTGACTCCCAAACCATTCATTCTGGCTTAAGAATGATTTCTCTGTTTTCTGTAAATGTGCCAATAACCTAAATGGGGTTTTAAAAATATAAGAGAACTTTAAAAAAAAATAGTTACAATGTATTCAAAGGAATTCTTTCTTAATTATCTAAATGGCTTGAACTGTTAAGCAAGTAAGGAATTGCTTTTATTAAATGCCAGATCTTTTTTTAAAGCAACCTCAGGGAGATACTCACTCTCAGTGAGCCATGTCTAAGCCAGCAAAACAAAGTGGCAATTTGGGCAACAGTCCATATAATTCAGACCATAGAAATCTGCCATTGCCATGACTCCATGGACATGAGGTTCTGAACAAGGTAGCTCATTAGGCAGCAGATTTAAGCAAGGGATGGGCCAGAAGAGATGAAGCTCCCACAAACTATTACTGAAAAGCTGAATATAGTCAGGCAAACCCTTGTGTTTGCTTGAATTCAACTGGTTGTTTAGTAATAATTAAATGATCAGCAACTGGTTATTAACTTTGTAAAACAGTAATTAGTTGTTTGCACAAGTCCACTATCATGCTTGGAGTATTCTTCGTAGTTAAGGTGTGGAGAATTGAATAGGGATTTAACCATGTCTGCCTCTGTTTAGAGACAAAAATAACATCAAGCTGTCAAGGTGTAAGTCTTTTCCTTCGTAACCATTAATACAGATTGCTGTGTGTTTGGTCAGACCCATCAGGGGAAATTGTCTTTTTATCCTACTAAGAGATATAAATTGACTGCATCAGGGTTGATTCATTCATGTAGAATAAACATTGTTTTGGGTTGTCTACACAGTGAAATGTAGATTTAAGAAGAAATGCAGATAAACGATGGGGTGACAAGCTTGGAGGTTGGAGGTGGGGGGAAGGGGCCCAAAGCATTAGGCGGGTCTGTGCTTCAGGAAGTCACATGATTCTCCATTTCCCCAGATGTGTGTACGGGCTCAGCCTCAGTGTCCCCTTCAGGAGGCATTTTCAGGGAAAAACAACTTAGACAGAAAATTAACTGTCCCCAAGCAACAGTGGCAAATAGATAAGTAAGCTGGGAGACATAATATATGTGTGCTTAGTATTAGAAGCCAAGTAAGAAAGACCAAGTCGATTGTTTTTCAAGACAATTAGGCAATACTCAGAGGCAAATCAGGAACACTAAATCTCTTTTTTTCCCCTTCTCATTACGGCAGTGCAAAATGTAAAAGACTGCCTCTCTGTGAAGCCACAGTTAGAACATTTTCAGAACGGTAATCTCATCCTCCAAGAGCTAACTACTGAATTTACAGATGCGTTTCCAAGTGAAAGTTAAAGTTGGCTGCCCACTGCCGCTGGCGCCACAGACCAGGCAGGTGCAAGGGGTGCAAGGGCAGCCAGTGCTCTGTCCCCTTGATGGCACCTCATTCCACTTAGGCCTAATGAGACCCCTGAGACCTGGAGGGGGCCTGGAGGTCAGGATGGATTGGTCCCTAAAGCCTTACCATGTTCCCAATGTTGTTTAAATCACAAAGGACTGTCATAACCTCAGCTCACACATAGCTCATGACCAGAACATGTAAAGTAAGTAAGGCCAGGAAGACTGCTGTATCCAGCAGATAGGACAACACAAGGTCAGAGAGGTCGTCTAGCTATGAAAACTCACTTGCCTAGAGGCCTGTGGCTCCCCCTCTGCCCCTGCCGCCTTCTACCATCTAAAGGAATCCCAGCGTGGGGTGTAAGGTGTTGCCAGGGGTGGGCATGCCAGCCTATTAGTGACCTTCCAGGCTGGAAAGTATGCCCACCCTCTCTGTCTCTTAGATCTATCACCTACTAACTGAGAACAATGGTAGTGCCCACTTCCCCAACCTCACAGAGTGATTGTAGGGGGTAGCTGATGTGACAGATGAGGAGCCCCCCCATACATGGAGGGCTATAGGACAGGAGCCCTGCATAAGCAGGCACGAGCCCCTGGGAGCACTCTTTGTCATTATCACCCACTGTTTATGTGCATCAGGCTGCTAGTTTGTTCCACTCCTCTGTCCCCATCCCTCCATCTCTGTTCTACTCCCAGGTGTGAGCACCACCTTCACCTTGCAGGGTTAGGTAGACAGAGACACCAGCTGGGGATTACAGAGACCAGGCTTTAAGGCATTTAGCATGCATATGTGAGTGAGGAGGTGAAACAGAGGGGTGTCTGTGTGTGCAAACTAAAGATGAGTCTGTATAACCCTAGGCATCCATAGATGAATAACTTCCAGGAGCTTTTAAATATCTGGATGTTTAAATAAAAATCCCAACACATGGTTCTACGTTTTCATAGTCTTCTAGCTGTGATACTGTACAGAAAGGCTTGAATGCTTTAGGGGGGTTTTAAGGCTAAGGTAAAAGGTCATGGAGAGTTGAAAAAAAAAGATCTTAAAGCACAGAGTGGGCACATGTACACTGTGTCTGTTGGGGGATGAGGAATGGTGAAGCTTCTAAACAGCATTGGAGAAAGACTACCAGTGTTTTACATCGGAAGGAAAGGGCTCTGTAGGGTAACAGAAGAGGAAAGAGATAGCTTAGAAAAGAGGAGATGAACCAGGAAGCTAGGAACCCCCCCAAAACGGAATATAGTCATGGAAGCTACTGTTGAACAATTAGAATTTGGGGAGAAGGAGCTGCGAGCTGATGTGGACACTTACAAACTTAACTAAAGATTGCACAGTGGCTGGCAAATTTGGGCTGAGCTGCGATCATCCATTAGGCTATCCTGCCCATGTCCACACCTGGCCAGTGTTCTACCTGAGCAATGTGGATAGACCCAGAATGCTGGGGCTGGTAGAAAGGGAGTGGACTTAAAGCCTCTCCGGGGAAAGTTGAGGAGGTGGTGATGCCTTGAGGAAGTCAGGTGGGGAAACGGCTGTTTCATTACAACTCTCCCCACTACACACACAGGGAATATCCTGGCATGGACAGGGGGCCATTTCTGGGCAGGTAAGACACAGGAAGAAAAACAAGGGAGTCGTAGAAGAAGGTCTCAACTAAGAAGAATGAGCAGGGTCCATGGAGGGACAGACCACTGGTCTGTGTCAGACAATTGTCAGGGAAAACACAGATGTGGGTGCACATGTATACACATACACACACGCACACACACGCGCGCGCGCACCACTTCATTAAAGAGATCTCAGGCAATCCAACCACCTAAAATACTTTCAAACTTCACTTGGGAGCAATCCTTAGCAAGGATTGCAATCTGTGCAGACTGAAGATGACAATTAAAACTTTAATTTTCTTAAAGCCCACAAATAGTGCTTTGAGTCTTTATGGCAAGTTGTCAGGTGTGACAAAGAGCTTGTCTTTTCTATCTCTCCCTTGACAACCTAGAAATACCTGCCATTCTCGTCCCTGTGGCTACAAGAGTGATATGATAAGAAACAAGGGGGGAGACGAATCTCTCCCCCGACTCTCATCTCGGGAAGCCAAGGGAGATTGAATGGAAAAGAATAGAAGACGACCAGAGTGGTGTGAGTCTTGTGCTGTTGATTTTGTATGTGTCTCAAATCACTACTCATTGGAATGGTGATGACCCTCAGCAAGAGAGTGAGGAGGCATCCTGCTGTTGGGATAGACTCTGTGCTATGGGATCCAACACATGCCCCACCAGGGCATTAGGCAGAGGGACGCTCAGGGCTCCTTCCTTGGCCTGCCTCCAGCCTTCAGTAATTTGCTGAGTAAAAGTGTCAGTGGTTTTTAATTAGCACCTGGAAGTTTTTGAAGGTGTAAAATGTAGGGTGGGTGGTTCAAATAAATACCAGCTTAATACAGGCCAGTAAGCAAGTAGTAGGAGTGAAAATGGAAATATAAATGGTTAATTAGCTGATCATTAGGGATAATAGATGGAAGTAATAAAAATTTGGAATTAAAGGGGAACTAAAGGTTCCCAGTAAAGTTTTCCCCAAAGCATAGAATTCATACCACTGTTGGTATGACGTCTAATTTTAGATGGCCCAGGCAATGTGTTACATGCTACAAGGACAGATTATTAAATAAAATTAAATCACATTGTGAGAAAGTTATTCCTGTTGAAACTCTCTTTTAACTCCTCTGAGTATTTAAAAGAAAAAGTCTCAGTTGGGGGCTACTATGTCTTTAACAATTCTCTGGCACTTGCCAAGCTCCCTTTTTAACAAAGAGCAAGCTTCAGGCTTAAGGAGTTTGATTTGGCCAAAGCATCTACTCAGAATTTAATCTCATTGTTTGGTTTTCATTTTATCTATTCATTCAAGTATTTTCTATATTCGCTTACTGTAATGATATAAGATTTCTTCTTTTAAAATAAATTTACTGAAATTAAAAATTATTCCATTTGAAAAAATATTAAGTACATGTTACATAAACAGGATATGGATAATGAAGTTGGTACCAATGTGACTTGTGTGGAGAGCAAGGATGTTGGACCCAGAGCAGAAAATGACTTGCCCACAGTGGCACATGTGGCTGGTGTCTCTGATGAAGGGGGAGAGAAGATGAAAGGCAGCCTCATCCGAAATGCATCAGGCACTCAGAGAGGCCATATGACTTCTCTGAAGCTCTGGATGCCAAGAGCCTCAGTGGGAGTCAGTCCCTCCTTCTCAGGCCAAGAACTCTGGAACCAAGAGTCCACTGACCCCTGCTGAGGTATGTCACGTGGCAGTGACAGAATTGGTCACTATGCTTCATTTTCTTCTTTTTTTCCCATTAATTATCCCCGGGAGATAAGGAGTGAGCTGAGACCCAGGACACCTATCAGATGGAAAAACAGACAAGGCATTACCCTCCACTCGCGGGTCCACTCTGCAAGGCCCCACTGCCCTGAACACTCCCCCATACGAGGCAGTGGCTATGAAGAATGGTGTAAGTGCAGGATTCCAGGACTCCACAGGGCTGATCTCTGCCTCTCCACATGGCAGCCCAGCACGACCGGAATACAAAGTGGAAAGCAAAAGTCCACCCTTGCACCGCCTGCCATGCATCACATCCATACACAATTGCATCTTGATGGATGCAGCAAACACAACTTTATATGTCTGCCACGGCCCCAGTGACCTTTCAGATCCCTGAGTTAAAGGGACTATTATTCATCTTTATGTACAGCTTCCTATGACAGGCCTGAATGATAAAGCCAGAGACACTTTGATGAAGTAAATAATTTAGCCCCATCCATAATCACCTGCCATTCCCAAATCCTAATGCCTTTCCAGGGATTGCCTCACCAAACCAGTGAAATGATGAGTCCCTTATTGATGACACCAGGTCAGTATAAACTTTGTGCAGAAGCTAAACTGCATCCAAGAGCATATGAATTTTAAAGAAGAACAATATGGATGAGGAACATTTTTTTAGACAAGGATCTGTAAATAAAAGCCTGTCACACAAGTACATTTCCATTTTAAAATAATTAATACTATTTATTGGGCATCTACTATGTGCCCCACATTGTGTTTGGACCTTTCATGCATTGTTTCATTTAGTCCTCCAAATACCCTTGCAAGGTGGCTGTTAGTATCTCCATTATACTGAGAGTTGGAACTCAGTTAAGTGGCTTTCTGAATGTCACCCTAATAGCAAGTAGCAAGACAGAAAGCCATTTTAAAATTTTACCGGAACAAAGGAGGATGTGAGAGAATAAATGACTACGTGGCAGAGTTGCATGTGAATGATAGCTGGTGTGACTCCATCTGTACTCATTCTGCTCAACCTAATGACCTCTCCCTCAGAGAGTAGGCTTGAGTTAGGAACAGGAAGGGACTGCTTCTTCTTGATGTGTTTGCCTGGCACCTTGCTTCCTAACAGCCCTTTCTCCACCAGGAGAAGGACATTTGGAGCAGAACATTTGGAAAAGTGTGTGCGATCCCAATGACACCCACTTCCCGTGGGCGAAGTGCAGACTAAGGCACTTCAGCTTCCTTCAGAGCATAGGTTCAGTGGGGATCTCAAAGTGTCTTCTGCTGCTCTGTCCTGAACTCAAATGATTACTTTCCAGGGATATACATAAGGACAGGAAATTCCAAAGAGCAACTAGTATTGGCCAGCTGGTTTATGAAGAGAGCCACAGAGTAGCTGTTGGGTGGCCCAGCCTCACAGAAAAAGGACTGGTCTATCTGCAACCACTTTTCACTTCACGCTCTTATGTTTGCCCATGGCTTTGGAATCCTCTCAAGTCATAGATTGGAAGAGCTTGACAAGTCCACAGATTTCCTACTTTTCATGACAATTGAGTCTAATGAATATATATGGATAAAAAAGGTGACACAGACAAAGAAGAAGAGTGATGGTGTCAGAATGGTAGTGTTTGGGTAAAATTTTCTACTTTATAATTTAATTTATTTAAGATGTCATCATTAAAAAAATAATGGGCATGTATTCATAGTGTCAAATGTTGTCAAGGAGATAAGGACTGAGAAAAGACTATTTTAATTTTAGCTGGGTATGACTTGTGTTGGGGAACCTGGGAAAACAATGGGAAGAGGTCAGGGGAAGAGTCAGAAAGCTCAGGTTCTCCTCCCAGCTTCAACATTGACAACCTTGTGCAATTCACTTGAACTTCTGAGCTATGCTTTCCTACACTACTGAAATGGCAACCACAGTACCAGCCCTGACTATCCCTTGGTCCTCATATTAAGGATCTGTTATGTACTGAATTGTGTCCCTCCAAAAATTTATAGGTTGAAGCTCTAACCCCCAATGTGACTGCATTAAAAGATAGGGCCTTTAAGGAGGTAATTAAAGTTAAACAAAGTTCTAAGGGTAGGGCCCTAATCCCATAGGATTGGTGTTCTTATAAAATGAGGAAGAGATACCAGAGAGCTCTCTCTCTCTGTGCATTCACAGGGGAAAAGCCATGTGAGGACACAGTGAGAAGATGGCCATCTGCAAACCAGGAAGAGAGGCCTCACCAGAAACCAACCCTGAAGGCACCTTGATCTTGGACTTCTAGTCTCCAGAACCGTGAGTAATAAATTTCAGTTCAATCATCTGGTCTGTGGAATTTTGTTATGGCAAGCAGACTACTACACGGTCCAAAGAGATGAGGTCTGAGCATTCATACGGTGCTGGGGTCTGAGGCTAGGCTGTACGGAGGCGAAGTGGGAGGTGAAGAGGGAAAGTGGCACATGCTGACCTTCCTTTGGAAGTGACAGACATGCAGGGGTCCTGGAGCATCTTGGGAAGGTAGCCCAGCAGAGAAAAATTGGTAGGATGGGGGGTCAAGGTCCCTCTCACAAGTACTTATAAGAGATGTGCAGATTACCACTCCATGGGCTATTTAAAAATAGTATTTACATCGGGCCATCATGAGGTTGAGCCATTTCCCAAGAGAAGAGGATTAAACTAAATTTAACACATTATCTGCCACACTAGGAAAAAATATTTTTTCCTTGAGGCCACAGTATTTTATTATGAAAACAGAATAAAAACTTCAAAAACAAAATGATCCTTTCTAATTTAATGAAAAATTTATTATTTTTTATTGCTTTCTGTGCATGAATTATATGCAACTTGAAAAATATTTCTTGTAGCTCCCAAGGTGAAGAGATGTGTGAGCTAAATATGCTTCACAAGGCCCTGGACTCAAAAGTAGCATGAGTTAAATACAACTCACAAAGCAGTTAAGGTGTTAATAGTCCTTACAAATTGGAAGCTCCCAGATTCTAAAAGCTGTGCAGGGAAGGGGCTTTCAAGTCTTCTGGAATGAGACTCTTTAGCATGCTATGAGATGGGACCATTTGCTTTATGCAGAAAATATCCTGTTCTCTTAACAGAAGCTGATTTCAAACCAAGAGCACTGCTCTAAAGCACAAAAACAATAAGACCTGTGGCTAAACCGACCAAACAGAGGATGGTAGATTGAGTTGCAGGATCTATAATCTTCCTGCTTCTGCATTCCTGGTTCCAATCTGTATTTAAAGTTCATGTTATTAGTGACTCTCCCCTCTTCTCCCCAAGTTGCATATATTATTGCAAAAATGAAGTCCAAACTAAGGCACTGGGGAAAGATTGGGTTTGAATTCCAGCTGGGCCACTAACAAGCTGTGGGACCCTTGGCAGGTCATTCGCCCTTCTGATTTTCAGTTTTCTTGGCTACTCCATGAGATGGATTGAACCAAGGGTCTACAAATACGCGGTCTATGTAAAGCCATCCCTGCCTCTACCCTCCGCATGCTTGGTGGACGTGAATCGCCAATCTTGGCTCTCTTTGCCACCAACCTCAGATAAAGACTCACAACACAGGACAGCAGATTGAATTTGGCACAAGGAATAAAATCTATAGACCTTCCCAGGTACTAGGTCATGGCTACAGCCCTTCCAGTTCCCATGTGCCCAGATGCTGTGATGCTGTGATGCTGATGTGGCAAAGCTATGGCATGAATTGAGTAAAGGCTTGGGAAAGACAGAGGGTGCAAGGGGAAGGAAGATGGAAGAGAGAAAAACCCAAGTATGAAGGATGACAAAGTAAATAAATTCCTGTTTTTAAAAGGCAGTAAAACAGGTCCTCCATGCCTCCTGTGCCTACCGAGTGTACCCAGGGAGGATGCAGGCTCCTGAAGAAGGAGAAGTACGAGACCCAGAAGGCTGCGGATCCCACACAGAGACCTAAAGCCCAGTCCACACTTGCTCGTCTCTCTCTCACATAGCTCATGTGCCAGCCCACTGCAGCTGCACCCAGCAAAGCCAAGTGCACACAGTCTAAGGCTGCAGGGGTGGGGCAGGGGCAGCTGATGGTAAATGTTTAACAACTGGCTTTAGGGAAGTGGGTAAAAGAGGAGTAAGCTCTGATTTGTGTGGTGTAAATACTCCCACCATTATCAATTTCTACCTACCAACTAAAAGTCACTCCACAGAGTCAGAAAGAGAGGCACACACTTGGCTCTCAGGGGCGTGTGTGAGCTCACTCCAACACACTACTGAGAGAGGGGAACACAGGCTGCTACTAGCTGCTGAGTATCGTCTGTGTGCCACTCACCCTAAGTATTTTACATTATTATTTCATGTATATAAAAATTCCCTTCCTGTTTGTAAATGATGGGGCTTCAGGTTACATTCCCACTGCCCTCTACCAAGCACATGTGAGTGTATCATTATCTCCATAGTGGTGCTTGGCTCCAGGAACCAGAGGCCCAATGAAACACAAAGAACCCTGATCTGGCTGGTGGTGCCACATGGATAGGACTGAGCTGGACACAGGGGCTACACACATATGCACACACACACATGAACATACACAATCTAGCAGAGGAGACAGACATAAATATCACAATACAACAAGTGCAAAAGGGAGCCTGGTTTTCTTCTAGGTTCTATCACCTTTTGGGTGAATATTTATAAAGCATCATCCTATGTTGTTTATTCAACCATCTTCTTGCCCAGCTACTATAAGCCAGGCTCTCTGTTAAGTGTATGATGATACAATAAAGGAAGAATCCACATTTATTCAGGGGATCAGAACTGACTTCTGCAGGGAGCCAGCTCACCAAGCAGGGTGGTGAAAGATCAGTAGAGAAGCCCTGGCTGATGACAGGAGCAGGGCATCCCCGTCCAGAGATAACAAGTGCAGTCCCTATGGCAGGTAGAAACATGGGCTGTGCGCAGAGCATGTGGTTCTATTACAGACCAGGGAGGAGAAAGCGAGTAACACACACCACTGGCCTGGTGGAGCTCACAGTCTGCTGGGAGAGAGATTGGAGTTACATGCAGACCCCCCACATTGAGAAAATGCTGTTCAAGTTCACACGCACATGAGCATCTTTCTCCAGGGCTCTGTGCTAGGTTCTGCATAGAGAATAAAGACAGGGCTAACCTGATCCTGACCTGGAGATGTGTGCGGTCCTGCCAGGGAACCAGGACTTGTATAGGATACAACATGAAGCAGATGCATCTTTAAGGGCCAGAGATAAACTTCATGGGATTTCAGATTGGAAGACATTATTTCTGAATGAAGACATCATCAGGAAAAACTTCATGGAGGAGGTGATGGAGGGGTGAGGAACATTCCAGTAAATCCGGCTAACTCTAGCTGAGTACGGCCCACGGATGCCTTCCTCCAGCCAGCATCTACTGAGCACCTGCTGAGTTCAACACTGTGCCAGACCTTGAAGGAGATACAAAGTTGTCTCTTCCAGCCTCCCCAACTCTGTATTTGGGTAAAGGTGCTGACCATACATTTCAATCCTGGCAGTGAGCTCTGAAGAAGGGTGCAGCAGAAATGTCAGAGGTGTCTCTGGGCAGCAAGGATGGAGGTGTGCGAGGAATTGGGGATCAGATGCAGGAGGAGGAAGAGGGAAAGCAGGCTGAAGACTATGGTGGGGTTTGAGGTTGCATACATATTCTCATTACACCAGAAGCAGGAAAGCAATGTCTCCCCCAAGACAGTTGACTAAATTCATTACTTAGATGAAAAAAGAGGCATAAAAATAAATCTCTTAGAACTTACATGGATATGGGTGTTTGTTTCCTCAAAACATGAGGGGGATGTTGCCCTTGCACAAATAACGTCCTATTGTAGGGATAGCAGCTTGGGATTAGACCCCACGCTGAGCTCTCCAGCATGCCTCTGTCTGCTCTGAGCATCCAGTCTAACCATCTAGGCATGTTCTTCCTGTGGAACCTTTTAATCCACAATCGTGTGACAAATGGCTGTTATGCTGTCAGTCCCATAAGCAGCTTCCTGGGAAAGCTGCTTCTATAATTCATGTCCGGACCTAATAGAACTTTAGTGAACTGAATTCTATTAAGTCTGTGGCTGTCATGGCTGAAAGAAACTTAAGGAGAGAAAGAAAGAATAAGTTAATGTTTCAGTAACCTCAGAGAAGCTCTCTTTAAACCTCTCTCCAGAATTCTGTGCCTTTGTTTTCCCACAGTGGTGCGAGGAATGCAGAGACCTGCAGCTGGCCTTCCTAGGGAACAAGAGCACAGACTCTGGTCTATGAAAAAAGAAAATAACAATAGCTAATGTGCTGAGCACTCAACAACAACCCTAGGAGGTTGGTGTCCTATTGTCATCCCATTTTACAGGTGAGGCTCTGAGGCCCAGCGAGGCTGAATGACTTGCTGGTGTCACACTGTACTGGAAGTGGTGGAGCTGTGAGTCTAACCCAGGCATCCAGTGATGCTCCTCCAGGTGCCCTGGAGAGGAGCAGACCATCCAACCCTGCACCTCAGCTCTGCTTAGGGGCAAGAGTCAGACATGTCTAAGCCCAAATCCTGGGTCTGCCTTATTATCTGTATGAAGTTGAGCAACTTATTTAACTTCTCTGAGCCCCAGATTCCTACTCTGTGAAATGAGACCAATACTGACATCATAGGATTTATATGAGAATTACATGCAAGTGAATTCACTTAAGAATGACTAGCAACTAGGAAGTTTTCAGTGCAAGAAATATTAGCAGCAATTGTGGTGGTGGTTGTGCTTCAGAATCACAGAATGTCAGGTCTTAGAAACTCTCTAATCCAATCTGGAATGAATGAATGTGTGAATGAATGGTCTGGCCTCAGTGTAGCATCTAGTGTCTGGTATGCTGCAGGCTACTAGTGGAGAATGATACAAATCTAGAGTGTTTTGGAAGGTCTGTCTGGAACCTCAGATATTCCTAGTACAGCAGTGTAAATTGGGTTTAAATCATACTTTTATCACTTAATAATTGTGTGACATTGGATAAGTTACTTAGGCTTTCATAGCCTTTGCTTTCTTCTCCTTAAATGGGGATAATAATGGCCAACTTACAGGGTCATGAATGAGGACAAGAGTAAAAGCTAGAAAAAGACTTAGTGTGGTACCTGGCATTTCTTCATAGAATCACTACTAACCTTCTTAATTTATTTAAAAATAAGGGTGGGGTAGGGCTGTTCATTAAAGTCTTTGAGTGACCCCACTATTCCTGGTCCACCATATATTTCCTTTAGACAGTTCTGTTTAAAATCTGCTTGTTGCAACCGGGAAGGTGAGGGAGGCACTGGGTGTCCGTGCTGGGTCCCTTCTTCCCCTGGCCCCTCTCAGAGGGAGGAAAGGTCCTTGCTTGGAACACTTCTGCTGTTAGGTTGTAGAAAGGGCTCTCTCTGGGATGCACAGAGAGGCCACTCAGGGTTGCCTGGAATCAACTGCTTTAATGAATAATATTAAGGCGGTAGTGACATCATTAATGCATGAAATAAGGATGTAATTAAAGAGCCAGGAAACAGGGAATGGGAGGGGGTTACAGATGCCTCCTCCCACCTCCTGTCCACGTCCCCTCCCACTTCTGCTTCCTGATGTTATCCTGAAACACTCTGTCCCAAGACTGAGCCGTTGGAGCTTCTAAACACACTCCTCAGGCTTTGTGTTTAAACAGTTTAAAGAGTCCACAAATGTTGAGTTACCAGCCTCTTTTCAAAGTATCACCAAGAATTTGAAAAGAGGCAAATAGCTTCCATCACATCTCCCAGGGAAGAAAGAGAAACGCAGCCGGGAAGCAAGTGGATTGGGCCACACGGCCAGTGGCATTGGTGCCTGTGGGCAGATCCTATCTCCTCTGGGTCAGAGGCAGTGGTGGAAAACTGTGATGAATTTCTTCAACAAGTATATATTGTGAAACTGCTGTGGTTACTATAGATTCTTTGAGAAGATAAATAAATCTTAACACAGCCCACAAAAGGAGACAAATCCACACAAAGCATTAAGTAACAGATTCATTCATTCGGGCAAGCAGAAATAACTGGGGCATTTGCAGACAGGGGTTCCCCTCTGTGGTGGCTGGGTGGTTCTGAGCAAGACTCTTCCTTTCTCTAAACCTGTTTCCTCCTCTCTAGAGGAGATAAAAATAATCCCCACTGTCATGGCATTGTTGCATCAATGAGATAGTAACAAACATATATGAAAGTGCTTTTTAAACAATGACCCCCTAATACAATATGGGCCATTGTTGCCAGTGAATGCCTACTTTGCACAATACAACATGCTCAGCAGGGAGGGATGCAAGATTCATCAAGAAAGCCTATTCTAAAAGTGATTACTAATTATACTCTAATAAAAAGCCTTCACAAGAGAGCAGGTACCAGAGGAAAGATGCCGTCAGTAGCATCTCTGAGTTCCAAAAAGGGAGGCTGACAAGTGTTGGGAGGGAAAGCCTGGCTGCAGGGTCGGTCCCCTGGGTCTGTGGATGCCCCACACCACCTGGCTCTGCGACCTTGAGCAATTGGCTGTGCCTCTCTGTGCCTATGACTTCTCATCTGTAAAATTAGGGGGTTGGATTTAATTATCTGCACAGCTCCTCCCAGCCTGACAGGCTGTGATGTATGGTCTATGAGGGGCTGGGCCTTGAAAGGTGAATCAGATTTCAACAGAGGAGTAGGAGCTCATGAATAAAGGCACAGAAGCAGAGACAGGAATATGCAAGAGAGAGGGAGTAATAAAAAGAGCTGACATTTATTGAGTGCCTACTTTGGGCCCTGTTTTAGGTGCTTTATGTGTATTAACTCGTTACATCCTCACAACAACCCTATGAGGTAGAACAATGATCCTCCCTCTTTTACAGGGGACAAGACGAAGGCACAGGGAGGTTAAGTATTAACTTGCTCAAGGTCACACAGCTCGGTAGGGAGCAGGGCTTGGGATTTTAGCCCAGGCAGTGAGATTCCAGAGCCTATATGCTTAACACCCAACCACAACACAACACTGCCACTCATTGCTCTATTCAGGGACCAATCACCAGTCGGGTGGGAGTTCAAAGTTTATGTGAGAGGGAGGTGACATATGTCACACTAAGGGGGTGACTCTCATTCCAATCCTAATCCCTTCAGTGATTTCTCTGCTACAACCCCATAGCTCAGCTTATCTGGATCTCAGGTTTAACTAAGATAAACTATAAATCATGCCACATGGGTGTGGTAGGGAACAAGACAAAAGCGGAATGAGCAACATGACTGCACAATAGTATCTATCCTCTTGGCCTTATCTGCCATTCTGAGCCGCAAGGCTGGGCCATAGTCTTCTGCCACTTGTCTGCCCAGCCAACCACTCCGTCCTGGCTGGACTATCAAGGCTGGACAAACTGAAACTTTCATACTGGAGATTCAGAGCAGAAAGGATGCTCAGATATCATCAACACAAACGCTTCTCCACCAACATTTTACTGACTTAGAAACACAAGCCCAGGAAACTTACATGACTTTCCCAAGGACTCATTCATTCATCCATTCATACTAAGCATCTCATCTGTATTGTTCAAGCCATATAGATATGGGGATGGGCTAAACAAACACAAATTGAATAAAAGTAATAAAGAGAAAAGAGTCCCTTGATAGGGAAATGGAGGGAATTCTGGGAATTTAGAGCTAGAGAACTTGACTTAAGCCAGGGGACTAGAGGATGCCTTCTACAGAAGCTGTTTGAGCTAAGCTCTTAAGGCTGGATTATCTCATTAGAGAGAAAGCAAGGAATGAAACCAACAACCAGGCACTCACAGCCAGTCCTCCTCAGGCTTTATGTTAGAATATTAATGGTATATTTCCTACTTCCACCCATCGTTTCTCCACAGAGAACAAAGTGCATTATAGATACCCTCTTGGCTCGCCAAACTCTGCAATGTGAGAGGCAGGGAGTCAGACTTATTATTCCTCTTATTATCTCCTATTACTGTTTGTTTCCATTTTTCTCAGAGTTTTGAATTTATAAAATTGACAGGAGTTTTGATGTGACCTGGATTATACAAACACCTGCGTGGATGTCACTGCTGTTTTCTCTCTCTAAGAGAAATGACTGCGAGTGTGTGTGTTTGAACCAATTTGGTCATTATACCATTTGAGATTTTCCCTTTTCTGTGGCCTATTTTTAGATTTCTTCTTCCATTTCCCGAGCTCTATTAGAATAAGGTTTTCATTTTAATCACGCTCTCTGGGCAGGCCAAATTTAGGCATAATGAAAACAAAAAGTGTTATGCAGAATGAGACGTTAGAGGAAGCCCGGTTAGGCGCGTGCACTGCATGCCCAAAACGCACTGGCCGGGAGCAGCGTGCAGGTTTTCCATGCTGGCCTAGCTCCGGAGCCTGAATGCAGAGTTCCTGCTGTTCTCCCCCAAAGCAAAGCAGCCCATTAGAGCTCCAAGAATATTCCGTTGCATAAGCAAGGCAGCACCGAACTTCTCTAGCCGCAGTGCCTCCAGCAGCTCAGCAGCAGATATAGGATATGGTAGTGCCTGACCCAGCAGGGGGTGGCCCAGGCCACAGCTTCCACAAAGGGAGATGAGACTGGTCAGGCTTCAGCCCCGGGGTGGGGGTGGGATGCAAGGCAGACATGTTCTTAGTAATATCCCAGACCAAGTGAATCAGAATCTCTAGGGGTGAAACGTGAGCAGAAGGAGGTTTGCTATTTCCTTACCATCTCCTCCTCCACTCCATCATCACCTGGGATGGAGAACTGCTGCCCCCAGGAAAGCAATATGGGGGAAGGGAAAGGACATCTTGTCACTGGAAGTGTAGTTCCTCCTTCCCCCACCCCACCCTAAATCAGGATCATCAGAGAACCTATCGAGAATGAGGAATCTTGGCCCCAACCAGAACCTACTGAATCACAATCTGCATTTTTAACAGGTTCCCCCAGATGCCAGGAGATTCATATTCATATTACAAATGGAGAAACATTGTTTTATTTCCATTTCTTCATCCAGGGCTGTGTGTAAAGCCATTAAGACGTATGTCTAGGAGCCCAGACTCTGCAGTCAGCACGGCCTGGGTTAAAACTTTGTTCTCCTGCTGATCTGACATTGGCTATGTGACATAGGCTCTTCCTTGCTCAGTCACCTCATCTGTTGAGTGAATTGTAGCACTCACTTATTAACAGGATTCTTGTGTGAAGGAAAGTGGTTAATACTGCTCAAAACAGTGCCTGGCTCATGATACATGTTCTCTGAGTGCTATTAAGTGTTACCATGGAAGGGATGACTGGGTGAAGCCCTAGACTCCTGCTCACCCACGCATTTTCTCTCCTGACTGTACCCTTCATTGTGCAGAGCAAACCTCATTGCCATAAAAGGCTGAAATTTGTTATGCAGCAGTAGATAACTAATACATGGGGCTTGTAAACATTAATTGGATGTCTTCTGAGAGCCCAAGCAGTGTGGAGAAATGAAAGACCACAGGGATCCAGATGGGAAAGAAGCAGGTCCCACGCCATGAGAGAAGATGAGGTCTCCTAAAATCTTTCTCTTGTTAGCACTCTATAGGGCACAGACTTTGGAGCCTGGAAGTGCTGTGTTTGACCCTGGCTTTACCATTGACTGGTTTTGTGACTGTGGCTGAGGCTCTAAACCAACTTCCTTTCACAAGAACAGAAGTGATATGATGCTGGAGAACTAACACAGCACTTGCCAAATGGGGTTCAGAGGGTCAGAGATACTCCTCCTAACATATTTTCCTCCTTCTGTTCCTAACACTCAGAGCACCCACAGCCTTTAACCTCAGCACACTTGCCTTGGAGACACATTCTGCTCTCAGGGGCCAGACGTGGGAGGAGTGAGCCTGTATGGAGACAGAGAAGGGGATGGCCTGCCTGGTCTGCCTGGAGGCTGCCTGGGCAGAGGATGTGTCTGGCTGAAGCCTCCACCAGAGGCTTAGATCCAGAGTGCCGCTAAACCCAGCATCACTGTGGCACTTGGGGAGGTGGCACCACGTGGAACCCACCTTCTGTTCTTCTGCCCACTGTTGCCAGTGTAAGAAGAGGAAGGTTGTGCGAAAAATGGTGGATGCCCCTCAACCCCCATCCATCTCCCACCCATAGCATAAAGGTGTCTAGGGTGCTGTTCCTCTGAGTCACAGAGGAGGCCTCTTCTCTCTCAGTGTCTAGTTTGGTTTCAGTCTCCTCTGTGCTCTCCGAACCTGCCTGCCTCTCGCTGCCCTGAGAGGTCTAAGACCAACCCCCACAAATAAGAATGACAAGCAGGCCAGTGGCACCCACAGCCCCGGCCCTCTCCCCATGATGAAATGCATCTGGAGGGGTCTGGGCACTCGATTACTCCAGACCACTTGGCTCCTGACATCTTCCTAGCTGTAATTGGAAGTCCTCTGGAATGCATTTCACAAATTGAATTGTCCCAGCCTCCCTCTGTTGTTCCCATTCCTCAGGCCTGGGGGAAGAGAAGGGAAATTCAGTCTCCTGCCTGCCCGCCATGATTAAGTGGGAAATCAGTCTTGTCTGAACTGCCCTTCCCACTGTCGCCTTCCTGGGGATAAGCACAGATGGGGGGCTGGGGCTGAAGGAGCACTCCCAGGTGGCTTCCCCACGCATTGCCTGGACACTCCTTGTGAGCTGAGAGGAAGTAAAAGCTCAGGCCCTGTTTGCTAACTTCTAAACCCGAAATTAGGCCTTCTTCTGCAGAAAGGGATAACGAGGATGCCTGGAATTTACATTGTCCTTCCCCCTCCCTCCCAGAAGTCTAAAGGATTTTATGCCACATTTCTCCAGTGATCCAGTAAAGTCAGCTCCTAGGCCCCCACCCTTCTGAGGCAGCCAAGGGAGGAGCCAAAGCACAGAATAGGGAAGGATTCAAGGTCCCCCGCCCACCCCCCTAAGAGAGATCTGGAATTCAAAAGCTTTAGCTCCCAACCTGGTGGGTTCTGGACCACTACCTAGCATCTGCTGGGTACACAGGACCAGGCTAGGGAACTAAAGCCCCAGAGTAATTGGGCAGAGAGGAGACAAAGGAAGAACCAGCTCTCAGCTTGGAAGAGGGCAGAGGAAATGTGAAACTTGTGGCCAAGTCTGAATTCTGCCTATTTGTGGGGGGCATCATCGTGTGGAGTCAGATGCCACGTGCTTGTTGGCAGATGGCAATGGCTACGACTAAGTGGCTGGTGCATAGCCCTGCTCTCCAGGCCCTGGGTCATTTGTAACATTTGACCTGGAGCATGTCCCTCTACCTCTCTGAGCCTCAGTGAGATCCCTCACTTACAAAATGACAAAAAGATTCCATCTCTAAAGTTCTAGGAGTCAACAAACACTATGAAATCTTTGGGGATATGGCAAGGGATACAGGAGAATTATTGGAATAGGCATGGGGGAACTAGATTCTAATCCTCGTCCATTTGCCAGCTGTGTGAATCACTTGACTTCTCAGAGCCTTGGTTTCCTCACCTATGAAATGAGGCTGTTGGTTATATTCTCCACAAGGTGTCTCCCAGTTCTGGCATCTATCTCTGAATTCAGTGATTCTGTGTGGAAGGAGCTATGCTGGAAAGAAGCTGTTCCAGATGTTGTCTCTATCTCATCTGTCCATCCATGTTTATCACATAGGTATTGAGTACCTGGTACATGATCAGATGCTCTGTTAGGTTCTGGGGCACAGCAACAAGCAAGATGGGTGTGGTTTGGTGTATGTCCTAGTAAATTACAGTCAAGGAGGAGAGGCGGATCAATAAATAAATATCATGAAGTGTATTTAAAGACCCAGAGGGATGAGAGACCTTGGTACATTCAAGGAGTGGATCATGGCGTGTAAGGCAGGGAGTGCTGGCAGTTGAAGCTGGAGAGTAAGCGGGAGGCAGATCTGAAGGGCTTGAAACACCAGCTTAAGGATGATGTTTTCTAAAGGAATGTAGAAGAAATCATTGAGTGATTTTAGGCATAGTTGTAATTAGGTTTTTGTCTTGAAAAATCATTTTGTGTTAAAAATTTAAAAATCACTGTTATGTACCAGGGATTAGACAGAATAAGATAAAGGAAACCAGCCAGGAGGCCAGTGAAGTGGTCCAGGCAGGAGATGATCTGAACTTGGACTGGGATGGAAGTGGGAAAACATGGACACATCTGGGAAATATTGAGAAGTTAGAATTAAAACAACAAAAAAGAGCAATTGGGTGTCCAGGTGGTAGGGGTTAGAAGAGAGTGACTATGGAAAGATGCTATGGAGGTCATGGAATCGTGACTGAGGGTGCCTGGTGACCTGTGACTTGGTCTTGTAACTCACTGAATGCTAAACCAAACAAGAAGTTTTCCCTACACAACTGCTCTCCCAGGGCCCTTTCAGGTGAGAGGTGCCCATCTGCAACTGTCCTGCCATGTGGGGTCCCCACCTCCCCCCAGCTGCTCTGTCATGGCCTGTAGCTCTGTAGGAAGGACATACAGCCCCTAGTTCTGAAATCCCCATAAACCCAGCCTCTCCATCTGGGGTAGTAGAAATCCAACACCAAAACCCCAAACTGTTTAATACTAGAGAAAAAGAAAGAGCACTTGTGGTTTCATGACTTTTTTTATGTGTGAAAAATCAAGCAAAAACAGGAAATATGTCTGCAGATTTTGGCATTTGGGCTTGATCTATCATAGGCTTTGATATAGCGCCATGACAAAATTCTCCAATGAGAATCATCAAAATATTCTGAATTACTACAGACAGCCTCTCCAGTTGATTTAAAAAAGACAATCTTGGGTTTTCACCAGTCTCTCTCTCTCTCTCTCTCTCACTTTCTCTTTCTGTCTCTTTATGTGTCAGGGTTTAGCATTCACATACTCAGTCAGTCTTATACAAGCCTCATGAAATATTAAAATGTTTATGCAACCCTTTCTGTGCTTGAAGCAGCAGCAAATGTTCCTGGTGTGCAAGGAATGAGGAGAATAATGTTCTTACACTTCCCAGGAGAAAGTCCAACATCAGAGCAATGCCTGTCTTGCTCTCCATGATTAATCGGAGCAATAAATCAGATCTCACTCTCCCCGGCTATCTGCCACCCATCCTTGGGACCCCTAAGCACTGGCTGAGTATAAAAAGAGGACATCATTTGATTTCTTTGCAGTAAGGAACAAAAATTGGTCTGGCATTCAAAATGCTTTTACCTAAGCTCATGGCTGCAATTCTACAAGCCCATACCATGCTGGTGTTAGTCAGATGTCAAACTTTCAACCCATTTAAGGAAGCATGCTGATGGGGCCACACTTCAGAAAGGTTTGACTTCAGCCGCTATCCCCCTAGAGGAGACTGATTTTCAGATATATGAACCCTAATCCAAGCATTATAGACTAACAGAGAAATCAGTCTCAATCCAGTATCTTTCAACCAATGATCATAAGATATTTGATGGAAAAATTATTTCTAGAGGAAAAAGAGGCTTAGAGACATCAAGTAAAGGTCTTAGAATAGCACACAGTTCAGAGGCACCTCTGGATTCACAGCTTTCCAAACCCAGAAAAAATAAAATATCAGAGCTAGAAGGGAAGGCCTTCAAGATTATTTCATATGTGAAGACTCAAGGTCCAGGGAGGCTGAGGAATTTATTCAAGATCCTTAATTTGTGGTCCACATTCTAATGCAATACACCATTGACCTTCAAAGAAGCCAAACATGTCCAAAAAGAAATACACTGGATTCCTGTGGCTCTTTGTACTGATGTTGGGTTTTTAAATGTACAGGTCTTCTCTTCTATGAGCTGCTACCAAATGATGAGTTATTTGCAGAGCTTACATATTAAAGATGCTGTATGGTTATTATTTTTCCTACTTAGTCCAATCTGCTTAGTGAGTTCTGTTGAACAAGGGCAGGGTCAGGGACTTAATCGATAGACTCAAACGCTATATGAGGTGATTTATTATTTCTACTGGTTCTGCAGCCCAAGAAAGGGGCCTCAAATGAAGGATGAAGATGTTTAAATGAACACACCTCTATTATTGGGACCTTCTGGACCTGAGCCTATAGATTCTGTCGTCCCTCCCAAGGCCAGAGAGCAGAGTGGGAAGCAGTCCAGGTGGTCATTTATGAAAGCAGAGAAGGAGCACACCACTTATCTCAGTCCTACTGCATGGCGCCTAAGATTACTACCACGCAAGTCTGTACATGCTTTAGGCTTATCCCATGAGATGTGTAGAGGACCAGTTATCTAGAATCAGACTGTAGGTCTGCATTAGTATGAATGAGGTGAGTCCACTACTAAGATGATTTCCACCTAAGAAAGGAAATACCTTATTCATCAGATTAATTCTCAGTGAAGAGTGAACCTATCCTAATATTACTGAGTTCTGCTGTTAGAAAAATCCCAGGGAACCAGTTCAAGACTGTCCCAGATTTTCCGAAGCCTATTGCTCCAAGCTAGGGGTGAATGTATCTACTGCTCAGCCTGGCATGACCCTAATGTGTGAAACTCTGTCCCCACTGGACTTTGATTTCTCTTTTCAGTAGCTACAGTCTCAGCAAATGCTCTGGGCTGATGGGAGCACAGAAGCTGTCAGCCTCTGGGTGAGGATTTGAGATTTCCATTAAGTTGATGCCATAATGTGCTATCTCTCCCAATGTTTTGCTCTCCAATCTGGGCATCCTTCATCACTCCCTTGGCAAACCAAAGTGGCATTGAGCCACTGGCTGCCGAGAAGTTTAACGTTGGCCTGGCTTTGGCTTGTTAAAGACAGAGTGTTTGTATAGCCTATCAGCCCTCAATTCAATGCACAGTGGATGTTTTAGTGGGGCTCTTGGCTGTAAATATCTTTAGAAAAACTTATTTTCAATTACTTCTTTTAACTCTGTGAACAAACACATGCTCTGTCCTTCACAAAGACACCAATGGCAAAGAGTTCTCTCCCCTTTCAACTGAATTAATCATTGCAGGGGAAAAACTATTCCCAATCTTCAGAAAGCAGGGTTGTTGCTAATGCAGTCTAGGAGAAAAATCACTGGTCAGTGTTCAGGACTTGGGCATAGCTCAATATTCCTCACTGGTAGTCATTACCTTCCTAGCCCCAGGATGTAGGAAGACCCCACTGGAGAAGTAGATACGGGGCTTTCAAAAGAGACTTTAGATAGGAAGAGCCGTATTGATGTAAGGTCTTCTTTGGCCCCATCCCAGGGCTCCTGAAACCACTGCTATTCTAGTGATCCAGTGCCTGACAGCATCACATGGGAGCTAGTTGGCAATGCAGAGTCTCAGGCCTCACCCCTGATCTCTTGAAGCAGAATCTGGATTTTAACTAGATCCCCATGTGATCTGTATGTGTTTTAGGCTTTGAGAAGCATGCTTTAGATCTTCTTTCTCCCATGCCCTTGGGCACGATGATGCCACCAGGCTGAGCTCCTAGCTCCTGATCAGCTCCTCTCCTGTTCTTACCATTTGCTCTATGTTCCATCCTGACCCAGCTCCAACACTGTTGACTCAAATCAGTCTATATATTTAATAGTTTGTCTTCTTATTCCACCATCATTCTAATTTATAGCTATTATGACACAAGCCCCTGAATGCAATGCCTTCTCAAGGCTCAACACCTAAGAGTTAGCCTTCGGAGTTGATAAAAATCACTTCACTTGTCTAACCTATAGTTTCTCCAGATGCTAAATGACAATATACGTATGTGTCACTCTCTATGGGACACACATGCCAGGAGGACAAATGAGGTCATTCATATTTAATAGCACTCATTATTATACGGTGAGTGCAAGACATTATTTGTGAGCATCTGTCTGGGTTAATGGCCGATATTTCCTGAATAGGCTAACCATTTTCACTGCATGCTTAATTCTGAGAATGTTAGAAAAGTTGGGGTTTCACAATGCTCTCCCACTTGGTAAGGTCTTATCATTCAAAGATTTCAGTTGTCTTAACAAGCTTTATGAAGAACCTCTAGCAATAGGAAAAGATGGGTCTTCGCCATGACACTGGGAGATGAGGTCCCCTGTTTACACTGTCATCTCAATAGAAAAGAACAAACAAGGGACAGTCACATAGGGCATCCTGGTCAGCATCCTGAATAGACTGGTTTGGAATTCAGGATGTTCAGAGACCAGTTCCATAGGACTTTGGACTAATGATAGGAAAGCAAAGGATGGAGGACCCAGAAAGCACAAATATGGGGCAAGTGGGTAACAATTTCAGAGAGCTGGGAGTGGGAGTCCTATCACATAGGTCCCTGGCAGGAGATGTCAAGAGCATGGGGATGTCTGAGAAGCAGAGGCAGAGCCTGATGTGTCAGAACAAGAACACCAAGGTGAAGTGAAGAGGAAAGGGTAGATTTCTCAAGGAGACAAACCACAAACAACCACCACCAAACAAGCCCATGATGGGAGATCTTTGGGCTGGGACAGATCTGTGGGATACACATGACAGTGAGTGCATGAGCACACTAGGGCTACACGAATGCCCTAGCTTTCTCTGTCATGCCTCTTCACACTATATGTGAGGGCATTTTGCCCAGAGAGCTAAAGTTTCTGAGTGCACCTAGTGGGAGCCAATAGGAAAGCTGTGCCCTCACTTCTTCAGCACATGGGGCCAGCCATAGTCCATTGAGCCTGCTTCCTAATATTTGCCCATCCACTCATGGATCCCTACAGCCTGCAGGTACTTATGGAGCACCCATTGTGTGCCAGGCTCTGAGTGAGGCAGCACTCACTCTCATGGATCTCAAAGTCTAGTGGACATGAATCAAGTAAGTATAGAAATAAATGTAAAATTGTCACTATTGTTACCATGAAAACATGGAAGAGAATTTGATGAAGTTGCAAGATTAGGAGGGGTTTGCTTCCTGAGAAAGCAGCAGCTGAGCTGAGCTTTGAAGGATGTGCAGGAGGTGACCTGGTGAAGATGGGTGGGACAAGCATATTCACAGAGGCAGGGGGATGGCAAGGAAGAGGGCCAAGGGAAGGCCAGTGTGGCTGGGTGAGGATCTCAGGGAGCACTTGAGGCAGGGAGGTGGAATCACATTCAGACAGAGAGGGCTATTAGAGGACAAGATCTCTAGATTCCAGCCACTTCATGTCCTTGTTGCCCAGAAGCCCAGTGAACACCAGGCCCCTATTCTCCTCTCCTCTGTCAGAAACTCTATAGATACTGAGCAGAAAGCATAATGAAAAGGCAGCTGTGCCCTATATCCTTACGTCTATGTCTTCCTTCACGACCCTTCACAGCATCCGTGTGAGGACCAAGTCCACATCAATAAGGTGGCAGCCCCCAGGCTTGGCCCTGAACCTGGAGGACACTGGACGAAAAAGGAAGCCTGGCTGTCTTTATGTCAGCAGGTCCACCTTTGGACATAACAGTCTCTCATGCTCTACAGTGTGAATTTTCACAGGTTGGGTTGAAAAAGTCAGAGTGATTTATTTTCCATATTCTGAGCTCTCTAAAACAGACAGAAGTTAAACATTATGAAAGGATCCAATAGCAAGCATGGTTTCAGTACACAGAATAACAGTTGCTTTTTATTGAGCAGTTACTAGGTGCCAGGTGCTGTGCAGGTGCTTCTCATGTATTCTTTCATTTGATCTTCACAATAATACTGTGTGTTCTGGGCATTTCAGCCCCATTTTACAATGAGAAAACTGAGACCCAAAGATGTAGAATCTAGCCAGGGCGACACAGTCAGTAAGTGGTGGATTCAGGATTGCAGCCCAGGTCTGCCCTGTATTTCCTTGAATAGCACCTAGAGCATGCAGCACCTCCTTTCCTGAAAAATTACAAATGCAACTCACAACCTCCAGCTCAAGACAGTTTTGATGCCGTTGTCCTTGGAAGTTTAATTACATGATTACTCAAGACCCCTTATAGACTTCGTCATTAGCATTATCAACTGCACTCCTCAGTCCAGCCCAGCCCTCATTTTCTCAAGCCAGGAAGTACAGTTTAATCCTGTAAAATCAATAGGACACATGATCAGGCAGATAAAATGGGGGCATGTATATTAAAGCACTTTGTAAACTGCAAAGGGCTATACAGATGTTTGACATATTATTAAAATCATCCTAAGATATAAATCAGAAGTGTGAGATGACAAAACACTAGTGACATTAGGTAATGTGCCCTGCAAGGCCTCACATCTGGGAAGGTCAAAACAATTGACCCCTCAGCCAAGGCTGTTTGGGGAGAATGTGAGAAGAATATTTCTTTCTGCCTGGAAGCTCTAATCACACAGTATGTTTATTGTCTATATGGTACTCACCCAATTAGTGAAAAAGTGAAAAATTCAGCTGAGTTAGCCAGGTTTTGTGGGCTTGACACAATGCCAGATAGCCAGTCTCATCAATTTTCTCAACTGAGTTGACAGGTTATTTTGGTAAATGGGTTGACAGAGCTGGAGGCAGAAAATTCTAGGGGAAGAATAAACTCTTAACAATCAGGGCAATGCTAACATGTGGACACTAGATAGCGTGGGAGTGGACAGCGAACTTTCCAAAGTTCACAGTGAAGTTTGTTCAGATGGCAGATATAATGCCAATATAACAGACATTCTGTCAAGTTGAAAATCAAGATGAAGAACTGAGATCACAACAGGAAATTTCCTCCAGAAATACAACAAATAAAAGGGGTGTGAGTATAGGGAGGGGAGATCACAAAAACAGCAGGGAAAAAAATGTGGGATATGATTCTATACTCCCTAATTGGCAATTGGTCCCAAACCACTTTCCTGAAGCTTCTTGAAAAGTCGTTCCGCATTACTCACACCAGAACACATAAAGACCAGAGTTTCCTGATTTGCCTTCAGCACGAATGGTACCATCAATTGCTGCAAAAGCAGCGCACACCTTCACTGCACATCGTGGTAGGCGAAATTCCATTTGCTTTACCTTTCAAAAGAGCACAAAGGCAGTGTAACTCATTCAGCTCTCTCAGCAAAGAAAACAGCCCCATTAGACAAGCTCCCCAAAGCCTTGCAATCTAAGGCAAATAAGGAGGCGACCGTCACTCATGCTGGGCTGGTGAGTGGATAAATCAAGTGGTAACAAAGAAACAAGCAATTGTGACCCATGTCTTTCTGTGTAGCAAAAGGGTCTGAGTACCCTGCTGGCAGATAGCAAATAATAAATAACAAGAGTTGAAGGCAAATTCTGAAGCTCTTTTTTGCTCCAAGTTGATGCAGAGGCTGAGAAAGTGGAAGCAAATGGAAAAGTTTAGGGGTAAAATTCAGCCATCATACTACAGACTTTATATTGACAGTTAAGACATAATGACATGAGGGAGAAAAGGCCTTTCCATGCTTCCACCAGCACTTCCATCCTTAAATAACCTTGTAGTGGATTTATTCCATGTCATTCTTACAAGAGATGAGGAATTATGGGTCTTCCCATTGTACAGAATGGAAAATGAAGGTACGGAGCATTTTCTTCCTCCCTTTTGATCACAGCCATGTGCCATGCTGGTGCTTCATCTAGATCCCCTTGTATCACTTTCTACTAATTCTGCATGCCCCATCCTTCCCTCCCCAACCCAGGCTGTGTGTGGACATAAGAAAGCCCTTTCTTGCTTTGAGTTTGGACAACACTAAGGCACAACTTACATTCCAGAGTTCCCCTGCAAGATCGGGCGGTAGCAAACCATCTGAGGAAATTTTGCCTGGGATCACACCTTAACACAGCTACTTCCCTTCCCTGCCCTGCTTCCTGCACTCCCTTAGCAGTATCCCCCCCGGGAGCCCTTCTTTAATAAGCCACTTGTAAACTAATTCTCATCTCAGGGTCTGCCTCTGGGGAACCAACCTAAGACAATCAACTCTTATCATGAATATCCATATCATAGCCTAAATTATTATGTGAAAACTTACAACCTACAAAATCTCAGTGGTCTGAAACAACAGAGGACTACTTCTCATTCATATTACCTGTCCATTAAAAGTTGAAGGGGGAATCTCTGCTTACCTTGGTCACTCAGAGAACCAGGCTGAAAGAGTCACCATCTTGAACATTGCCCATCACCAAGACAGGATAAAAAGAGAGCCTGGAATGCTCCTGCCAGCAATAAGTGTTCAGTGGGAATTGACACACACCACTTCTGCTCACAACTCACTGGCTAGAAGTAGTTTCATGGCCCTGTCTAGTGAGAAAAGGGTCCCACCCAACTATAAGGAAGTACAATACTATCTTAGGCCTAGAATAGAGAAGAACTTCACTAATGACTACTGTGATAAACCACAGATCTGTTGCTTCCCTATGAAAAATGGTTTGGTTTTCATATACATCAACGTAGCCCTATAATCTGTCTACAGATACTTTCTATTGCAGACTGTCGTTGGCTGGAGAAACCAAGAGCTGAAAAGTGTTCCTGTGACTCCAGCTTCACCACAGCTTTATAATATAGAGATCTCAGGTGACCCGTGGTCTATGCTATGGATTCTCCATGTGCAAAGTGAACTCACAGAGTTACTTTATGTGGTCTTCCACTTTGGTCAAGATGGAATAACTGGTACAGAGCTGTATATACTAATGTAAACATTTTAAAAACTGGAAAAATGCATATGAAATGACTGTTTTCAGATACTGGACAGTAGACAGCAAAAGACTGTTATCCTTGAGAAAAGGGAAACAGTTGAGGGGAGCCATGGAATTGACCCAGTTTTCCCTCTGGAGGCATTTGTTGGACTGTGCCACAAGATGGAACCAAACTATGACCTTGCTGAGCCTGAGGGAGAGATATTGGGGTTCAGAGCTACTGAGGTACCTTGAATTTGTGGGATATGGCACCAGAAATAAGATAGTTGTATGAAAAAAAGAGATCTGTACAGGATTCCCCTTGAGTCTTTGGCTGAATACTATGCTGCACATACACAGGAAAAGACTTCACGAAGCCAGGAAAATAATATCTACCAGAGAAAGAAAAATTACCAGAGGCTAACTGCTCTCATATCTGCTAGAGGTTGTAACCCAACCTATTGGAGATGGCCCAGGATGGGAAAACATTAAAGTTCTTACCAACCACAGTTATGAATCTTCAGTAAATTCAGTAAAGACCCCAGAAAGTCCATGCTTAGCAGTAGGCCTAAGCTAGTCCTAGGTTAAAGGCTACTTTAGACCATTCCTAGCAAAGCTTAAAAATAAGCCTCAAAAAATTAAACTGATTCACAAGTAAATTAATGGATCGCCAGAACAAAATCCAACTATCTATTAAGGAAGACAACAAAATCCAGGCAGTCAATAATGCAGCACCAATAATGTTCAGCATATAATAAAAAATTACCAGATAGGCAAAGAAACAAGAAAATGTGAGCCATTATCAGAAGAAAATCCAGTTAATAGAAACAAACCAAAAATGATAGAGAATAATGAATTAGGAGTCAATGACTTTAAAATAGGTATTATAAATATGAACAAATATTTAAAAGAATATATGAATTTAATGAGGAAACAAGGAATTATGGTAGAGAAATGATAAGCAAAAAGGTTTTTAAAAGGAACCAAACTATAATTCTAGAACAGAGAAACACAATACCTAAAATGAAAAGTTCACTGGATGGGCTTAACAACTGAAGACATTGCAGAAGGAAAGATCAGTGAATTGAAGAGCAGGCAACAGGAGCTATCCAAACCAAAGATCAGAAACAGGTTGAAAAGAAAAAAGGAACAGAGCCCCAGTGATCTATGGAAAAATATTGAGCAGTGAAGCATGCATGTAATTGGCCTAACAGAAAGAGAGGAAAGGCTCAGTCAGAAAAAAATATTTGAAGAAATAACATTGAAATTTTTTCCAAATTTGATGAAAAGTACAAATTTACAGATCTAAGAAGATGAAACCCTAAGCATGATAAATACAAAGAAAGCTGTAGCAGGGCACATCATAATGAAATTGTTTAAAACTAATGATAAAGATAAAAGATTTGTATAAGAATGTTCAGAGCAACTTTATTCCTAATAGCTACGAACTAGAAAGAACCCAGATGACCAGCAACAGGAAAATGTACAAACAACTTGTGAAATAATCATACAATGGAATACTATTCAGCAATAAAAAGGAATGAACTACTGACATAGTATGATATAGTATGGACATGTATGAATTTCTCAGATATCATGCTGAGAGTGAAAGAAGGCAGACACAAAAAAGTACATACTACACCCTTCCACTTCTATGAAGCTCTAGAACAGGCAAAATGAAATGTTAAAAGAAACACAGTGGTTGCCCTGTAGAGGATTTTACTAGTAAGGGGCTTGAGGGTTCATTCTGAGGTAATGGAAATATTGTATGTGTTATAGGGAAGAGGATTATGCAGGTGCATGCAATTGTCAAAACTCATCTAACTGTACACAAAATATATGTGCTTTTCATGGTGTGTAAACTATTTTTCAATAAAAATATTTTAGAATTTATTTAAAAACACAACCCAACACCTATGTATGATACACTTTTATTTTTTAAGTAGACACTGGTGTCACTTTTACCACCCCAAATAACTTTCCTATATGCCTGATGATGCCTAAAATTCTGCTGATTATCTTTCTATTCATTTACCCTGAAGTTCTAAACCTGGTAAACTGCAAAGGGCTCTTAAATTATGTCACATTAAAAACTAACTCTATCTTAGGATAAATTAGTTTATCAGCTTCTTTTCAAAGCTGGGGATGGCTGTGTCAAAAACCATTGAGGTCACAGGAGATAGTTTTTCTTGTGTGTTCTAATTTCTCTTCAAGAAACGAATATTGCATACATAATAAGAGAATATGAATGAATTTTTTAAAGCACACAGAGATCCCAGATGACTGGGCAGAGTGAGAGGATCCACCGAGATGGAAAACTGGTAGAAGGACAAGTAGCTAAGAATTCCAGAACACAGATTTCATCATCTTCAAAACCTCACATAACTGCCTTCCAATTCAGACCAGCAAAGCATTAGGATAATTGAGGCAATTTCCTACACAGAGAGACATGGCAAGATATCTTTATGGAAATTTCAAAGTCAGAATGAATACATTAAGTAGATCACAACATGAGCTTTTTGTTCATGGCAAATGGTTGTCTCACTATTCCAGCACTTGCCACGTTCCCTCCTGCTTCCCTCCTTTGCTTGTGTCCCTCCCTCTGTGTTCCTCTGGAATGACCTTTTCCTTATCTTTACCAATAGAAAATCCTCTCATCCTTAAGTGGTCCAAGGGTTGTTCCCTGCAAAGCTTTTGCTATGGGCTAGCTCGTCTGAACTTCTATGGCTCTTGGCGTCTCTCCTGTTAAATATATTATGACTTGGTATTATGTCTCTCTATAGTAATGATAATGATACAATAATAATTGCAAGTTTACTACATGCTACTCACTGTGCTAAGAATTTTACACACATCAGCTCATTTAATCCTTACAGCCCCTCTTCAAGGTAGGCAGCATTAACACAATTATAGAAGAGGAAACTAAGGTTTAGAGAAGACAAATAACTTGCTCAAGACAAAGCTAGTTTACTTAGCAAATCTGAGATTAGAGCCTAAGGCTGTCTGACTCCATAGCTTTTATTTTTAACTGCTATGTTATACTGCCTTTTTGATAAATGGGACTCATGTATCCTAAAACAAACAAAAACAAAACCAGGAAACTATCTCTTCCTTTTATATCACTTACTATGTGGCAGGCAGAGTGTTCAGTGTTCCTTGAGGGGAGGGATAATGTCTTGTACATCTTTGTATTGCCTGCTGTGGTTAACATGGTGGCTGGCAAATAGGTGCATGTCAACAAATGTGTGAAGAGATGGATAGATAGGCAATCCCACTGCAAGAATCTAGTTCTTTCCCCATCTCTAAAATTTGTATTCCTAGAACTTCAAGCAACTGAAATGAAAGAACAAAGATAAAACTCACTTCCTAGTTCAAACATAGTCTCCACATTGGCTAGAGATCACCTTGTTTTGCTTCATTAGTCTCTTGAATTCCCTTCTGTTCTAAGATCTTCAAATCCAGTTCCTTTCCCTCTGTCCCTCAGAAATACTTCTATATATCTTTTCTAATTTGTTTTCTGTTGAAAGACTAAAAAGAAAAACTATGGCTACTATATGGCTTATATGGGATCTTACGTTCAGGAAAGAAAGAATTCAAGACATTCATACATACTCTGTCACCAAAATTTGGACCATCATGTTATGGCATCTGTTAATAATATGTGTCACACTGTAGTAGGCAAATCACTTCTATTGCATTATCTTACCTGACCTTCACAGTTTGAAGTAGGCAATGCAATTTGAATTATCTCAATTTTACAGATAAAGAAACTGAGACTCAGAGACAAAGTGATTTGCCAGTAAATAAAATCGAGATTTCAATCTAAGTCTTTTAGCTACAGTGACTGCTATCTTTCATCCACATCACACTGTCTTAACTCATTCGTCATCAAAGACTGTATTCACTGCTCTAACTTTTACTCTAAGTGCATAATAGAACCATTTTTATTAGGCCTTTTTTCAGGGACAGGATTAACCCTCTTCCTTTTGAATATGTCATCTTTTGCTGGATTTTCCTGAGCGTGGTTGCTATCAGTTATAGTAATAGAAAGTTATATCTTAAAAGGTCTTAGAAAGCCTGACGCCCACTGCCTCAGGATAAGCCCATCATTTTTAAAAAATAGAATAATACATATAGATATTAAGCAACTTTTCCCAAGATAACATAGTAAACAGAATCCAATTCTTAACATACAAGTGTTTTATACAGGTCTGTTAGCTAATTCCAGATATTTCAGGTCAAGATACTGGCGTATATGCAGAAGGGACCTTAAAGCTAATCTAATCCAAGCTTCCTCCAACGCACCAAGTTCTACTGCATTCATGGCAGGCACTCCTCCATCTGCACCTGTACCACATGAATACAGTCATAACCGTCTGTATGTTAGCTAACTGCAATAACCGCTGCCATTACAGTTGAACCTCTTGGTGGTGACTGCCACCAAATTCTGCTCGGTGTTCTCGGGAGCCCTCTATTGGCCTTCCGGGTAATAGCAGCAGCCCCTGCAGGGGCTGGGAGCCTTGCAGAACAACAGCCCCAGGGCTGTCTGAAACACAAACCGGAGGGAAGGGGTCTGTTTGCCCAATCCAAAAGGGCAGAATCGGTGATGAAATAAACTTTCATTTTCTCAGCTTCCAAAACACCCATCAAAACTAGTTTATCCAAAAACAAAACTCTCTGCTCCAAAGCAAGGGCTAGTCTGACCTTTCTTTATGAAAAACTCAGCCACTAACTGTACCTTCACCCTTTTTTTTTTTTTTTTTTTT